>NKCI01000030.1:0-300381 GCA_003946985.1 Fusarium duplospermum | reverse complement strand
AAAAAAAAGACCAGTTCCTTGCGTAGTGGCGGCATGCACCTTGAGGGCGCGGACGCGGGGGAGGCGTCATGTGAGTGAGCACGAGGCGTCCGGGGCCACGAAGTTGAGTTGAGGGAAATAGGGGGGGCCTGGTGATCAAGGGGGCGGTTTATGAGAGAGCTGAACAAGAGAGAGAGAAAAAAAAGTGTGTGATTGTTTCGCGTGATTTGGTGATGATGTGTGCGTACTTGAGTGGGATGTTGGCATCATTCATCATGCCTGTGTGTTTGTTGATCACCTCAACGAAAATCCTTTTCCTTTTTTTTTTTTATTACGTCTGGTGATACCGAGTATCTGGAACCAAGGTAGATCACTTACTCTGTCGATCCTACATTCTTCACCGACATCCCATCTCCATAAGTGACGATCTTCAAGACGGCAGTTGTTCCTTGGAATCATCAAAGTCTATGGAGCTAGAGAAAGATTGGATTGCCCCCCCATGTCTCAGATCTCCTTGTTTTTGGGCTACCTGTGCGAGAGATCTGCTTGCGTTAGTTCGTTCGTCTAGGCTGGATGTGGTTCATGCTTGGGAAGCTTTTTGCTCTATCTCCGGGAGGTCTTTCAGCTCCGTTGTCGGCCTCTCTCTACCATCTTGATTACCCCCATAAACATCAAAACCACATCAGGCAGTTCGGTCCATCCTCGTCACGGCTAGAGGCATCATGTCCCTTCTCTCTTAACTGGTAATCAATCTGCCTCGATAATTAACCAACATCGCACGGCAACCACGCAAACATCGTAAGCCTCTTTCCATCACGAAGCTCGTCAAGAACAGCCAATATTAACATTCCTACCGCCGTCATGAAAATAACATACATCCTACACAACACACGAGCAAAACAAATACATGAACAGTTCTCAGTTTCATACAGCATGAGCCTATACACTCCCGTCATCGCTTGATCTAGTTTAACAGTATAAATGCTTCTTCCTCCTCCTTCAACAAGGAGACAGACAGACAAATCATGGGAATTCTCAGTCTGCCAAGAAACCAAACCCTCCAAAGCATGACATTGATCCTCCTTCCCCCAAGCAACCAACATCCAACTCCCCCAAGTAATAATAGTAAAAGGTATTCCCAATGGTTTGTTTTGTATTTCGTCATGCGCGCAATAATCAAGGAGTCTCAAAAAAACGAACCCCCCTATCCCCCTTCCCGAAACATCCCGCGCCAGAAGATTTGGACTCCTTTGATACACAATTCACATACACCAGCTTGTTCATCTCCCAACCCAGCGCTGGCTGCTGCTGCTGCTGCATCTACCTCCCGGATGGTCTTGAGCTGGCCATTTCTCCGTATCTTCCACGATGCTTTGTCGTGTCGTATGCCTGGAGCACACGCGTTTGACTCTCGTCTGCCTGTGAGAAGGCGTATCCGCGCTGCTTGCGCATGCGCTGTACTTGTCGCACCTTGCGAATAGCTTTTTGGAATTGTTCCATTCTGGATCTTGTTAGCATCTGCAAACGCAAGAGGAAGAGGCTGAACATAACATACCTTGGTCGATAATCTTGAATGTTGTACTTTTGAATCTCCTGGATGTGATGATATGTCTGCGGCTTGTACATGCGCTTCGCATACTTCCACACAAAGTCACGCAATAGACACATGACCGCCAGGTTGACCGTCTGGAGCCAGAAGACCGGGTTGGCAAAGAGCTTGGGCACCACACCGTGGTACTCCTTTGAGACACCCGCCATGGGCGCCACGATACCATACACGGCAATGAAGAGGTACCAGAACGCCATACTGCCGGGGATAGCAATGACATGGTACTTTGTCCAGTTGCTGGTCACCAGAGCAGCCTTGCCGAGAACAGTGAGCAGGACAGCGCCGTACAGCGCCGTACCCCAGACCCAGTGCCCAGCAATCGTTCCATCATCGAGGATGAGGTCACCGTACCAGAAGAGCTCTCCCCAGATGTAGAGAACGATCGAGTGGTAGATGGCGTTGCCGATCCACTGCGAGAACACCTTGAACTTGAAAAAGTAGTTCTGTTGACCCATCCCGTATAGCTGGGGGTATCGATCCAGTAGACGCGCCGAGATGAACTGATCCAGGATACCAAGCACAAGAGGCGGTAGGACAGTGTAGAAGACGTTGTAGAAGGATAGCGTCCAAGATTCGTAAATGACCTGACCGGAAAAGACGTTTTGGAAAGTGTACTGCACACCAAGTTAGCCATGCTGTCTTTCTCCTTCACTCCCATCTCAACTTACCCAGAACTGTGTCATATACAAGGTAATGTTCTTGTAGAACGAGAACAGAATCGTCTTACTGACACGCTGATAACTCCAAGCACCGTGCACCAGAAGAAGCTTTCGAAGATACCTGAACTGAGCAATCGCCACGTCGGCACTTCGTGCAGCTTGGAGACCTTCCTCACCGCTGATACCAATACCAATATGGGCAGCCTGAATCATCGAGACATCGTTTGCTCCGTCGCCAATAGCGAGGAGAATCGACTCCTTCTGATACTTCTTGACCAGCTTGACAACCAGCGCCTTCTGGAGGGGAGACACACGGCAGCAAATGACGGCCTTGCACATGACGGCAAGATCCAAGAAGAGCTTTTCCAGGTCCTTTTCAAGCGCATACGTGAGAGATTTTCCATCAATGATCAGGGCCAGTGTCTCCGTCTCGATTGTGCCGTCTCCTTGTGTCCGGATAGCGTCCATCTTCTTCTGGATATTGTCTCTCGTGGCGGCTGCCGTCTCCTCATTCACGATCAGGAGCATCATGTCCTCGCTGAGAAGCTTGCAACTCATACCAATGTTGATGGCGGTTTCTTGTCGATCTCCAGTCAAAACCCAGACCTTGATGTTGGCCTGCTGCAGCGTGTGGATAGTCTCAGGGACACCATCTTGGAGTCGATCCTCGATAGCGGTTGCGCCAAGCAGGAAAAAGTCCTTTTCGATAATCTCGGAAGCCTTGTCCACCTCTTCAGCTCGGTTTCCTCCAACCGTCATCTGAGCTTGGTCGTAAATCTTGTACCACTCCTGGAACTCCTGTTCCGGTACCTCTCGCATAGCCAAGCACAGAGTTCGCAGACCTTCAGAGGCATACTCCTCGAGATGTCGAAGAGTCACCTCGACATGGGGGTTTTGATCGTTGAGACGCTCCAGAATAACCGTGTCAGCACCCTTGCAGTAGCATCGGATCTTGCCATCGGGGCATCGATAGATGGTCGACATTCGCTTTCGGGTAGAGTTGAATTCGCACACAGCAAGAAGCTCATACTCGAATTCCTGGCCATTAGCCTCAATCAGAACAGACTTGGGCTTTCGAGCAGTAAATTTGTAACCAAGCTCCACGGCACCAGCAACAAGAGCACCTTCATCCGGAGAAGCAGCCTGGTACTTGATATTACCCTTCTCGTCCATCTCGGGAATGACAGTGTGGCAGGTTGCGAGCAGAGACAAGAAGTGATCGATGGCAGGGGCCGTCTCGTGTCCGTCCTTGAGGTTAGACTTGAGAGCCTTGTAGTCGAAGAGTCCAACTTCAACACCGTCTATCGTGGTTGGGCGGCGATCCTCAGGCACGTCGTCGGCATACTGAACTCCAGCAATTGAACACTGCTTAAACTCCATCTGGTTGCAAGTGAGGGTTCCCGTCTTGTCCGAGAAGACATATTCGACCATTCCAAGCTCTTCCACCAAACTCGAGGTTCGACATGTCGCGGGTGTGTCCGTCTTGTCGTAGTACATATCCAAATCATCGTTGATGAGGATTCCATGCCAGTACTTGACCAGCTCCACAGTGACGAAAAGGGAGATGGGAACCAAAGCCGAAAACAGGACCCAGTATGTGACCATGTCCTTGAAAAACGTCTTGACGATATCTCCGGCGGTGCTCGTTGAGTCCAGGTAGAGATATGAGAGCGCCTCACCATCCACCTTTCGCTGAACCAGGTCGCCCACGGTACTCACGATACTCAGCACCAGCAGAATACCAACCAGCAACAGGACCAGCCAGTTCAGCTTCCTCTCAACCTTTGTGCGCTTGATAGGAGCGGCCGTGGCGTTTCGCATAAGCTTCGTCTCGTGACCGGTAAAGACAACGACACCGTGAACCCAGGGCGTGTTTCGCAGTGTAGCACCTCTTAGAAGTAGTTGTTCCGGGTTAAGAGCAAGCTCCTTCTCTCCACCACCAGTTTGCATCGTCAAGGTCGCCTCGTATGTGTACAGACTGCTGTTGGGCTGTTCCGACTTGATTCTGCCGCCCAGCCTACTGAGCTCGCTCGGCGAAACCATAGTCGAGGTCTCTGGAAGGGCCTGCTTGATCTTGAGATTAGTCTCACCGTCGAGGTTGGCCGTCTCGATGTAGCAGAGGCCTTCGGGTTCTGAACTAGCAAGGAGAACCAGATCAGCTGGGAAAGGCTCCTCCGATTCCACTCTGATAATATCTCCAACAGCAACATTGATCCATTTCGTCTCCTGAAAGGTCGAGCCACGAAGAACCTGAGCCTTGGATGTGTTGAGGGCATTGTCGGCTTGTTTTCTGCGGTAATCCTCCACCAATTCCTTTACGGCCGAGATAATGAGCACCACGATGAGGGGCGCAATGGTTGTGTACGGGTTTGTGGGTGACAGATTGGGAATCTGCTGCAGCGCGGCTGTGAACAAGAAGAAGATGTTTGCGAATTTTGAGAATTGTTCAAACAGGAACTTGGGGAGAAAGGTCGCGACGTTGTACTTTGCCGTCGAGATGTGATTGTCGACGTACTTGTTGGCAACGTTGGCGGGGGGGTTGTTGAGGTAGATGAGTCGGGGACCCAGAGTCGAGGGGTCAGGCTTGGATCGTCCAAAGCCAAACTTGAAGTTGCCCATATCGAAGCCCTTCTTCTGAGCCTGGTGCTGCTGGGAGCCCCCACCGACAGAATCACCTCGCTCATGGCCCGGTTCCGTCAGAGGTAGATCCATCTCTGAGTATCCTTGGCCCATGCCCAGCTTGTTCTTGACCCTCCCAAAGAAGCCTCCACCTAAGCTCAAGACGCTGTTCCTATTCCGCGCCGTGTTTCTGCCCAGGCCCGGTGTGCTCTCATCAGCTCTTGCGCTACCCTGATGGTAGTATGAATCTCCATCGGCAGGATAATCGTCAAAGTCGTCGGCGTAGCGCTGGTAATTACCCAGCTCCGACGTCTGGCTGTACTGCCGCGTCAGGTACGGGTTGTTACCAGAGCCGGCTCCGGGCACATCCAACCCGCCAGGAGGCCGTGAGGCTGCATGCCGGTTCGCATCTTGAGCGCCGACAAAGTCATCGTAGGACACCGAGGTCCGTCCTTGGGGATCTTGGTTCTGTTCGTGAAATCGCATAAGGTCGTCATCATTGAGGGTGGAGCGCTGACCACCGCTGTAGACGGGTTGGTCATTGTCGAGGTCGAGCAGGAGGTTATCGTTGTTATTCGAGGATCCTCCTCCTCCAGGCGGTCGCCCAGCCATGACGGCGGACAATTCAGGGTCAGACTATCGGTTCGCGAAAGCGACGGTCGGCATGCGGAATCGTCGGGACGGTTTATTCGCGATGGGATAATCGATTCGGTGGGAGGAGAAGGAGAGGGGACGTCGGTTGGCGGATGCAGTCAGTGATGTCGCTGCGCTGGCTGTGAAAGATGGAGGTCGGGCAGTGCGGAAGGATGCCAAGCAACAAAGCTGACGGCAGTCGAAGCCCACGGGATGGGGATGAATCAAAGCAACGAATGGAGGCGCCCCTGTCGCGGTGTCTGTCGTTTGCTCTCAGTGGGTGGATTGTCAGGTCAGGGTAGGTCCCGTCAGCAGTAAGGTACTCGGACACACTGAGCACACTTTGGACAAGTCCAGTCTAGCTGCGACTCTTTGCGATGGGGATGGGGATGGGATGGGATGGATGTGGATGATGTTGGCTTGCACAGCACAAGCACAGCCTCCTTTTACCAGGCGCAAGCTTTGGGGCGAAGACGGACACTGGACTCCAGACCTGGAGGCCGTGCAGCGGCTGGGTGTGGGACGTTCGACTGAGGCTCAAGGGACTTGGTGTGGCCAGCTTGCAGGCGGTGATTGGTCAGAAGACGCCAGGAGAGCTCTGGAAGCTGGATGTTTCAGTGCAAGCGTAACGAAGTAAAGATGGACTGTAACGATGATAAAAAAAAAAAAAGTTGGAGGCTCTTGGTTTGCAGCAGCAACAACAACAATCTTCAAAGCTTGCTCAAAAGGGAAATTGATCAGAAAATAGGAGGACAGAAATTTTCACAATGCAACACGAGCGGATCTGATTAGGTGTCGTCCATGGGGATGGGGATGGGGATGGATTGAATTGGTGAATGAGAGTTTCGGTTTCGGGGGGTGGAGGGGGCTGGCGCGGTCAGATTTGCCGCTGTCACTCACTGCTCGTACAGAGGGTACAGTACAGGCCGTCGTCGCAGGTTCACAGTGCTAGAATAATGGAATGGAGGGCCCTGGGAGGGGGATGGATAACCCAGGTGGATAGGAGCAAGAGGAGGATCAACAGCAGCAATTCCACTGCAACTTGAATGCAAGGATTTGGTCGAATCATGTCCCAATTCCACCCCGCGCAGCAAGCAAGCAGTTGGTCCCCAGATCCTCTTTGTTTCGTGTCAATCCATTCATCCAGCGCCAGCCTCTGAAAGGGGGAGGGGGGCTTGAGCGACGATGGTGGCAGGCTGAGCATCTCATCGTTCGTATGTTGCTATTCGTGGCCATGTAGGGTCGTCAGCATCCATTGGAGAGCACCCTAATAAAGCCCGCCACGCAAGAAAAAAAACTGGACGCCAGGGGACGTAATTGCGGAGGGGGATGAGAGAGGGTCCCAGCATTGAATGTATCGATCGTTTCCTCCATCGGATCCACCCGAGGTACCCTGTCACGCAATTTTACTTGGTGACGCTACCTTCGTTTAACTGTCAGTTTAGACCAAAAGTACCTCCTTCGATGGGGAAGGGGACGAGAAACGCCCCAAGCCCCTGGGAGAGACGTCGTCACCTCGCAACGTATTACCTCGATCCATCCATTCACAATGTCACGGTAGGTATCTGCATGCCTATCTCTTGTGGACAGGCTGACGCTTCTATTGCTTTTCCAACATAGCCAAGCTTTCTTTTCATCTCAGATCTCTAATGCCTCTAGTAAGCTCGCAAACCAACCATCTCAAAGTAAGCTCATGTCATGTAGGCATGTAGCGAGTGGTCGGGATGATGGAGGGTCCCCGTCAATGTCAGCAATGGAGTGCCGTATTAGTCGAGCAAGCTTTGCTCTAAACCAGCCAAGAATTCCCTTGTCGGTATCTGATAACGTCAAATCAGTAAATACATCCTTCGAAACCCTCTCCGATACGTCAGAAGCCAGATAGGTCCAACTCTGCCGTATTCTAACTCGCATCCGGCATGCGTCTAACACACCACTTATTCCAACAACCTCCAATATTCACTTTCACTCCGAGCAAGAGAGCCAATGCTTGAAAAGTCGTCAATTATCGTACATCAAATCATATCCCTACAGTATCACACGCTCACAGAGATGCCTTCAATGCCCCATTCAACACCCCATCCGCCCACTTGGCAATCTGTCCATTGACATCCTCAGCCGCCTGCCACAGCGCCCAGTGAGACGCCTTCACCTCTCCTCGGGTGAGGTTGTCGAAGTTCTTGTCCATGCCCAGGGACATGGACGGCGGCAGGGCCGAATCCTCCGTCGCCGTGATGAACAGCGCCGGCATCGCAAACTTATGCCCCGCCTTGGCAATCTCGACCTCATCCCGGTGGTTGAGCTCCCTCATCCGGTACCAGTTCAGCGGGCCGCGCATCTCGAGGCTCCCCCGTGCCGCATACTGCTCCGTGTAGTACTCAAGCTCCTCCTCCGAGAGCAGCCTCGACTGCTTGAGGAGGGGGAGGTTGTCGAACAGGATGCCATCCTTGGTGCTGAACCCCCACTCTCCGTTTGGCCCGCGGCCGCCGTACAGGGCGTTTAGGAACTGGCGCACCTTTTCCTTTCCTTGGATGCGGTCCTGGACGTCAGGGCCAGCAAACTGGAGCTGGTAGCTAAAGTTGAGGAGGTGGCCGCTAGCGATGATCTTGTCGAGAGGGATGAAAGTCTCGGATGGCGGGTGGTAAGGCGTGCAGACGCTGAAGACGCCCTTGATCAACTCGGGATGCCACATGGCGATTCTCCAGACGAGTGCACCGCCCCAGTCGTGGCCGCCGAGGATGATTTGTCCATCTCCAACTATCTTCTGAGCCAGCTCCTTGATGTCTGCCGCCAAGTTCTTATAGGTGTACTCCTCCAGAGACTCAGGCGCATCGGTCCCGCCATAACCCAGCATGTCAGGGACGACAACTCTGAAGCCCAGGGACATAAAGTAAGGAACCTGGTATCGCCATCCGAAACCAAGGTCCGGGAAGCCGTGGACGAGAACCAGAGTTGCCACGGGAGTGTTCTCGGGCTCTCCGACAATGTACTTCCAAGTCTTGCCCCGGATCTCTGCCGTTTCAGCCTTGACACGAGGGTCATTCGGCGCGAGCTTGTCGGGTGCCATGGCTGGATATGTCGTTGGCTGAGTGTTTGCGAGATTGCGAGGTGTGTAGTTGTGTGGGTTGGTGAACTATGATGACGTCGTTAGTTATATGTCGACAAAGGTAGTCCACGACGTTGGACGAAACAAAGATTCATGGAGTGTATTGTTTGAGAAGGAAACAACTCGGTCCGCAGCTTCGGGGTCGTCGTCTCTTTATAGATCCCGTCCGTACGTATGCACTCCATCTCTCACCTATGAGACGCGGCTCGCAACCAGGATGCCCCTTCAAGAGCATCAATGCGACCCGGAAAACTCAAATAGAAACAGGCTCACTAATCACTCACCGCAAAAGGGCCGTTCAAAGAAAAACAATCCAAGCTTCCAAAGTCCGCTCAACGTTCCTCGGACCTCGCGGGCCTAGGTTCCTCTCCAAGAAACTCCAAAACCTGTAGGGTGGGGTGGTGTCCAAGGTACCGAGGCACGGCCGGGCAAGACTTCCCGATAGCGACGTCAGGCCCGGACCCGGCGTCGACTCTGCTGGCCGTGTCACATCGGTGAGATGTCGCTCGCTGAAACGTGCATTGTAGTTCCCGCTTGCTTGCATGACCATGGCCAAGTATATGGTGGAAAGCACGTTCATGAGTGAGGAAGCCGCCGAGATCACCAATGAGAGGTCAAAGAGGAACTGAGCGCAGTATCGAGTCAAATTGGTATCTGATGTTGATGATAAATCCCAAAGCAGAAGCGCCCTCATGACACCCACTTCTATGAAATGCACGTCGTTCTCTGACATTAAAGATGCATCTCATGACACCTCGCTGGCACACCTCGCAGCCCATCAAACGATTGCAGCATAATAACAATAGAAATGAGGAAGAAGCCTGCTAAATCATGGCTGGCGAGATGATATAGCAACCCCATATTAATAAATAACCATGTCCTCTTCAGCTTCCTCCAACACATCCGCCGACTCGTCATGATGATGGTGATGGTTATGGTGATGATGATGCTCCTTCTCTGGAGCCCGCCCTGAATGTTCTGAGCCGTTCGTACTCCTCGCCTTGTCGACTGAAGCCTCGCTCGCGGGTGCGGGATCAGGCGCTGTGACTGGAGAAGATGATCGCCTGTCTCGACCGTTGTCCCTTGCATGTCGTTCCTTCCTAGCCGCAAAAGCTTCCAGTTGCCGCGCTATTGTCGCCTTGGCTTGCCTGACTTGGTTATCTATCTCGTTTTCTTGATCTTCTGTAAGCTTCCAAGGGAGATAATACTGATATCGTCAGCACTAGCAAAGAGTCAATCACTTCGTCACAACTCACTATTCGCGGATGTGACGTTGTCTGCAAGTACCGGGCCGTCGCCAGCATCTTGGTGTGTTTGTTCTGCATCTGTATCCCACGTTAGTGTCTGTATGGCAACACGTACTCTGCTTCTGCCTTTGACATACCACCTGCTCGTCAAAGACAATCTGCTCAGCCATCCGAATCCCGGTGAGCCGTGCCCTATTCTCGTCGCGCACCCTGTCATCTTCGACCTTTTGCTTCTGAAGCCTTTCCTGCTGTCTTCGTTCGATCTCTAGACGGCGCTTCTGCTGTGAGCTGCCCGTTGTTTGGCTCAGGGTACTGAGTAGTCCCCCAAACAGTCGCTTCCCACGTTTCCTCTCTTCCTGCGTCGCCAGCCTACGACGATCGGCATCTATAGCTGCAGAGTTGTCGTGGGATTCTCGACGACTTTGTGGCGACCCTCTCCGGGGTCGTTCGTCGGTGGCCTCACGAAAGTGGTCGTCTCGCCTGATGCGCTTGGCGGAGCCTCCCTCCTCGTCGACCGATCCCTTTCTCTTTAACGATTCCTTTTCTGGAGTATTTTGACGATCATGGAGTTGCGCATCTGTATTTGTGTTGGCATCGGGTTGGACATCGTCCAATGGACGAGATCTGCGATATAGTTAGCACTTTGTACCGAGGCAGCAGTTCTCGAGTTTAACGTACTCAGCTTCAGTGGTCATTCTCAATATGCGTCGGTATTAGAATCAGTCGCATCATTTGAGAATGCCAGCGAGTGAAAGGAATATGGTGAGCCGTCCAAGTAAAGCTCGAGGCGCGGACGTTGGAGTGTAGATAAGGAGGATGGATGATGGATCCCTTGTCGAGGCTGAAGAAGGTGGGACTGACAATGGGCAAATGTCGTGGAATCTGGCGTCGAGAGTGGCACCAGCCACAAGCGCCCCATCTCGGCCGCCCGCAGTGTGGCGCCGTGATTGGCCCTCGCCTTCGAAACAGGCAGAAGACCACGGCAAGGCTGAGAAATCTCCGGCGCGAAACTCACCTCTCCAACCTCCAGCTTCGCGACCTCTCCCACTTCTTGTCTCTGATTCACCACCACAAGACTTCGCAAACCAAGAGACCTGTCGATTTCTTGTGAAACTCATCGCGGCACTCATCACCATGTCTCGCCATCATCCGTAAGTTCAACACGCTCCATCCAACTCAACTCAACTAACCTCCCTCCAGCGATCTCGTCATGTGCCGCAAGCAGGCCGGCATCGCCATCGGCCGCCTCTGCGACAAGTGCGACGGCAAATGCCCCGTATGCGATTCCTACGTGCGACCCACGACTCTTGTGCGCATCTGCGACGAGTGCAGCTTCGGCAACTACCAGAACAAGTGCGTCGTGTGCGGCGGTGAGGGTATCTCGGACGCCTTTTACTGCTTCGAGTGCACGCGCCTCGAGAAGGATCGCGATGGTTGCCCGAAGATTATAAACCTCGGCAGTTCAAGAACGGATGTGAGTAGAATAATCCTTAGGTCAACATTAGGCTTCACGTTACTGACTTGTGTGTCCTCTTCCAGTTATTCTACCAAAAGAAAACGAATCGTACAACGCAATATTAACCAATCGGTGGCCTGGGTTGGGCCGTGGATTGCGGTGTTTTATGGATCAAATCAAGTCAAACTTCTAAACATGGCATCGCTGGTGTTATGGGCGTTATCAAGATGGAAAAAATGCGGTTTTTGGATCAAGTTGGTCAATTCATGTCTCTGGACTTTATGACAGGATACAGAATTTAGCTGTGATTATCATATCTGGTTTTGAAATACTAGGTCCCATACCAAAACTCCTTATAACGGCAGGACACTAAATAATACAACAGTAGAGCGGTCAAATATAGCTGACCTTGACTCCCATCCCAGCTGTCGCCTTGACCTTATTCCAAGAGGCCCCTAGTATCCGCTTGACCCGTTCACGGATGCCAGCATGGCCGAACATGAGAATGAAACCCATAATAAACGCCAACAGTTTGAACACAAGCGAGGGATTGGCGTTGAGCGTAGATCCCAGGTTCTCGATAACAGCGCGTAGCCGTGTGATGACCATAGACGCGCGAGAGGTAAGCGTAGGAGGCTGCGAGATTGCCTTGCCATTCGGGATGGCCTTGCCGTTTGACCTTGCTGTCGCTGGTCGGGCTGGCTTGGCTGGTCTCGAGGATGCGGTTGAGGGTGCTCTGGAATGTCGTGACCGAGCTGACCCGCTTTGACTTCGAGTTTCGTCGATTCCATAGTCAATTTCGCTCCCTTCGCGCTTTGCGCGCTCCTCCTCTATCCGCTTCCGCTCCTTCTCTTCATTCTCAGCACGTAGCCTCTTGGCTTCCTCAATTTCTTTCCGTAGTTCGTCTTCTTGGCGCTGTCGCTCTTCCTTCTCAAGCCTCTCATGCTCTTGCTGCTCCTCATGAAGGCTCTGTAATGCCTGGAGGAACGCTTCGCGACGCTCTTCATCCAATACGGGGCTAGCGCTGATAAACTCGCGAGCATAATCCCATTCATTGTTTCGCAAGAGTACGTGTAATGTGTATAGCTCGAGGATCTTAACTCGGGCGTTGAGGTCTCTAGGGGTGTCGGCACCGCTAGCTCCCTTGGCTGGAGATCGGTAGCGATTTGACATTCGCGAACTCGGCGATTCGGCAAGCCGACCCGCGACGTCAAGGTCGGGGGTGTTTGTGGTGGCTAGGTAAGCCTCGAGCTTGTGCTGGTTGAGGGTCTGGTCGCGAGCGTGTGCGAGCAGCAATGTCGCCCTGTCTCAGTTAGCCAAAGGTTTCCAACGGGCGCATTCCAGTCAGGCTTACAGGTTAATGACAACATCCGAATCAACGTCACCCTCGACTCCGTGGTAACCATTCTTAGCAACTTCGTCCCAAATCTCTCCTTCCCGGACCTTGGTGCACAAGGCTCTCCACTCCTGGTTTCCAAAGGCATCCTTGCCCTCCTCGGGTTCCAACTCGATGATGGCATTGAGGATGGTTAGATACAAGCTCCAGACCTTGACGCGTGTTGTCCTCGACGCACGTGTGACTGGTGCAGGTTCGCCATTATCGATATCTTCGGGTGGAGTTATGAGAGGGAGAAGAGTTGTTAGAGCTTCGGGAAGACGACGCGTGAGGAAGAGCGTCGAGGCTTGGCGGTAGGTTTTTGATATTGCTGAGGGATGCCGAGATGAGGTGGACGAGGCGATGGATGCCGTCAGGATATTACTGTGGTGGGACAGACCGTGAGACGCGGATGACGACACAGAGGTCGGACTGTATGCGGTGTGGTGGCCGTTGACAGACATGATGATGGAGCTGAGCGATGAAGTAGATCAGACCAACAGCAGCAGCAACAGCGGAAGCAGCTAGAGAATCGACAACGAGTACAGCCCGAGGTTGAACATGAAGATGAAGATGAACGGGGATGTTGATTGTTGACTTTGTTTCAAGGTACCGAGGTCGGGTGACGAGCTGAAGGGGGGCGGTCGGTACGGACGGAGATGGGGACAGGAGAGAAACGGCGAGTATGAGCAGATGGAGATCACCCCAGATTCATGGTTCAATTGAGCGACGACGGGATGATAAAAGGGAATACGGGGTCAAGAGGGAAAAAAAGGGAAATTGCATCGGCGCACGCGTCGGGGCCGAAGATGAATATGATTGAAAAAGACGGAGCCAAGTCACTTTGGAGCTGGGCCGCCCGTGACATGTGGTTTGCAGGAAGGAGCAGCAAGAGCAGGAGCAGGCATGCGGCAGGAACAGCAGCAGCACAGCTCTCATCCAAGCCAAGATGGGAAGCTGAACCAACCAACCAACGAAGAAAAAAAGGAAGCCACTGCAGGTGGTGTCCGTCCCCAGTACAGTAGCGCAGGTGTCCCCCCCGTCTCTCTCGGCCTTCCAGGTGATTTTTAGCCTCGGCACCTTTCGACAACAACCTCTCGGGTTGGTCCGGGCGGGGGGCCGTGCTTAATTTCCAGCCGTCCACGTCTTCACTTCAGTGAGAGTGAGGCGCTGAAGCCGACAACGGGGACGGAACCGTGGCCGATGTGGAGGCCGTCAATGGCTCTTGTGAGAGAGGTATGGCATCTGGTCGGACATCTATCATCTTCTATTCCGTGTAGTATGGCATATTCGTTACTTGATCTCGAGGATACTTTCATACAATAACAATTCTTCTCTCCGCTGTTTCTTCATCGTTCCAGCCATCATTCATTCGCCAACCTCCTCCGTATCCATCTGAACTGCCTCGGCTCCAGTCCCAAGGCCTCACCGATCCATCCCCATCCCATCCGTGAGGGGACTAGTCCGAAAACCTGGGGAATGCCTGTGAATAACACAACACTCGTTGGTGCACCCGTTACATCTTCATTTCCCGTCAGGTCCAATGACCTACACTTGCATGCCATTATTCCCACGACCTTTCTGTGTTTTGCTTCTCCTCCGTGGTCTAAATCAGCTGGCCACACAGCACAACAAACAAACATACGTGGTTGCCTTCCAGAGCGTCGGAACGAGACCGTGACCCATCTAGCCTAGCCAAGCCTCAAAGGGAGCCGAGTCCATCAACACCGCTAGTTTGGCGCATCGTTGAGTTGCGGCTTCGGCGGACTTCTTCCCGGCAACTCGTCACGAGCTGCTCTTTGCGCCAACGCTTACTGTACTTCCTCAGCAACAACAGAAAAAAAAAAACAATGCCTCTAAGAAAAGATTCAAAAAGCAAAAGGAGGGGAACAAAAAGAAAGTAACACGTTCCTGAATGATGCCATTCTTATCTGTAACCCTCCAGTTTTCCGACGAAGCGGGCCCGGAACGTTGCGACTCCAAACTTCAATCTCACGATCAAAACATCAACATATTTCCTAATTAGGGCATTCGGGCACAACACCCGCACACATCCGAGCTGTGTAATGTACAGTAGATAATGGGTTTGAGCCGGCGCAAAAGTAATATGCAATCGGCTATTATTTCTAAACTCGCTGTAAACTGCCATAACATCTAGATGGCCAAGAATATGGTATCGCCTTTTCCAAACGCCTTATCCAGAATGAAATCCTAATATACAATTGGCTCAACTCCCATTGCCTGTTCGGGTGTTAACAGCCGATTATCGCTTTCGCGTTGATCTCCTTACTGGCGTCCTCTCTTGCGTTTCCTCCCTCAGCTCCTCGCGAGTCGTAATGATAATACTATCTTCTCGCTCAACAATTGATTCCTCTGCCCCGTTTAGCTGCTCCTGTCGCATCCAGCCAGCTTCGACCGCAAAGCAGACCACATCTGCTGCGCAACCAAAGCACGGCACGCTCTCATCGGCATCTGGGTTTAGGTATTTCCACATCTCCCGAGTCTCCTTCTTGAACCGTGCAAGCTCCTTCTTATCACCAGCGAAATGCTCCGTCAGGTACTCGTAGAGGTATGCCAGCCATAGCACGTTGGTATAAGGAGCATATGCATCCCAAGAGAGCGGACCATCTATTCCCTTGGCGTATGGGGTGTCGTGAGCTTCTGGTGGAAGACAGGTCCGGTCTGCCCGAAGTAGGAATGACCGCATTTGACGATAGACTTTGCATTGCGGTGCGTGAGTGCTTGTGAAAATGCTGAGATCCTTTTCCAGATCATAAGCCACAGGTTTCGCATCGTCAATGGAGAGGTCTTCTCCTCGTGATAAACCATAGTCTAGGATGGTGATGTCGAGGCCTGAGAAGCCAAAGAAGCCCTTGGATGGGGAACCCATCTTTTTGGGTGGCTTGGCTTGTCTGATACATAGATTGCCCTCATGAAGGTCGCGATGCTGTTCTAGTTAGCGACTAGATCTCACCCACTTTCAAGGTGTCTCACCTCAAACATGACAAGATCCTCCGCTCTCGCTAAAGCAATTGCCTGGAGAAGAAAGATATCCCACAGCTGGCTCTCGGTCGTCAAGTTCCAGTCCTCAAGCGCCGTCCCAGCATCGCCTAGCTCAACAACCAAAAACCGCGTGTCGTCCAAGTACCGACTTGGTGAAGGATAGAACTGGGCCCTATCCGGGTCTTGTCGCTTCATCTTCTTCTGAAACGATTGATGTGTCTCGAGCAGTTCCCTTGTCGTTTTGCCTTGCACCACATATCGTTCCTTGTATATCACAAATCCTGGGATATCGGCCAACCATTCCGAGATTTGAAGTTCGCCCTGGATGTCCTCTTCGGAATGCGGCTCCTCGTCGACAAGACCGGAGCGCACTTGGGCTTTGGTTTGTGGTTTGATGGGTGAGGGTAGCCGTATAACCTTGATGATGCTTGTTCCTCGGTCATTTCTGACACGATAGACTTCGGCGTAAGATGCTTCGGCAATTTTGTCGATCTTGTCACCTGGTGGACAGACGTCATCCCAGGTCAAAGTTCGTAGTGGTGGTTCTTGAACTTCCTGGGTGGCATCCCCAACGACTTCTATCGGTGCTTGATCGACTTCTGATGGCTCAGTTGGTGGTTCTTCCTCTGGTTCTTCCTTTGTCGTTTCCAAGGGTGGCTCTTCGGCTAGTGGAGCATCTTCTTTGGGTTCCTCAAGTGGCTTGTCCTGTTCTGGGGGAGCAACCTCAATATCAGGCGTCTCGATAGGGGGCGGCTGTTTTTTCGACCTCCGCGCCTTTGTAGTTGAGGGGCTTTCCTTTTCCTTTTCGATTTTGATTGATGATATTTTCTCCGTCAGTAAGGATATTGAGTCCTCATCTGATTTCTGTGCTGGTTTCGTCCGTATTGGGCTCTGTGGTAGCTCGGCGAACAGGCGCTCAGCCTTTGAGCGCTTTGATTGTTTGCCATACTTTCGTGTTGTAGTGTTTCGTGACATTTTTGCTTTTTCTGCAAAACTGCTGAGGGCTTTGGTTCTCTCTCAATTGATCTTTGGACATCATGAAAGTCGTCTCGAATGAGGTCACGAGGCGTTGGCAGGGGAACGGAATCCTTTCCCCACTCTTTCAGGCGTGATAACTAGCTCGACGGCTGTGTCTGAGGCGTTCGCTTGCTCTTCCAGAACGCTTCTGCACAACGTTGATTCTTGGTACTCAGTCTGATGACTTCCTAAGTTGATTGAGCTATACTAGACCATTCAATGGACTTTGTATGGTTACGGCTAGCCACTTCTAGGGCGATAAAATACACACTGGCAATTAATCGTCTCAGTCTTGATTGACAACATGTGTGCTTACCTGGAGGTGGGCAGGCGAGGATCCATGATAGACAGTTTCTTGACGACTAGACGAGGCAGTATGGTCTTCAGAATAACTAAGTGATAAGCTGCGAATCGACATTCATTGTATTGCTGACGATGCTCATAATTAAGCTTGCTTTGGACGCTTGATGGTTAAAGCTCAAACTTGAATTTGTTCCCTTGGAATTGTCTACTCACTCACAGGGCAAGCCAGGCTTGCTTATGGTGATCCAGCGCCAACGGCCAACGGCCAACGGGCTCAGGGGTGGGATGGGACGAATGGCGTGACATTCAGATGGTTCACGTCTTTTGCTCCAATTGTTCTTTGCATGATCTAGAAGAATGTTGACAACCTCGCACAATTGCTCCTTAGTCATGAGCAGAGGCCGAAAAATATGCTACTCAACAAGACTGTCAAATATAGAGTATTATAGGGTTACAATGGGATTCAAGACGTCTGTCTAATGTCACCATAACGTTTACCTAACTCTGACCTGAGATGTAGAAAGGCGCATGCACCCCAGAGATTCGGGCCGCCCCACAGTGCCATCCGCATTGAGCAGGAGCTCTCTCCTCATTGCCCTTGGTCTCCAGCTCCAATTTTCTGCCATCTCATCTGGCGCCGTTGGCCTCTTCGCCTCTCCTCTTTTCCTCTCCTCCTCCCTCTCCCGCCCCGACGCTCCCTAACCTCCATCAAATCCCGCCCAATCATGGCCTCCTTCTTCAAGAACGCCTTTGGAGGCGGCAAGGCTGCTGAGGAGCCGCCTGTCGCGAGCCCCGATTCGGGTGAGTTCAGCTGCCCCCCCTCTTCTCGCTTCTTCCCCCCCGAGTTTCGACAATTGCGCCACACTGCGGCGCGTGGAGATAGCATCATGACTGACACGCGCGACCGCATTTTCCAGACTTTGCCGACTTCGCCGATGCTGCCAGCCCGGCTCCTGAACCCATCGTGCCCGATGCCTCTACTGAGAGCGTCGCTCCCGCCGTCACCGCTCCTCCCTACACCAAGTGGTACAATATCCACGAGCGCCACTCCCTCTCCGAGTTCAGACTTGAGGGCATGATCCTCATCATCTCGAGCTTCATCTTCCTCCTGCACATGATTGGCGCAACCCGCAACCGCTCTAGGGCTAAGGCTTGGATACGCGCTCACGCTCCTGCTCTCCAGAAGGAGTTCGCTCTCGTTGGCTTCGGCGGCGTCCCCACCTTGGACAATGATGTCAAGCCCGATACTCTGATCAAGGAGAAGTCGCTCTTCGAGTTTGCGACCTACGCCACTGGCCGACAGAACACGGCTTTCATGGATGTCAAGCTCACCCTGACCAAGAAGTTCAACCCCATTATCAACGGATTCGAGCACATTATGGGCTTCTTCGTCGAGTCCTTCGACGCCCCTCACGACGTCGCTGAGGCATTGATCTATCCTTTCGATGGCAAGGAGAGCCTCACTGTTCCCGCTCTCCCCGGTGCCGCCGAGGTTCGCGCCAAGGATTCCAAGAGCACCTACGATGGCTTCGTCTGGGCTGTTGTTCACAAGGATGTCATGCGCCAAGTTCGCGATCAGCGATACGACCTGTCCCTCACCTTCACCAAGGATAACCCCAAGCTGCCCCTCTGGCTGACTGTCATGAGCGAGAGCGCCGAGGTCACCGATGCTCTTCTCACCCCCGAGCTCATTGAGGCTGTTGAGAGCGCTGGCGACTTGTTTGAGTACCTCATTGTCTCGGACCAGCCCACCGACAAGCCCGTTACCGTCGAGGAGACCTCTCCTCGCAAGCGCCTCTTCCTTAAGTACCGCATCCCTTCGAACGGCAACTACGAGAAGCTCCTGCCTCTCTTCTCCTACTTCCTGCAGCTTCCCGACGTCCTCGTCAAGGTTGCCCACTTCCGCCCCGAGGTCACCAAGAAGGTCCGCAACACCCGTGAGAACGCCATCGCCGAGATTAAGAAGCTTGCCGAGGATCAGCGCCAAGAGGAGCGTCTTCTGGAGAAAGAGAAGGCTCGTAAGGCTAAGCGTGACGCTGACCTCAAGGGTCTCGACGCCAAGGCCCAGAAGAAGTATCTCGATAAGGAGAGGGAGAAGGAGATGCGCAAGTCGCAGAAGCGACAGACTATGCGTGGTTAAAACAACCTCTGGGTTATGGGGTAGGGAATGGAGATGTTTCTCCTCGCTCACGCCTGGATGCTCTAGGGATGAAAACTGTATCAATAGTTTATGGCCACTAATTATAGGGGGTGTTTATGTTGGATAGTTCATATTAAATGACACGATGTTTCATAACCGAACACTATCGTCTGGCTCTCAATTGAGGCTCGACACTGCCTTCACTTATGCACGGTTAGAGATTAGAGAGACAAGCAAATGAAATGACGACCTGGTATCATTGTAACTATGTATGGTAATTCAATGTACGGTGGATGAGCAACCGTTTTGCACATGGAATATTTTCTTTGCGACTCTTTACTTTTTATCCTGCCCTTCCTTGGTCGACAGCTTCCATCCCACCTATGCTCCGATACACCGTCCCAGAAAGTACAGATAACCTCCACTAGATAATGGATATATAGTATAGTATGTATGACTTGTGCCTCTCCAGAACAGAACCGACCCGACAACATAGGTAAGAATTGTAGATGGTGGCTGTGAACCCGTAAAACAAATAAAAATAACGACGAACTGTCAATCTCTCGTGAACTCGGTCCAGTCTTGTGTGAGAGCATCCCGTCTTACACAACGTAATTTTTTTTCGGTTCTCCTCGTGATAGTGGCTCGGTACGCCGTCACCCTGTGCACGAGATACACTGGATGGCGCGGTTTTCTTCGTTCGCTCTGGGACCATGGGCGAGCTTATGAGCCCTGGTGTATCCAGGGCGTGCTGCTAGACTCGGCTGCTGTTGGGGCGAACATGGTCCAGCAGCAGCGTCCTCTGGACACACCTCCTAAGCGTAAGGGATGAATAGTAAAGCATCCCGGAACTTTTCAGGTCTGCGACTCTTGCGAGATGGTGCTTCAATCGGTCCATGGCATCCCATCCTCTGGGCCGGGCGTTCCGGGCATCTCAGCCGAACACCCGCCCCGATGGACGTCTCCAAGGGGCCTGTATGTGTTTCCTCCAGTTTCCTTCAGCCCATACAGGGCTCAAGGAAGAAACCCGAGACCGTTCAAGGTCCCATCCACATGCCCCCGTTAGCGGTGCCAGCCATGCTTTCAGGGCTAGGACCAAAGCCATATCCAAACAGAGTGGAGAACTCATCCATGACCTGCGGCACAGATGGGAAGGTCGTGTCCATTCCCATAAAGGGGCTGGCTGCGTGCATGGCCGGCATGCCTGGGCGAGTTGTGCCGCCTGTTCCCCTCCAGAAAGCGTTCGGGTTGGGAGGCAGCGGCATGGAAGCCTCAGGTGAAGATTCGTGCCTGATCTCTTGAGGGGGCACATCGTTCTTCCAGAGAAGCTCCCACTTCTTGAACCTCGAGTAGTCCGTCTCCCTACCCGAGGGATCAGCGGTAGCGTCCAGCCGCGAGATAGCGCGCTCAAAGACTTCGATCAAGGACGCTTCAGAGCGGGCCGACTCGCCACCGGCCGACATCTCCTTGATCATGGCCATGCCAGTGCGGAGACCATCGCGCAACCTGTCGGTCTTCTTCTGCAGGCATTGGGTGATGATGACGAGCAGGGCAGCTCGACAAGAGCTGAACTCTGTGTACGACGCACGTGCAAGGCCGATGGTGGTCTGCAGCAAGTGACACGTCTCCACGATGGTCAACGCAGCTTCAACGCAGTCTGCAACCAGGATAGAACGGGGGTTCGACTTGTGGGGGGTGTTGGGTCGCTGGTTGTTCGAGTCGGCCGGCGAACTCGAGGTACTTGCGTTACCCCGGATGGCCTCACGGGGGAAGATGAAGGGTCTCCCAGCATACATGCGCAGAAGACAATACTCCAGCTTCAGATGCATGTCCGCTCGCGAGATTGGGTTCTGCAGGTTGATCTCCTTGCGGAATGCCGTCTCCGGGAGTGAATCCCACCACGTCCGAAGCTCCTCCTTCATGTCGATAACCCGCTGCAGACCTTCGTTAATCTCATGCTTCTGGGATGTTCGAAGCACTGATCTGTTGGCGGTTGTCAGTCTAGGATCCTTCAGGGGGGACCATCTTGGCGTGGCGCAATTGACTTACATCTCGTGTGCGATCTTTCCAAGGGCCTGATTCAGCCGCAGCGTCGCGAGCATGTGCGCGACATTCGCGGGGTTGGATGGCATGATGTCGGGTCGATCTGCAGGCATCTCCGCATCCACATCCTTGCTCTGGATGGACAGAGGTCGTCCGTGATAGATCCCAACTCTCCTACCTACATGTTAGTCTCCTGATGTGAGATTGTTGTATGGGCTAGAACATACTTCTCGGTTGTGTAGGCTGTCCACCACACGCGATTCCTCGTCTCACGAACGTAGGGGTCAAGCCCCTCGGCCGGCCACTTCCTGTGCATACCGTTCTGGATAGCCAGTTTCACCGCGAGGTTGAGGTAGATGTAGGACAGCCCCGAAGCATCCAGGGGCAGGGTGTAAATGCCAATGAGGAGAATGGCCTGAACACTCTCGAGGGAGGCCACCGTGATGACGTCGGGAACGAGCTTGCATGCTTGTTGATAAAACATGACGCCGATGGTATCCTCTGAAAATGGGCTTGAATCGGCCCCCTTTCCGTGGTCATCTCTCCCTGTGCGAGAATCCAAGTAGGCGTACTGGGTGCCAATGGCAAAGATGATCCAAATCATACAGAGCGTTCCGACTTCACGGCGAGACATGGCCCCGGGGTTCTGGTAAATTAGATCAAGTTGCTCGGCAAGCCACGCCCTTTCGACGTAGAAATAGTTGGTTTCGGCATGCTTGTAGAACGCCTGGACTAGGAAATCGGCAACGTATCGAGGCGGTAGCGCGGAGAGAGATGTTTGAGTGTTGGTAGCAGACTGGAGCTCCTCGGCTCGGTAATACTCCTTGAAGCTGAGACCACCCGGTGCATCCTATGCAGACCCGAGTTTTAGAATCATCATGGTAAATGGGGTGCAGGAAAAGACGTACGTGGCGGTCTGGCACACACTGCTCGATCCACTGTTTTATTCGCATCGAAAAGTTCCAATGGGAGAACTCGCCCGAGTAGTCTTGAACACGAGATTAGCCGATCAGCCCAAAATCAATTGTCGCAAGCGGCGGTGAGTCTCACGAGTGGTGTTGTTGTCCAGGGGCTGGACTGTATAGTTCTCATCATCCACGCCCAAGTAGTCGGATCCAGGCGATCCCACAACGGGCACCTGTCGGTGGACTTGTGAGATGTCAGGGTTCTTGTTGTCGACAGCCTCGGCCATGGCCTTGATCGATTCGGGGTCGAGGGGGATGTTGCCGGCATAGTGCGTGATGATCTTTTCCATGTGGGCGATGCGCTGAAGAAGCTCGGCGTTGCTTGCGCCAGACCGGTTCCTGTGTCAGGCAAGAGCCGAACGTTAGCAACGGCTGTAACGCATATCGGCGGTGGAACAACGGCGCGGAGATTTACCTTGCAGAGCCGTCACCGCCGTCAGCATCTCGCGCGGTAGGACCTAGGAACTCGCATTGGCGATGCAGGCGTGTGCATCTTCGGCACGGGACGCCGCCATCACACTTCTCCTTTTGGCGTCGGCAGCCATCGCAACTGCAGGCAGTGAGTTAGCATCAGAGTCGCGCCGACGAAAGTAGAGCGAATATCGGAGTAGACCAAAGGGCAGAACGGATGATTGGACGTCGAGGAACCGAATGAGGTAGATGGCGACAAGGCTGAGGTGGGCACGGCCGTAATCCGATTTCAGGCAGAGAGACAGCCGGCCCTTACCAAAGACTGATCGATGCCTCTACAAGGCATTGCGGCGAAGAATCGACAGGTCGAAACTGCGGGAAAGGCGGGAGACTCACGCTCGAAGGGCTCGCTTGCGCTCTCTTTCGGCCTCGCGGCGCTGCCTGTGCTTTTGCAGGCTCTGTTGTTGGTTGTCCATTCAGGAGGACGCGCGCGACGGCGCGGGGCCGATTGCGGCGAGCGGGATTGAAGGACTCCTGGGACCTCGAGCGACGGGGAGGCCCGTAGATCCCAGCAAAAAGGCGTGGAGAGCCGGAGGGTTCAGCGTAACGGCAATAGGCGAGGATTGGGGAGGGTCGGAGGATATGTGTGAGGTGAGGTTGAAGGTTTAGGTTGAGGGGATCACGGGAGTTTTGCGGCTCACGACTAGATCAAGGCTTGTGAGGCAAAAAGCTCCATCCAGGACCCTGCGAGTGGATGCGCAGCGCAGCGGAGCGGTAGCAGTGGCAGTGATAGCCAAAAAGGTGACAGCGACAGTGACTAGGTACACGAGCCAGCAGCCAGCAGCCAGCCAGCACAGTCGACAGCAGGCAGCTTTCCCACAAAAAACTCCAGTTGCAGCGAGCAAGGTTGACAAGGTCAGGTCGTTCGTTTCGGGTCCGGAGTGGGTTTTCTGGGTTGCTGGTGGGGGAGCAGACCACGGTGCCTTTCTTTTGGACTAGGCAGGTAAATAGGTGGCCAGTGAGTCGAGTCGAGACGAGTCGTGACTTGTGACTTTTTTGTGGTCAGAGATCCGCGGGCGTCTTGTTAGCCGAACGAGACGAGAGACCCGGAGCAAGACGAAGGAGAGGAACAGAAAAGATAAGTAAGACGCGGGGATCGCGGCTAGCGCCAATTTTAGTGGCGTTGGCGGAGTCGCAGCACGACAGTCCGTCGACTCCGTCGTGTCCGTAGAAGCCGCTTGAAACCCGGTGGAGGCCAGTAAGAGCGAGTGAAGCGCCCGCACCAAGACGACGGACGCCAGAAGCAGATGGCTGTGTTGTTGTTGTTTGGCTTGAGCTGACGTTTCCCCCAGGTTGACGTGTATGCTGGGAAGAGGAACCTTGAAGGTTGCGTGGGCTGAAGAGAAGAATCAGAAAAGATGAGCGTTTTGAGTGGTTCAAAAAGAAACAAAGGAGCTGTGATGGTAATGACAGCCGAGAGCTTCCAGATTGCGAGTTTGATGTTCGAGACTTTGGGGAGAGGGCACTAGTAGTCTATCTACAACCCCCCTTGACCCTGGAGGGCTGATGCTTGTCGTGGCTTGCTGCTTGTTGCAGGTGCTGAGGGGTCTTTGATGCTGTGAATCGGGATTGCTGTTGCTGCAAGCCCACGATGGTCGACCAGACGAGCTGGTTGGTGCGCAACGCCAATTGGTTGCAACAGATGGCGAGCCAACACTTTGCTTTTTCAGAATGCAGCGAGCGAGCGAGCGAGTGCCTATGGGAGGCGAGGGGATTTGCGCAGGAGGGTCTCGGCCTCTCTTCCTTGGGGATGGACGGTTTTAGATTGTTGGTAGTAACCGTGCCGTGCAGAATGTACCTCGACGCGCCGCCGCACTTGACTCGGTTGGCGATCGCTCACTCATCGACCTGTCGTCAGACCCTGAGTCGGGGGGGGGGCGCGAGCGTGCTTGAGGTGGGCGGGTTGGTTGCTGAGTGGTAGTGATAGGTGTAAACGGTGTAAACGGCGTCACAGGGCGTCAGAGGAGCGTGGCATGGCCGCATGGACAGGGTCGCTTTTCTTCTGTTCCTCTCTTTCCTTCCTTTGTCAGGGTGGGAAATTGGAATTTGTTAAAATGAGGGACGGATGCAACGGAGGGTGACGTTATTCCAAGTTTGTTCTACGACCCTGTGTGGAGCTTGATGAAGATGCAGCCAGGGGAATATACCAGGATGGCTAGGCGAGGAGGGAAAAGATCAAGGCCTGTCCACGCAACTGGAAGGCTGAGAGAAGACTTCTTGGAGGTAAAAACAAAGGCGAGACAGCGTGCACAACGGGAGGCAATGCGACTGCAGATGGGCCCGCGCTTCGTGCAGATGACAGGGAAATCCACAAGGATGGCAAAGGGAACCTGAGAAGACACCATCGACGACGAGCTGATGATAATCGTCGGTTCGCCTCATCGGGACTAGCGCCGTGCCTAGAAGCACCTCTTTAGAGCGGGGCGGGGCGGGGCGGAGCGGGGACAATACATGGGGATGAGGTTCAACGAGCTATTACGAGGAAGGCGCCATTCATCAATTGATAACGGACTACCCCTTGTTTCTCGACGACCCTTGGCAAAGCTTCATTGCTACAATGACCGCGAAGGTGCTCATGGAGCCCTGCCTGTCCAAGAGCAGACGCAACCATATCACATCACAGCCTAATCGGCCGCAGCTGCTGGGAAATGGCGTCTTGGTCAGCAGATGCGGTGCATCCACAACCCACCAAGCCCCTGCGCAGACAAATGACATTGCACGCATCGAAGCTGGGGGAAGATGCCACATGGATCGGACATGGGTGCTGGTATGGGGATTCCGTCCACCCAAGGCTCAGGGCTCTCACCAACCAGCCTCTGCTCTGCTGCTCGACTCCCCGATCGAGACATGGTCAACGCCAGACGGAGCATTCTCACGGACGAGCAGAGCCGTGGGCTTGGATAACTCTACCGCACTGACCAACAGACAGGATGACAACGACACGACACGTCCCCCAGTTCCCCACTCTCTTCGACACGCCGCATGAGATGTCGCACGTCTTCACGGACCACAAACGCCTCACTTTGATTTGATTGACATCCGTCAATGACAAGGGCCTGTGTCTTTGGACCAACTCCAAAACATCCAAGGCAGGCCGACAGGCAAGGGCAGTCAGCACCGCCATCCATGGATTCGTAATGCCTCCCCTCATGGGTTATGCCTTGGTTTTTGCGGGGGTTGACCGCTTATCGAGCACCATGACGACGATTCTCGAGATCTTCCAATCCCCTTCCCAAGAGCCAAAGCAGGTTCCTGACTGACAGCCAGCAACCTCGCGTGCAGGACAGGACCCTTGCCTTGCTTCCCGTCCATGGAGCTCGGTCCCTGGTGGTAATAGCCGTACCCAGGATGCGAGATAGTTTCCGATCCCCAGCTTCTGCATCAACGACCCACGGACATATCATCAGCATTGCAAATTCGCTACCCTTCCAACAAACCATCCCATGTCACATCCTACCGGCATTCCGTCCAGTCAATAGAGCAAGCCTCTGTCACATGAGCACATTAGCTTCATGTCGTCGATGTCCCCTGGATGCAACGTTGAGCTTTGTCGGTTCCGAGTAGCGACGCCCCTGAACATCGGCGTGCCGTCCCGTCCATCAGCCGGGCTTGAGACACGGCCGATTTACCCCAGACCGCGGTGAACGCGCGCACCGTCCAGTACCCGAGCCTCGTTGACTCGGCTCCGGCAGCCTATTTAGCCATTGTTCTCACTTCTGCCGCCCTCAATGGGACGTCGGGGCTTATCAATGGCTCGCATAGCTTGGCGGCTGTACACCATCTCACTCTGGTGGCTGCCTCAGACCTGCATACATAGCAGGGCACCCAACCTCTTCCCTCCACGATTATCCCCTCTTGGCATGCCGTCCAGACAGACGAGGACGAAGTCAAAAGGCTGCACAGGGCCGGGGGGGGGGGGCCTCAGAGCAACTCAATAGAGATAACATAGCTATAATATAACTAAAGCTTATACCTAAGCCTTAATAATATAATAATAAGTCGATAAGGCTTATAATTACTATAGATAATGCCTTAATAGCTAGAAAAGAGAGGAAATAAAAGTTATAATAGCCTTAATAAAGCTTCTTCTAAGTTAACCGCGAGAGATAAAAGGCATAATCTTTACCCTTATATAAAGATTAAAGATAACTAATTAATTACTAAGACTAATAATATAAAATAAAGTAACTCTATCTTTAGCTAATTAAGCGAAGTAATTAATACGCTATTACTTAATATTAAACCTTATTTTTTAATAAAGTACTTAATAATACTTAACTTAATATACTTAAATAAAAGGGTTATAATAACCTTCTCGCCTTAGCTAAAACCTCTAAAAATCTAAAAATACTTAATAATTACTAAAAGGCCGCGATATTATCCTTTAATTACTATATCTTATTACTTTTATATTAAGGCGCCTTAAGTTATAAAGATAAAATATTTATTAAAAAGAAATAAAAGCTTCTTAATAATCTTACTTAAAAGCTTATATAATATAATAATCCTATAAAGAGAGAAAAGTAATTTCTAGTAAACCTAATAAATAAGAGAGAAAGAGGTATAGAAAAGTAGCTAAAGGAGGGATTATATTAGCTAGGCAAGGTTAAAAGCCTATAAGGACTATTATAATAAGGGGGGGGTAGAGATATAAGGTTAAAGCCTTATTAGCACGATATAACGCTATAGATAATAGTTGTAATAATATAATATAATAATACAACGGGGATTATAACATAACGGGGGTCAACAAAGCAACAACAGGCCACGCCAAAAGGTCCCCCCATGTCATGTCGTGGATGGCCCGTGTTGTCGTGCCCTTGACCGTGATGTGGTGGTTCCATCCGAAAAGGGAAATTTCTGCCAACTCCCACCGCCATCTTGATCTGCTCCACAGCGGCCCCCTTTCTCGATCGTGAGTGGCTGCCATCATTCTCCCTCATTTCCACTCCCCGGTCGATTCGTGGGCGGGCGAAAGACCATCCAGAGCTTCTGGATGGCCGTTGAAGGAGAGTGGCTCATTATCTGTGTTTATTGTTTCAAGAAAGGAGGCCGCGTCAGGGACAGGACACACGAAAAAGAGGGCGGGAAGCCGACGACAAACAATGACCCGAGCGACAAACCGGAGTGTGGGAGGCGCCACGCCAGCGAATGGAAAGAGGGGGGGTTTGCAGATCCCCGATGGATGGATGGCTGCCGTTGATGGTGGCTGATCAGAAGCAGGAGCATGGACAACCAGCAAAAGGTCGGCCGCTGGACGGGCAGCGGTTGATGATACAAGCCCAGCGCTCACACTGTCCACGGCATACGTTGAGATGGCTTCTGCGGCGTCAAGCTGCCTGTGTTGGCTGGCTCCACGTATATCGGAGACGCTGAGTATCGAGCCACGGCATTCTCTCCCTCCGCATTCTCTGGTCAATGACTGCCGTGACAAGCTGTCGCGCAGCTGCAATTGACGGGATGGAGCCCCATGATTAAAGATGGTAGAGACATGATCTGAGAAAGAGTGGGAAATGGGCATGTTTCTCAACCCTTTGCTTCTCTGTGCCTTTCTTCTTCTGGACCCTTGCTTTTTCCCGTTTTCTTTTCACTGTCAGAAGCCAGCAATTAATTCGTCCACAATACGGGTGCGCAAGGCGCATTCGTCGCTCCCAATTTCTTATCCAAGGAAAACATGCACGCTGGTTTCCGTGAGTTGATGCTGTTCCGGTCCAGCCAACCACCTAGAACCCGCAGTTGGACGTACGTCGGCTTTCCAGGGCAGACTTGCAGATTTGCTGACGCGGCCGGCGATCTGGTGTCTCTGGGTGGGTGCTTCTGGACGAGTTCCCTTGGACTCTTGGGGGTGGGTTTCTCTTCTCGGCGGTGGGCGGTAGGGAGCCCCCGTTAGCGGGCAGAGGCCAATCAGGTAGGCCTGGTACCTGGCAGGGATGGGAGGTCAGAGTTGCATTCCTACCCCTGGCGCAAGCAACCTTTGAGAACGGCGGTGGACCGTGGCGCTTGTACCGTCGTGTCTGTGTTGGCGTTGGCGCCGGTCCAGCGTTAGTCGTGGACCCGGCAGGCCCACAGCACAAGCCGCGGAAGAGCTGGGAAGAACATTCAGGCACAGCACAAGGAGACAGCGAGAACCATGATTCAAGGGCGTGGACAAGGATGGAGGATGGGGTGAGGGCCAGACGAGAGAGGAGAGACATGGCGCCGCCCATCCACACCACCCACACCACTCCAACTCATCTCGTCCACGGGCAGTCGGCCACGCCCCCTGTTCACGTTATTAATGGCCCGTCTCCCTCCTTTTCGGGTTCTGATTCTTCTCTCTTTCTTCAATCCACTGTTCTTCGGATCACGGCCTCCTTTGCCTTCCAGTCATTCCTTATACAGCGCTATCATTTGCGTTGACAACACTCACTTGAACCAACTTACCTTACAATCATTCCAAAGGCAACTTAAGGAGTATTCTGGGAATACGACAGCCAGTGTTTTTCATCAACAAAAAGCAGAATCTGTTTCAGTCTACAACAACAACAAAACTATCAAAATGAAGGTTTCTTCCTCCGTCGTTATCCTGGCTGCCGCCCTCGGCGTCTCTGCCCACCCCAGCGGCCACGCCCACCAGCGCGCCCACGGCCGCCGTGACTTTGTCGTCGCCAACAAGCCCGTCACCGTCACCGAGTACGCCACCCAGGTCGTCTCCCAGGCTGCCCCTACCGCCCCCGCTGCGGTGAACCAGGCCGCCTACGAGGCTCCCGCTTCCAGCCAGGAGGCTGCTGCTCCCGCCACCTCCTCCGCTGCCGACTCTGGCTCTGACTCTGGCTCCGACTCTGGTGCTGGCTACAAGGAGTTCTGCGGCGGCAAGAACAAGAAGCGCGCCACCGTTGAGCAGATCGCCTACAAGGGCAACACCGGTACCTCTGACGACTACGGCTGCAACATCATGGCCGTCGACGAGTCCGTCGCCGACAAGTACAAGTACACCACCACCTTCAAGAACGCCGGCTCCAAGACTCAGGAGTGCGTCTGCTTCAACAAGATCGGCCCCGATGGTGGCATCAACGGTTTCTGGAAGGGCAACCAGGCCATCACCTTCAGCCTCCCCGGCAAGGGCTCCAAGGTGATCGCCTTTGACGAGAACTCCCAGGGTGGCTGCGCCTGCGGCGTCGGCGAGGTCCCCACCACCGCCATCGGCCAGTTTGCCTCCACCTGGCTCGAGTTCGACTTTGGCAACGAGTCCAACAAGAAGTGGTCCGGTGCTGACGCCTCCTGCCTCGTCTCTGCCGCCGAGAACCTCGACATTCCCGGTCTCCAGGTCTGCGGCCACGGAACCTGCTCCACCATCTACCCCGGTGGCACCGGTGAGAACGCCTACCTCGGTGGCATGGAGGACCTTGACGGCATTGGCCTCAACCTCCCCGCCGGCAAGGCCCGTCTTACTGTCACCGTCGACTATTCTAAGTAAGCTCTTCCTTGGGAAGATGCTTGTTTCTGAATCGTTTCAATTTTTGGCATAGAGCTGGGGTACACTTTGTCTTTACCATCAATACCTGGTGTTAACGGTTGCGCTACTGTGTCTTTGGATGACTTTTACTTAGTCGATATTAGAGAGAGGCGGACGTCAAGTCAATTGGGGCCCGCTCCCAAAGGTCACCTGGATACTGGATTTGGGATCTTGTTTATTAAAACCTTCTACCTTATATATTCATAGTGCTTATGATATATATGCTTCGATTCTCATGTGCCTTTTACTTGTGAAATACTCGTGAAATACCCTTGTGAACTGGTTGATTTAAAGTTGTTTGATAGGATTCTATGGGTTTGAATCCTTTGATGCTGTCAGCACATGTGCCGAACACAGTAAGATGACTTGGGTTACGTTGCACATGCACACACACACACAAGACTTTTCAGCCCTTGCGTCTTTTTTTTTTCACCGATTGTTTCTTTGCATGCCTTTCATTTTTTGCTATGACGGAGTAATGACAACTAGGTCTCGTTGGCGATAGGCTGTCGTAGGTCCACGAAGGTTTTTACTCTGTACATGGACTAATGCAGGTTCAACTTGTTTCAGGGTCGGTGCACGCGTTTGGTGGGGATGGTGGACTTGCATTAAACATGTGCGGGATTTGTGTCTTTCGGATGGGTTACATGTATTTTTTATACTGTGTTGGTGAGAGTTCTAGCTATTAGTTGACAGTGTAACCTAGATGCGTGGTTACAACAGAGAGGAAAAGAGACTTTTGGTCAAGCTTTGGTTGAAACGACGCCTCTGGCCGGGAGCTTGTAACCGTTGGTAAAAAAGCGGTTGCCACGAGCGTTGAAAAAGCAGAGTTTATCAGGTTAAGCTTTTTCCAATCAGAGCTCGCTCCGCCCTGACTCTGTTCCTGGATCGGCGCAACTTGTTCCTGGCAGATCACCCACCACGTGGCGCAAGCTGAGAGCGCTCTTTTTTTCACAACCCCTACAGATAAAACCCCAGTCAACCGAATGCACAGTGTGGCCTGTTTAGTGACACGTCTTGTTCTCTCATCTTCTAGCGTCGGAGAGAGTCTCGTGCTACATGGATTTTTTCTCTCTTTTCGTTGTGGAAGGGTTTGTGGAGATGTTGGGCTTTGATGGTGGTGTGGGGGAGGGGATCGTGAGTCAAGTAATTGCCGGAGCGGTGGAGGCCATCAAAGTGTTTGCATTTGACAGAAAGAGGTCTTTACTTAATGATGATGGTCAAGATGACCTTGTGGGTTTTTGTTGTATCGTTGTGTTGCATGCAGTGAGTGACTGGCATACACGAACACACCATCAAAGAAACAGACACCATCACAGCTTGAACCTGTGCGTTTGAACATGTGCAGTTTCTTCTTGTTGACCTCGCTTAAAACTGACAGGACCACTTACCGGCTCCCGGCGGCCGATCCGAAGGGCACGTAGGCCGGTTGGAAGCCCCAAGTTCTGATGGGCGAGATGCTAGTGGCAGACCGGGCGACACGTCAAAAGGCCCGGTGTGATGCGACCAAGTGAAGATGACCAAGCACGACTCAGCAGGATGTCAACTGGAGAGTTCCGAGGCGAGAAGCTAGAGCTTGGCTGGGTTGGTTAGATGGAGTGAGTCTGCAGATGCTGTGCGTTCTAGATGTTTCATGTCTGGTAGGCTATCCAAGGTTCGAATTTTGTGGTCTTGAGCCGTTCTACGATGGCTCTTGTCAGCGAGTGTCCACATGGGCTACCCTGAACACACAGCCTTTGAAACGTCAATTCATCCAACAGACATAGTTGTGACCATTACCAGAAATTTTTTGGTCGATAAGCCTAGCCACACAATTAATGAATGGCTAGATAGAAGTTTCAATGAGTGAAAGATATACCAAAGTTGTCAATCAGTGGCTTCAACAAAATCTGTGGTAATGTTAGTATGGGAGCTGGGCGCGGAAATATTCCACTTCCGTGCTCTGCCACCCCACCAATCTTGTAGCTTACACCGACAACCATCGTCCAACATCAGACAGAAGCGAATCACAACACGCCCGAGATATCATCCTCCCCACCCAATAGTGGCCATGGGAATATCGAGTTCCAAATCGCGGAAGAGAGGTCCATCGTCGAGTGCCATCTCGGTCAATAACTCGCGAGGGGCATCCGTTGCTGCGGTTGAGCTGTCCAGTGCACTCCACAACACTCTCAACGAAGTTGACTTGGAGGGTAAGCCAGAACCATTGATTATAATAGAATACCGCTAAATTATCCGTCTAATAGGTAGTTTAAGTGGCCAGTTCAAGCAGCTGCTTCAGCGGCTGGACCAGGAGGCTTCCAAGTACACCAACTCGAGAGTCAGCGATGATGGTGCATCAACGGACTGGAACTGGTGAGCCATAATACTCATGTCTGAAAAAAAATAACAATCCTCTAAAGTCAATTATAGCTCTCAGGCTGAGGCGCAGCTTGTATCCGCAGCATGGAAGTGCGCTCGAGGAACCTACGATCTCGAAAGTACCATCGAGGACACATCCTATTGCACGTTTAGAAAAGACCATGTTTTGAAGCACTCAATTACAGGGACCGTAAAAGCTCTAAAGTCGACTGTAGTTGAGCCAGTGGCTAAATCAAGTCTTGGCGATCATCTGCTGCCCACCCTTGTCATCGCAGTTCGAGGCAGTGCGAGCAAGATGGATCACATTGTAAACGCCAACTCTCGACCCCGGGCTACAGAACTGTTCATTGTAAGGGTCCCAAGTTGAAAGACTATGGGAATGCTGTTTCAAGTGCTCTTCTAACTCTTAACTACAGAGCCCCGATTTCCTCGATAGACCGGATCTCATGGCCCATTCCGGATTTCTTAATAGTGCTTGGGCCCTTGATGACATAGTATCCGAGAGGATAAAAACCTATATCGAGAATGCCGAGAACGCTAATGGGCAGAAACCCCATGTGCTCTTTACTGGCCACTCTGCAGGCGGAGCGGTAGCAACTCTCTTCTACCTTCGATACATCTCAGACAAAGCTTTTGGTGAGTTGAAGAGCAAACTAGACCAGACACTGTACTTACAAGTGAAGATGAATCAGCAAGGTTCTCTTGCGTTACGTTTGGCGCACCACCCTGTGTGAGCTCACCTATTAACCTATCCCGGTATCGTTGTACTGGAGCAACACTATGTCTCAACATCATCAACGAGTTCGATTTTGTCAGCCGTGCAGATAAGCCTTATATTCTATCACTGGCCGAATTTTCTAGAGCTGTGGTACCACCCATTCGGCAGCCTTCTACCCCGAGTGCAAAAGAGAATCCTATCGACACTGATCGCTGGGTTGCTGTCAAGGACGAGGTTGACTCTCTATCATCCATGTCTAGCCTGTCAACAGGACTGAAAAGCGGATTCGATAATCAAGTGACGAACGTATGGAATCTTCCTGAGCCTTTCTATCACCATGTTGGACCGAGAATTGTGTTTGTGATGCGGTTACACGAGGGCGAGATGGGTCTCAGGGCAGTTCAAGTACCACCTGCAGAATTCCAGAACCTTCTGTTCTGTCGTACAGCTGTACATGGTAAGGCACGTTATGGAGAAAGGGTAGAGATGCTAGAAACTGGGCGGTTTAACAGCCGAGCTGGATGGAATTTGGCGCTGGAAGCTAAGAATGAGCTATAGGATAAACTGAATACTCTATGAAGGACGAAGAGGGAGGTTGACAAAGTTCTTCCGTCTGGCAATTTCCACAGCCCGATAATAATCAACATCTGCCTGTACCGTGTCGGTGATCTTGCTGGCAAATAGAAAAGACCCCGTCTCGAACAGGTTACCGTCCTCGTCTGCATTTTCGATAGCTGACGCGATGGCCTGACACTCCCAACAGAGACAGACAGAGTATTCGTCTCCGAAATGAACTCGATAGAGATTGTCCGTGTCGGACATGCCGCTTTTCAACGTTGATTTGCCGATCTTGTCGTCGTGGTTTATGAAGCGGCCGCAGCGTGAATCCATTGTCGTCTTGTATCCTGCTGCTGAGAGTTGGTTCGTGTGCCACACGAGGTCAATGTCGAGATTTGGCACGAGCATTTTTCCAGGATACAACTGGAACAACTCTAGAAAGTTCTCATATCGCTCAACAGCCCTATTCATAGTCCCTCCTAGCCCCGGACTCCTGATCCAGAGGTGTGCGTGCATCTTGTCGGCAAAAACGCTCTGCCGCTCGACGTTGGCGATCAGAGACTTTTCCAGCTTGCTTTGGCTCTTGGGTTTCGAGAGGCTTAGGATTCCAGTGGTTCCTTTGTCAATCGAGACTCCGGACCGCATGGTGAAACCGATGGGTTTGCCTAGGTTGACGAGGTATTGATGAAGGTTTGGGTCGATGTCGGTTTTGCTTTTGAGCCAGTCCTCGTTGTCTTTGGGTAATTGATAGAACCAGGCTTTGTATCTGGGACCTTGAGAGTCGATTGCTTCGTGCTATGTTGCTGTTAGTAGATATAATCTTGGTGTGGTTTCTGTCAACTTACAATCCTCGCCCAGGGGAATGAGACTCTGGGAAGTCGAGTTAAGGACTCGGCTTGACAGTAGTTGATGTAATCAGAAGGGTTGAGCAAAAAAGCATGCCAGACCATGAGGACATCTATACGTCGCATTAGTATAACCATTATGTATAAGAACGCGCAAGACGAACCCAAAGGAGGCAACCATGGAAGACGAATTTCCAACTCCTCATCATTACCCTCTGTCGCGGCCATCTCTTTGTCAATAACCTTGGCCCAGTCAACAAATCTGTCGGCGGCAAAGTCGAGATACCGCGGCCACTTCTTCTCCCGCATCGCCTCCCACCCCTCAACTTTGACAGTAACCTCCTGATTGACATGCTTGTCCAGCGTCTTCATATACTTGCGGCGATAAATAGTCTTGGTTGGGGCTTTAATCCCAAAGATGCCGTCGAGGGCCTCGCACTCGATGATTCTGATCTTGAGAGCATGAAAGGCTTCTAGAAGCTCTAGATGGACTGCGCATTGAACTGCGGTTGGTAGTTGGTCCTTCAGGCCATCGTCCAAGCCATCGAAGTAGGCTGGGTCTGGGATTATGGGGTTGGCGACGGGTGTGGAGGCGTAGCGATAGTTTGTTGCTGTCCTTTCGTGTCGTGAAGCGCACTTTAGGTGAAGAGTTCTTGTGTGGTAGCCGATAACGTGCGACATTGTTGCGAGGAGGGTATCGTGATGTTTGAGGGCATAGATAGGTAGGTTCAATGACTATCGACTGTTCGTCAGGAAGGCTGTCGGGAAATTGGATTGGAACGGCCGAGGAAGAAACGGCTCAAAGATGGCAGCTCATTAGACTATGAAACAAGCAAGTTGCGAGATAACGGCCGAGGCAGAAACGGCTGAGTGGTGATATCCCGCTTGGTGTTGAAGGCTCATGACAGGGGGGCCCATGCAGGTACTTCCGTGCGCAGCCAATTGTAGTGAAATTACAGGTACCCCTCGAAGACAAGGGTTAAGCACTGCCGCAAGTTGTGGAGAGGCGATCGACAAGTGTTTTGCCCGACGATAGTGGCATCATGTCCCTGCATTCCTCGTCTATCATGGGCCGGATATGTCGGCCTCATGGTGAGGCTAACTAATGATGTTAGTCTTGCCTCACAAAATCGCTTGACCATTGGCGGTGATATCTAGCTGAGCAATGCCTCTAATTACCACAAGAATCGAACCTTGGATAGTTAAACAAAGTAGCCATCAGTGACGTCTGTGCTGGTTGTCCCACCATCGTGTAAGCCTTGGCAACGAGGGAATTACGGGTAATAACTTCAAAACCCACATCCCGGCTGAGTCTGCCTCGCTGGCGCGGAAATACTGCATCAATATGCGGAATGCATCTCCAAAATCTGTGTGCCTTGAGACTCCTTGTCGTGGCGCAGCAGAGACAGTCCGCGAGGCTCGCGATATAGGATCCCCACGGTTGGGATGATCAATACTTGATGCGTCAGGTTCATTTCTAAGACGGTTATCTATGAAAAGGACTCAATGTGAACAACAACATCTTTCCGCAGACACTCCCGAGCTTCGAAAACTGAACAATGTCGCGACTTAGAAAAGTTCTGCCCATTCTGCCTATACTCTCCTCCTATACCCCTTCCATCACCTTGGCACCCGACCTAGCATGGTCACCAGTCGGGACCCATGATCTCCTCGCAGAGCTTGAGAGTCTATACTGGGAAGGTGTCAAAGCCGAGCTCGAAAACATAGTCCGGACCCTCAAAGCATGGCAGCAGCCCGAGTGCTCTGACGTCTCGGTCAGCGACGAGGACGACGCCCATATCCATGGATTCGACACGTTTCTTGACCAGGTCAGCCAGGAGGCCCGGGCCTTTGCTAAAAGATATGGTTAGTGAGAGCTGCATGATATAGGTATATGCTAACATGGCATAGGAAACCTGAGAGAGGATCAGCTTCGACATAAGATTGCCGGTCCCCTTGATCGCCCACCGTCAGACAAGACTGCCTTTATGGAGGTGGTAGAGAACCAGTTTGCGGAATATGCAAGTAGCAAGATTAGGTCTGCTGTTAGGAAATCAATCAAGAGTATGGCTTCCCTAGCGTTGCCGAACGAGATCGGCTGACCTTTTCATCAGACGTGCCCAAACTCAAGGGGATGGAGCAGAGGGCTTGGGTTCTCCTTCAAGCTGCTGGTGTGTCCTCACTCTATGGCCTATGCAAAAGGGCCATGGCTGATAGCATCTATAGGTTTCCTGGATATGGAAAAGCTGGTCGAACATCGCCCACCACTGGATGATGTTGGGTTCTGGAAGAGACCGGCCATTCCCCAACGTGAGCAATATCTGACGCCTGGCGGCCACAAGTTGAGTCGCTAACATACACCTTTAGTGGCCTTGCACGGATTTAGAAAAGACTGGAGACCCAGCTTTCAGTCGCTTCGCTGCAAGAGGCAAGACTGCAATGGCATTATCCGCGGGAGCATGTTTGTCAGCCAGGACAGGACCGAGCCCAGCGTCGTCTGCGAAGAATGCTACCGGGCTCACTACTACGGGAAAGAAAACTACACCAAAACTTACAAGCACTGCGTCTTGGCCGAGTCTATCACGCCCGAGATAAGCAGAGACATGTGCCACTGTACGGGAGTGCCTCATGAAGACGACAAAGGACAGCCCTTGAGTCTCTTCCCAGTCCCTAAGAAGGCATTCCATTTGAAACATACCGTCCCGCCCTGTAACCTCGTCGACTTGGGGGATCAGGTTGCTCTGGCCAAGTATCAAGGTCTGCAGACAGCTTTGGGAGGCAAAGAGAAGATAGAGAAGCAACGGAGAGAGTTGACCAAGGTCGAGTTACCAAACGCCAAAAAGTCCAAGTCGGAGGAACTGAGAAAGATAATCGGCCGTGGACGAGCAAATAGCCGATCTGCCTCGTCGAGTACCACTAGTGTGGTGACTGAGCCGCAGGCAGACGAGGATATCCCTCTGCTCTTCAGGAGGTACACGGAAAAGTACCCATATGGAAACGTGCATATGGCTCTTCGCGTTGGTCCTCTTGTCATTGAGAATGGAGTCGCCCAGTAAGTAAACATCATTTCCATGTGCATCAAAAAGCTGACATTGGGACTGTAGCACTAAAGGAGGAGCACTTGTGTCGGTTCGAGAGATGCCCATCTTCCACGAGCGTTTTCATCTGCAGACGCTTCCCCAGAGAGACCTTGCCGTGGATGGAGGTCCCAACCGTGGGCTCTGGCAGCGCAAGCGACATGTCAATGCACCCAAGAGATACAAGGCCATGATGAAGCAGGTCGTGGGAGCTCCCTTCAGCGGTGTCCTCCCTCATGATGAGGAGCTTCAAGTGGTCAAGGACATCATCGCTGCGAGTCAGCTACCATTTGACGACCCTGGCCTCCCGACGGCAGATCAAATCGAAATCCTCTCTTCAGGACTTCAACCAGCTCTGGAGAAGCTCAAGGTACTCCTCGAGAGTAGAGTCAAGAAGTATCTCGGCAGCATCGCAGAGCGTCTCCTCGACAAGAACGTCGCTCTATCTTGGAGCGCAACACATAACAACTGCCAGACATTTTGCGACTCACTCATCGATCAGAGTCTCTTCAAACCTCTGTTAAACGGTCCTCCTACTGGAATTGACTCTGGAGTCTATCCTCTCTACAACATGAGTTTCATGTGTCCGGACGAGGGTTACAGACAACGCGGCGTCCACACAAAGTACGATGTGCCGTTCGGACTCACAGAGGAGTATCTCCTACGTTTCCACTTTGGACGACACGATGATGCCGACATGATCGACACTTACCAAGAGTACTGGTATGACTGGGGCGCGTTTGGTGGGACTCTGTATAAATACCAGGACTTGTTCCCCTGGGACTGCACAGAGGCGTACGAAAGATACCCCACAAAGTGTGGTGGTTGTAACCTCGCCAAGCATGTTTGGGCATTCCCCTTTGACTCTTGGTCCATGGCCTCTCTTCATCTATCACGGGATCGCCACATGTATGCGCCTGCAACAACGGACAAGGACATTGCGGCAGTGGGCGAAGGAGCCAGCACAAGTTCATGGATGAGAAATCGACTTACGGTCCTCTCTGCAACGTCAATTCTCAACCGAGCCGCAACAGCAATGGCTCGCACTCGCGAGCTCCAAAAGGCTACGGCGTGGCTTCACGACAGCGAGTTGCGACCTGACTTGGACCCGTCTCTGATACGCGTCAAGCTGGGAGGCATTCATCGAGCCCAGCCATTCAGCCATAACTTTGAGGCCGGCACCTACAAGCACTTTTTCGTGGCTCCTTGGACAACATGGCCGCGGGAAGAGCAGATTGAGCAATACGAGACTCTGCGCGATCAACGAGCCGCGATGGCCGACATCCCAGTGCGAGTCTACAACTCCCGCTATCCAACGAGCACGACGCATGAAGAGACGCCGTACAGAGGGTTCGAGGGACTCTGGGCGGTCGACGATGGAACAGGAGAGGAATGCATGTGGAAATCAGACAATGGGAATGCAAAGTGCATCAAGGAGAAGGTATCGTGTAAGGACCTGCCCATGGATAACGTCAACCCTAACGACCGCTTCTCGGACTCGCACATCACCCCGGCAGGCGTTAAGCCTCCTATCGTCACCTGCGGAGGAGGATGTGGAAGTTCCTCGCCCAGGGCGGCGGATTGTGCGAGCGCCGAGACTATCAAGGCTGCTGCTGCTGAGGAGGCATCGTATAACTACCACTCGAGTAGTGGAGGTGGAGGGACAACTTCTAGCTGTGGAGGAGGAAGTTCGAGTTGTGGAGGGGGAGGGAGTTCAAGTTGTGGGGGAGGGAGTAGTAGTTGTGGTGGTGGTATGTAGTTCAGTCTAGAGTTCGTAAGGAGGTCAAGATATGAACATTCGTGTATTTTAAGCCATGGCGTGTCGTTTAACAGGGGATATATCAGCTTGAAGTGCCCCTGACAGGCGGGTAGTGCTGGTATACATGGTATCTTTCTGGCCTTGAGCTGGACACCATGACCGATACCGGCAACACCTTTATACGCCGTAATATTTCAACTGAAGCCATTCCCGAATCCTCCGTACCATGATCTGGAATCACCTCTTGATAATCTCCCCCCTCTTGCGTCACCCAAACGTCCTATCCTCGTTGTGAACCCTTGCGACCCTATTTTTAGCGAACCAATGCATGTCTTGTCCAGGTTGTGCAAATCTCCGAACGGGGCAATTTTGTGCCCATAATTTCTGCGTATAGTGCAAGCAGGGATTTATTGCTCACCAACATGCAGAGCATCTCATTTATTTAATCTGGGGAAAAAAGCAGTGGAAAATCTGAAAGAGAGAAAAAAAGACTCAAATGGACCAATAAATGTCAAGTCAACAGCATCAATAGTTTCCTCTCTCCTCCCCTGCAATATTCATCCCACCCCATGCTATATCATGGCATGGACGCGTCGGCTCGCTAACAGAGCGAAACCCAGAAAAAACAAGCAGGAAATCACAAGGTTACAATGCTATCGACAATCCCGGACGATAGCTGGGAGGGGCCGCGTTCTGTCGTGCTGCCATGGCTTCGGGAACCCCTGCTTGGGCACGTTTCAAGCAGATGGAGTTTATCCGTCTTGGGGTTAACAGGCCTGGACAGGGTCCTCCTTTACCGTCTAGGCGAGTCTTTTGAGGCTCCCCTAGGTGCAACCCCCCCCTGGTTACAAGGAACACGACACTTGATGTTTTGTCAAGTGCTTGTCAAGTCATGATTTGCCCCGGCCGTTCTCGGGAGGGATGGGATGGAGAGGGGAAAAGAAAAAGCCCAGCCCATGAATGGTTGGTGGATTGGGGTTGTGCGTGTGCGCGTTATGCGAACAAGGAAGTCCTTGATAATGAATACCCTCTCTCTCTCTGCGTTGTCCATCGCGATCCCTTCCTTTTTGCTTCTTTGCTTACGTCGTCTCTCATTTTTTTTTTTTCTTTCCCTTAGTCGTTCCCCCCCCCTCTAACGGTTTTCCCAGCCCTGGCACTGGCTGAGTCCATTCTTTTGCCGTCGTCGCCATCCTCCTCCTCTTCCTTCGACCTGCAGGTGATTGTACTTCTTTGTGCAGATCAGGCTGGAGCCTGATTGATCTCCAACTTCTCTCCCCCTCTTCTATTCGATCATCTCTACTACTATTACGATACGATCCTGCTTGACATGGCGACTTAGCGCCGTGGACATCTTCCACGGTAGCTTCGACTCTCATCATCATGGTCTCGTCGCCAACTTGGCCGACGAACCGGGGACGAACAATATCAACTACTAAACATCTCCGAGAAGCCGTGTCGCGGCCATGGATCCAGAATCGAGAAAGAATACTCACATACCCCCTCCCATGATCCGACAGCCCGTCGACTCCTACCACCGACTCATCCGCGAGACCCACGGAGTCGAAGGCGGCCTGCCGGACCCGGGCCCCTCGTCTAGGTCCAGGTCCGACTCGCGCCGCTTCATCGCCTCGCGCCCAGATTCGGGCGCCGACTCCCAGTTTGGAAACGGAAACGTCGCATCCTTCTTCGACTCGGAGCGCCTAGCTAGCTCCTCGGCGCAGTACAACAGAGACAGCTATGCGTCGCCGACAGGGAGCAAGACGGTGCGATGGCCGTTTCTTGGGAGTATTAGATCGCGGGCGAGTCGATCCTTTCCCCCTTCGCCGCAGGCCGAGTCGCCAACTGGACCCGTCGAGATACAACTTCCCTGGCGTCCTTTTTTTCTCTACCGACGGGTTCTACTTCTTTTCGCAGTTGTATTTGTCGCCCTCATCGGAGGAGTACAAGCTTCACTTCAGCTTTCGGAACGAAACGATGGCCTCCGGGAGGTCGACGACGTGTCGAGGTACTTGTGGCAGTATGGAACAACTCTGGTATTCATCCTGGTTGCTGCTTTCTGGACCAGGGTTGAGTATCAGGCCTCTGCTGCCATGCCGTGGATCAGCCTGTTGAATAACCAAGTCGAAGTCGACAAGTCTCTGATGCTGGATTACGTCTCCTTGTTTGAACCCATGGCTATTTTCAAAGCTGTGCGCAACAAGGACTGGCTAGTCGCTAGCCCTGTTCTCGTCGGATTGCTCTTCAAAGTTGTTGTGATATTCTCTACAGCCTTCATCACACCCAGAGTCGTCACCGTTGCTAGTCACGAGTCGTCAATAACTGTGCAAGCCGCCTTTTCCGATAGTCTTGACGGGCTTCAAGATGTAACATCGTTGCCATACTTTGTCATGGCATCTTTACAGACAGACAATGCCACTTACCCAAATGGGGTGTCGCCTAGAGCAGCTTACACTCCTTTCGTTAGCAACAGGACCGAATATGTTGAAATCAGAGCAGTTGTGGATGGCTTCATTGGAGGCATGGAATGCACCCAGGCCGAACTAACTTTGGACTCGATGCGATTATGGGGTGGAACCTCTGTTCAACTCAACATGACAGTATCCGAGAACGACTGCTCCTCGAATCAAACCCTCACGAGTACACGATTTGCGAGCACAGACGATGAAGACCTCCCGAGGACATTTCTGGCTTTTCAGACTGGCAGTTGTGGCAGATCAACAGCAGACGATCAACAGCGAATAATTGTCATGGCAGGTGTCCTCGACCTTGACATGGACAAGCTCAAGAAACAGTCCAAGTCGTCCAATGCCCGAGTAGAGGGAAACATTTCGACTTCGGTTGCCTTTTCCTGCAAGCCAAACTACTCCATAACCCAGGTTCGAGTTTCAAAGTCCCCCGAGGAGGTTCTGGCGACAACGCCTGTTCAAGGTGCAACGAACACGACTCTCGATAAAGTACATCCGTGGGCTGTCGCTCAAGGTCTTTTCGAGACATTTAAAACCGACACGACTACTGCAGCGCGACTTTTTGCATCTTCCAGCCGATCCTACGATAGCGAGGCCGTTTTGGTAGCCGACGAAGCCATGTCTGCGGCGCTTGCGATGAGGGCAAAGGAGGAAGGGTCTTTTCCTAAGCTGGAATCACTTACGGATGGTGACACTTTGAAACAACTTGCCGAGGACTTTTACACGCAGTATTCTGCTCTGGTTGCTCGATATGCCATGATGGAACCAACGTCCAGTCCTACAACAGCAGTTGCCAGTTACGTTGAGCGGCGGCTTATTGTGCGAGCAGTCCCTGCGTACCTGATGACGGGGTTTCTAGCAGTTTGTCTGTTTTTGACTCTGGCAACGATGTATCTGGCACCTAAGACTGGCTTTCTTCCCCGAGATCCCAACACTATTGTTGGTTTGGCCTCGGTGGTTGCACATAGCCATCCGTTTGTTGAGTGTCTTCGAGGCATGGGAGCTGCGAACAAGGAGGCGATCAAAGCGAGACTTGCAGGGTCATCCTACTCCAGCGGAGCTGAAGGCCACGAGAAGCTTGAAGATCCAAATCAGGGGTTTTATCATATTTTTGGCGGCAAGGCACCACCTCGGGGTACCGCCCAACGACGTTTCGATTCTTCAACCTGGCGACAGCCTGTGACGATACACGGACTCATCCGACTGTTGTACATTGTCATTCTCGCGAGCATCATAATTGGGTTCGAGGTGTCGTTGCGAGCGTCACAACGATATGATGGGCTCAGAACCATGGACAATGACGCTGCGTATCTGGCATGGACGGTTGTGCCAGCTTTGGTGCTTCTCGTTGTGGCCATGTACATGATTACTCTAGAGTGGTGGACAAGACTACTCGCTCCGTTTTCCCACCTGGCACGAAAGGGAGACTTTGGTGAGACGGTTGGGTTGAATCTTGCTGATGCGTTGAGACATGTTGCGTTTAGGAGGGCATGGAAGATTGGCGACTTTGGCGCCGTGACAGCCATTTGTGGTGGTTTCATCGCCCTTCTCGTCGTTGTTGCATCTGCCCCCCTATTTGAGCCCATGCGCCTTGAACTCGACACGAGCCTTGCCCTTCGCACCGAGGACTACTTTGCCAACAGTCTGGCATCATCTCCAGATGATCCTATTTGCACCGATTGCACCAACGATACCACGACTGCGTCACTGATACTAGCAGGCAGGGCTCCCTATCCGCCTTTTACTTATGCCGACCTCAACTTTCCCACCGTATCTCTCGGCGAGGGGGAAGACAGCAGTGATGATTTGAGAATCAGTGTTCGACTGACGGCAATCCGCCCAAACATGACTTGTCGGCTTTATCTGTCCGATGAGATTACTACCAACCTGACGCTTGAGTACAAGCTGGATGATAAGATCGTTAACCCTCTACGAATTGACCTGGAGGGCGAAACATGTCGTGGGAGCAAGGAGCGAGACAGCAGTAACGCCATCATTGGAACCACGAGAACTGCACTGTCGTCACCAGTTCAGGAGATCAACGAGGATTCCACCTTGTTCGGCGTTGGACAGAGGAAGACGAACTCGACACCACAATGTTCTGACTGGTTGTATGTTTGGGGAAGGCTCGTTGATCTGGACACCGATGAAATGTCTGTGAGCAGCATTGGAGCTCTCGCATGCAATGAAACCATCCAAGCACTCGACGCTGATGTTATTCTCCATGGGCCTGAGCTGCATCTATACCCGGACACTCCTCCCACCCTTTTCGAGAGCACAGCTTTCAACACGACCGTCGCCATCCCAAGACTGGACTACTCGAATCTCGTCAACGTCTCTTCAAACGCCCTGTTTGACCCGTTCTTTGCAACTTTGAACGCCTCCTCGCTCGCCGTTCCAGAGAGCGTTCTTGGTGGTTCATCTGCCAGTGATGCAAGCCAGGTTCAATCTGCCATCCTCCTTCAGCATGGCATTATAAGGGCTCAATCCCTTAACCTGAAGAGTCGTCGCCATCTCTCTCAACGCGGGACATTTCCTTCAGCAGACGGACAAAATATCATCAGTGGTGTTGATCCCAATGCACCTGTTTCGCAAGCTGTTCCTATCATCAGCGGCTCGAAATTATCGGAAAAGGTCCGACTTCGTCAGGATCCAATCGCCACTCGTATTCTACAGGGTCTTGTGGGTGCGTTGCTTCTTTTGCACATCATGTCCTGGATCTTGACTAGAAGACTTCGGCTTCCCCGGCCGCCAACTACGATTGCATCTACTGCCGCGCTGATCGTCGACGGTAACATGTTGAAGCTACTACCTCGAGGTGCACAGTGGCAGCCCATGAACGAACTTGAAAACGCATTCGGCGACGAGGCGCAGTTTGAGCTGGGCTGGGACGGCGGACGAAGCAGACCAAGACGAGACAGACACAGAAGAAAGGAAGAGGGATTCTTTGGCATCCGAGCCACAGTGACGGAGGACCACATACCAGAAGAGCTAGAACTAAGGCCTATACCACCAAGACCCGACAGGCTCAGACCAATGGACAGAGTCGGAACCGTCAGCAGAGGAACAGCGACGCTTGGGGAAGACAGCACCCAGAGAAAGTCAGTCCTGGTAGGAAAGGAGAGCCCTCCCACCTCGGGCTCAAAGGATAGTAACGGTGCGCCGCGGCCTAGAAAGAAGAGGTCGCTCACGGCGTGGAGCGGACCGAAAGAGATGGTCAAGGTGTGGTGGGCTTCTGCGCAATGAGCGTGTGTTTGTAATTTTGGGATGACAATGAAGGGAAACGGAAAAGTATATAGAGGTCATCTATTTGTAATAGAAATCGTAATATGAGGTATGAATCTTGTTAGTATATACTTTTTTCACAGTTAATAGTTTCAAGGCATCTATTTGTCACAATTTCCCATGTGAAGAGCAATCTTTTCTGTGAATGATCGAGGTACAAGTTTCAAGGCATTGCCCTCCATATATAGACAAGCATTGCATTCTTACCCTTACGCATCATGAATTACACAGTAATTGCTGTTACAACCAAGAGATTCCACAGTAATCATCATGCACTCAATGAAGCTATTCAGCCCTGGTCTTGGCACCAACCGTTGGCGTGGGATGGCGGTTCAACGTGCATTACATAATCCTCAACCGTCGGGTCACTTCGGGCCGATCGAAAGCCCGAAGCTAGAAAAAAGACGTTGCAGCAAGAAAAAAAATTGGATGGTTCAGGGCGAAGACGGGACGGACGAGACACGAGGTACCTGTAGTAAATTGTCTCAACAACAAAACCTCAGGAAGTCTTTGTCTTTTTTTTCTGCTGATAAGGAGTTGGTACCTTGGGCGTCGGGGCTTGAAGAATTCAGTTCATTGACAGTTCAATGTCATAAATGTATATTCCATGCAGCTTATTAGAACTCATGACACTGTCAAACATGCTTGGATACTCTCAATCCCCCGGACTTCGCTGATGTCGCGCAATGATGCCCCGAGGCGCTCAAATCGAGGTAACATGATGAAGCTCTCTCTCTGGCGGGGCTTGACCCAAGTCCCGTTCCTCTGGGTGGGCTTACAGTGGTCCCCTCCCCTAAATGCCTCGCAAAACGGCGCTGGCGATGCCCTAAAACTTCCTGAGCTCGCCTGTGTCGGTGCCCTCTCAACGGTGGGATCTGGGTCTCTCGGTGACTGCAGGGGCCTTGCAGAGGCCCCGGCGCTCCCGCGCTAGGGCCAAAGCGGGTTTAGCACGTCCCCAAAGCTTCAAAGTACCTCAGTCGTCGGAGCTCAACGCAACTGGGACTGGGTGTGTGGGTGGACGCAAAAAACTCCACGTCGAACCAACCCCAAGAATTTCCCATCCCGTCCCATCCTCTCTCCCTCTCCCTCTCACGCAAGAGCTTCATCTCTCTCCGCCCTCGATATCCCTACTCCTCTCGCCTCCGTTCGTGGTAGTTAGTCACGAACCTCAATTCCCCCTCAATTGCCCATCTTGGCTGGTGAGTGCTTTTTCCCCCGCGCCTCTCTGACCCTGCGTCAGCCCATATTCGCGCTCATATGTCGCTCGCTAACATCCCCCTTCTCCGCCATCTAGAGAGACATTAATTCCCTCCCGACAATGCTCAGCGTCGCTATCCGGAGGCGACTCCTCGCCCCTACCCACAATGCCCTGCGAACCGGCTTCGCCGCGCACGTCGTGCGACACTATGCCTCGTTCCCCGAGCACCAGGTCGTCAAGATGCCCGCTCTGTCGCCCACTATGCAGCATGGCAACATCGGATCCTGGCAGAAGAAGCCCGGTGACTCTATCGCCCCCGGTGACGTCTTGGTAGAGATCGAGACCGACAAGGCCCAGATGGACTTTGAGTTCCAGGAGGAGGGTGTTATCGCCAAGATCCTCAAGGAGTCTGGCGAGAAGGATGTTCCTGTTGGCAGCGTAAGTCGTCCATTTTTCTGTTCCCTCTCGGGCCACTTTTCGGGTCTCGGGGTATCTTGCTCCTGGCCCCGAGCATCCACCAATTTGTTGCATCATGACACTGACCTGTTCTCTTTCTGCTCTATAGCCCATCGCCGTCCTCGTCGAGGAGGGTACCGACATTTCCGCCTTTGAGAAGTTCTCCATCGAGGATGCTGGTGGTGCCGCCGCCCCCCCTCCTCCCAAGCAGGAGAAGACCGAGTCCAAGTCCGAGCCCTCGTCCACTCCCGCGTCTACTCCTGAGCCCGAGCAGTACACCTCTTCCGAGGGCCGACTTCAGACTGCTCTCGAGCGTGAGCCCAACATGAGCGCCGCCGCCAAGCGACTCGCCCGCGAGAACGGCATTAGCGTCGATGGCCTGAAGGGTACTGGTCAGGGTGGCAAGATCACCGAGGAGGATGTCAAGAAGGCTCTCAGCAGCCCTGCTGTCGCTGCTCCCGGTGCCACCTTTGAGGATATCCCCATCAGCGGCATGCGCAAGACCATTGCCAACCGCCTGGTTGAGTCTACCCAGACCAACCCTCACTTCTACGTCACCAGCTCTGTCTCGGTCAGCAAGCTGCTCAAGCTCCGCCAGGCTCTCAACAGCTCTGCCGACGGCAAGTATAAGCTGTCTGTCAACGACTTCCTCATCAAGGCCATGGCTATTGCCAGCCGCAAGGTCCCCCAGGTCAACTCTAGCTGGCGCGAGGGCAACATCCGCCAGTTCAGCACCGTCGATGTTTCGGTCGCCGTCTCCACCCCCACTGGTCTCATCACCCCTATCGTCACCGGTGTTGAGGGCCGTGGCCTCGAGGCCATCTCCTCCAAGGTCAAGGAACTTGCCAAGAAGGCCCGCGACGGCAAGCTCAAGCCCGAGGAGTACCAGGGTGGTACCATCTCCATCTCCAACATGGGCATGAACCCCGCCGTTGACCACTTCACCGCCGTCATCAACCCTCCCCAGGCCGCCATCCTCGCCGTTGGCACCACCCGCAAGGTTGCTGTTCCCGCCCAGAGCGAGGAGGGCGGTGTCGAGTTCGACGACCAGATCACCCTCACTGCCAGCTTCGACCACAAGGTTGTTGACGGCGCTGTCGGTGCTGAGTGGCTCCGCGAGCTCAAGCAGGTCCTCGAGAACCCCCTTGAGCTTCTTCTGTAAGGTCAAGGCAGTACAACAGACCTCTAAATGCTTAAGCAACGGGGAAGGATGATGGCCCAATGGGAAGCGAGGACATGTCTTTTTTTATAGAATAGGAGGAGGATCCATCTCTAGCTGGACGGGCAGAGGAGCGGTAAGGAGTTCACCCGGGACACCTCGGGGGAAATCCTCGAGAGAGGTTCACGGTGGAGGCCGGTGAGACAAAACGATGGGGAGAGTCTATGAGGGAAACCCATGGAGATTCGTCGTTCTTCCCACGCCGCAGCGCTTGTGGAGGATTTTACGAGGCCGGAAAAGCCCGTGTACAATGACCCTTGACTACTTAATGCTATATCTTTTTACCTTGGGGGGTGTTTTGGACAAAGAATCTATTGCATATGCCCTCATTCACAGGTTTACTTTTATATTCTACCTACCTTTGTGACGCTCCACGAGATCCATGAATGACAAGACCATAGATTCTGCTTATGACGATTGCTACAGAACCGATAATGTTGTTCCATATTGAGACAACAGCCAGACAATCTGAGTCACAAAACCTCGTGTCCCTTAATTACCGTAGATCTTGGCATGCTCCGTATATCGGGCGTCTCGGTGAGCAAAACACCGTCCCGAACCGTCTCAAACCGTCACGATGGTAGATTCAACCCCGCAATCGGCAGTCTCCGCGCCATATGAGTAGGGCTACTTAATTAGGTAGGTAGGCAGAGTGAAGATATAATGTGGCCAGTACCTCAGTACTCTTCTTTTCATCATGCTCTTTTACCGTGTTGCTAGAGCATCTCGTCAGTTTAACAATAATCGACAATTATACTTCTCCACCAGCACAGCATCTCTCAAAATGAGCCTCTACGACGGCAAAGTCTTTGGCTCCGCCTCCAACACGTCCAACGGCGAGGTCGGCTCCAAGACGCGCTTCCACTATCACCAAGACGGAAAGATTGTGTGGGCAGAATATTCGGGCGGTTCCATCGTCCGAGGCACCTTGATCGCGACTGTCAAGGATGAGGATAATAGTCTGGATATGAGGTATCAGCACGTCAACAAGGAAGGGGAACTCATGACGGGACAGTGCAAGTCGACTCCTGAGGTTTTGGCTGATGGACGGTTGAGGATGCATGAGAAGTGGAAGTGGACGAGTGGGGATAGATCTGAGGGCGAATCTGTGATTGAGGAGGTTAGGGAGTAGTAGATGGGTTTCTGTGAGTTGAGTTGCACAGAGTTGGCTTTATTAACTAATGCGGAATTAGGATATGAACATGTACCTATTATGCACCGATAGAAGATTTGGGATCCATAGCTGATTAATAGAGTCTCCCGGTCTAGGCTTGTATTAAACATTAACTTTGCATTCTATCTACTTTTATGATATGAATAGGAGATTCAAATCTACATACACCACTCCACCACCAACTTGCAATCTAGACTCACTATCCTCAATTTCCTTACTATCACTCGCCATTTTGTTCGTCTATAGATGGTTTTCTATGTCTATACAACTCTAGGTCCTTCCGAAGAGTCCCTTTGGCGACGCCCACTTGGCAGCAACAGCAACCAAAGCTCCAAACATGGTCATGGCACCAGCAAAGTAAGACACCTCCTCAAACCTATCATACTTGTCAATCATGGCACCGCTAACAGGTGGTCCGATCAAAGCTGAGAACGAAGCCAACGCCATGCCAACGCCCATGTAGGTGCCAATGTTCTTGGGATCATCGGTGCAGAGAGTAACTGCCACAGAACCGCCTGAGATGATGGCGCCTGAACAGAAACCGAATACAGCTGCAATGACGATGATGGAGGCGTTGTTCTCAGCTTCGGGCCAGCAAAAGACGATGATGCCAGTGGCCAAAGTCGCTCCGATGAGGGTGTTGATGCGTCCAAACTTGTCGCCGAGGATACCAGGAATTACTCGTCCAAATATAGATGCCGCATTTATGATAGCAACCATATAACTCGCCAGACTCTCACTCATACCCTTGGTGATGGCGTAAGTTGGCAGCAGGAACAGGGGCACGTACATGCCGACCATACCAAAAAAGAGCGCGACGATGAGCAGCACATACATGGGCTGCTTGAATGAGCTCCAGAGGAAGAATTGGGTGCGTCTCGGGGGGAGCCTCGCACGAATGCACAAGGCTGAAAAGGCCAGGATGGGCAACATGACAAAGGCCGTGATGCGGACCGACCAGCCAAAGCCGAGGTTCGTCGTTGTGAGCAACTTGGATAGCACGATGGGAAAGACGACAGCCCCGAGAGAGGATCCGGCGATGGAGAGACCCATGGCAGCGCCGCGGTTGGCATTGAACCACTGCGGGACGGCGGCGAGGGCTGGAAACATGAGAAGTCCGTTGGCGAGGCCGGTCAGAACGCCTTGGGCGAGCATGAACTGCCAGTATTCTTTGCAGATACTGGTCATCATGATTGCAAATAGGTATAACACCGCAGCAGGACGGATGAGCTACAAGTGTTAGCAGACATCATCAGATTCAGGGGAGAATTACATACCCAAGCACCAAAACGGTCAAACAACGGTCCTCCTACAGCACCAATGGCAAAGATGAGGAAACCTTGAATAGACCCGATCCATGCAATATCGTCGGCACTCCTCTCAGGCATCTGGTTGAACATGTAGTAGGCCTGAAAGATGCCAAAGACGTTGGTGTATCCAAGGGTGCAGAAGAAGGCTCCCGCTGCGCCGATTGCAACAAGCCATGCTCGAAGTCCACCATCAGGAAAGTCATTTTCCTCTGTCTTTTCTAGTTTCTGGTCTTCAGATCCTGGTCTGGTTTCATTTAACGTGTCTGACGCATCGTGGTCTGGTGTTGTTGCTCCTGAGAGAGGCTTGGGGTTTTCAGGGGTGGACATTTTGAAGACGTCAAAGATATTGTGAAACTGTCTCTTGATGAGCTTGATTGATAAAGATCTTGATCTCTGTGGCAGAACCCCATATTAATCACCATGATTCCAGCTCCTTATATCGTGACATTTTTCACAATGGTCTTTTCATGTCGCTATTCTCACTGGCCGGCATATTCACCCGCCACAAGAATATACCGACATGAGATTTCTCAGCTGTACTCCCACTGCAGCCACTGAAACAACCTCATAAGAAACTAATCACGATAGAATTAGCAAAACGGTGAATTTCGGCAAGGATTCGACTTCTCCAAAGGGTCACGTCCAGAGCCGGTGATTTATATCCTGTTCCTCGGTGAATTGCCATCTGACCAATCACGTCGGCTCGGCATAGCGCGGTGAATTCAAAAAGCCGAAGATTGAGGAATGCGTCCTCCTTCCTCGTCATCTCGAGGAATTGCTTGCGAGTTCTTCCTCGTCACCCGGCATTTTACATACATACACCTTGGCTTCCCCATCTCTCGGCTGATTCTCCTGGCCTCTTTGTGAATTCACCGTTCTTGTTCTCGCTGATTTTACGGCCGAGAGAAGAATGGCTCCTTCCGACTCTCTGTCACTTGCCCCTCATGGCATCTTTTTCAGCGAATCATTACGAGAAGATGAGGGAGGATCTTCTTCTCAGCAGCAGGAGGTCTTTGCGTTTCCCGTGGGGGATGGCTTCAGCTCCGGGGATGCTTCCGGTGGGACCGCCGTGCCGGCGCCGGTTGCCAAGCCCGAGAAGAAGCGGCGCCGGCCGGCTCTCTCTTGTGAGCAGTGTCGCCGGAGGAAGATCCGGTGTGACCGCAGCCTTCCGTGTGTCAACTGTATCAAGGCAAAGATCTCTCCTTGCACGTACGCTCCGACTCACATCCCGGCTTCACGGGCAAGGAGGACCGCTGTGGGCCAAGCTGGAGGCGGGGACGTCCCGGCGAGGTCGGCCCCGGTCACCAGCGTTCAAGGACATTCCCCTACCACTAATGCTCGACCAGGGAGGTCCCCTTCTAGTGTTCAGAGTTCGACAATGGGATCTGCCTCGGGGGCATCGACGGTAGATGCCCTGGCTGCGAGGGTTAGAGAGCTTGAGCAGAAGCTCGCCGAGACTTGTCACATCACACACCCTGCCGAGGACAAGTTGGTCGAGCCTGAGCCGAGAGAGGAGGAGGAACCGGCACCTATGAAGGGAACTGTATCCAAAACAAGGTTCTTTGGTCAGAGCCATTGGATGAACGGTGCGGATATGGTCAGTTAACCTTACCCTAACTTCATGAGCTTCACTAACATCCCATAGTTTCCCAACATTCTTAATGTTCTTCGCAACGCAGAAGTCCGAAAGATAGAACCTCACGCCATCTTTGTCAAGTGCAAGACTCTTGGTCGCGCCATCAAGGCACACCGGCTCAAGCCCATCTCCTCAGACAACCTAGGGAAGACGATCCCTGAGCGTCAACTTGCCAACCAGCTTGTCGACGCCTACTTTCGCACTTTTGAGGGTGCCGTCCGCATTCTCCATGGACCTACCTTCAGAGCTGAGTATGACCGGTACTGGCAGAATCCTAATGCTGCCAGCGATGTGTTTATCATGCAGCTCCAGCTTTGCATGGCTATCGGGGCAACTGTGTACGACGATATCTTTAGCCTTCACTCTGCTGCCATGCAATGGGTGCATGAAGTTCAGATATGGCTCATGCTACCGCCTGAGAAGGGCAGGATGACCATCGCTGGAATCCAAATCATGAGCATGCTGGTCATCGCCAAGGCGTGTTGTGCAGTTGGACAGGACCTCACATGGGTCTCAACGGGGAGCTTGATCAGGCAGGCCATGTACATGGGTCTTCATAGGGACCCAAAGCACCTGGGCAACATGTCTGTCTACCGCTCCGAGATGAGACGCCGTCTGTGGGCAACTATTCTCGAACTTAACTTACAATCCTCCTACGATGCTGGAGGACCACCACTTCTTTCCTCCAAGCACTACGACACGAAACTCCCCGCCAACCTCAACGACGACCAACTCAGCGATGAGCCAGACAGAAGCAGACAACCGGCCAGTAACCCGGAGGAACTAACAGACATGTCAGTTCAACTGGCGTTACTCAAGTCTCAGCCGCTCCGTCTCGCCATCCTCAAGCACGTCAACGAGTTTCGATCCAAGGAGTCATACCCAGAAACACTGCGTCTCAACTCTGAGCTCACAAAGGCCTGCCGCACCCTAACCGAGACTCTCGCTGCTCTTTCACAAGCGCAGAGGCGCAATTCGCGGGCCATCTTCAATCAGTTCCACAGCGCCCTCATCCAGATGTTCACCTACCGCTGCTTCTTGTCTCTCCACCAACCCATGCTGGCTCGATCCGCTGAGGACCCTACATATTACTACTCGCGCAAGGTTTCACTGGACTCGTCCCTCAAGATCGCTCAAATCTGTGGTTTGGCGACACCTCGATACCCAGCCGCGCCTCCTGGTGCACTAGACCCTACGACGTGCTTCGATCGTCTCATCACCAACGGCTCAGGAGTTTTCCGAATTGTCCCCGTGCAGACACTTTTCTCCATCGCCCTCGAATACATCAAGAAGAAGGAAGAACAACGCGAGAGTCTCGGCGGGATGCCCCCCATGGGCTGCAGCGAGCTCCGAACCGTTCTCTCTGCTGCGCAGGAATGGGCGCAGCGACGTCTGCGCTCAACTGAAACCAACATCAAGGGATACTGTTTCATGACGGCGTGCATTGCCCTAGCTGACGCCGTAGAGGTTGGCATGCCACAGGACGAGATTGACCAGGTAGTGATTGACACGGGGGCCAAGGTCAGTATGAGAAGCTACGAATTACTCAGAGAGGTTGCGGAACGTGAGGGTGTGCCCCTGGATGACGATGAAGAGGGGACGGTACCGACTGATCCGTCGACGGTCGAAAGCATGGAAGGTATCATGGACATGCCGTTTGACTGGATGGGTGATCTAGGGTGGGATGCCATGGGAGGGTTTCCTTGGTCAAAGGGCGCCGTGGGTATGCCACAGCAGATGGACTCGGTCGATCCGTCGGTTGTCTCACAGTTCTAAAGCAAGAGCTTCTAGCGCCGGTATTGGAATTGTGTGGCCATATTAATACTGGATATGTGACAAGGTTGCATTTGGTTTCGAGTTGGGGATTGAACAAGGTGAACTGCGAAATTGGCCATGGTGTTTAGGCGTTCGGCATATGTTGATAGAGGAGACAAGACCAATCACTGCTCAGTAAATAATCAATACCCAGACAAATAAATCCCACATAAATCTATATAGAAACCATTTTATAATTATATCATTCCAGTCACGTAGAGCGTTGATGCCTGGAAACTCGATTATCCAAGTTGAGTTGTAGGGTATCTCGAAGGAAGCTCAACTAAGGTACCTATGTATCGCCAAAACCACTGACTTGGAATAAAGAGCATTTTCATCAAGTTTCTACACTTTCGAGTATACAAGATATATAATCTAAATCATCACTCGTCATCTCCCTCATCAACCTCAGCTCCATCCTTCTCTTGCCACCCCTCCCTCGGCTTCGCAGCCTTTGCCAAGAGATTCCGTGTAACATCTACCCTCCATATCTGAGGTCCAATTTCCTCATCATCCTTGCGATGCATCTCTACCCATGTTCGGACCTGCCCCCGTACTTCCTTGTTGCTAGTGATAGTAGTTAGGCCTGCCGCCCACCCGTACATAAAGATGGAGAGCTTGGAGCTCTTAAAGCCACTGCTCTGCGCTACATCTTGAGCGACGCGGGGTAGGGTTCCTTTGGAAACGGCATCTGTGACTGCTTCCATTTCCCAGGACTCTTGTAATATGGTGACGGGGACTTGGATATCAGCTGGTAAAGTATGGATGGAGAGCTCCTGGAAGCGCTTGCGGATCATATCTGAAGACATGTTTCGTATCTCGTCGTCCCATGGAACCAGCAATCTCCCACGCTCTCGCTCAGTCTCAGTGCCAACAGTCTCCAGTACGTCGTGGAAGTGAACCGCAGCCTCCCGGGTGCAGACCAGCTCCCGGCCTGCTAATACCGGGTATAGTGTGCGAGCCATGAGTCCACCCTCGTGGCTATTCTCCTCCTCTATTTGTGCCCGCGTTGTCCGTGACTGCCATGGCTGGGGTTGAAGGTCCATATGCGTCAGGTCTGAGATGAGATCAATCAAGATGGTGTGATCAAGGTTTACCGTAGACGTTATAGACGCTAGTTCATCACCCACCAGCTTCTCCAGAGCCTCATCCAAGGGCGGCGGGTCAGCTGTGACGAAGGAACTATCCTGATCCTCGATGATAACCTCAACTGAGGGATCCATGTGTTCCAGCTGATAGAGGAAGATGTCTAACTCTTCCTCCCCACGACTTAGGTTGGAGAGAACCAGTCGTATCCGGGGAAACTGATATTCGTGGCGGTTCATCCTTGCAGCTGCAACTAACCGCCGCACGAACTTTGCAAGGGGAGTATCCTCCCACTCATCGTCGTCGACCTTGTCACTGAGTTCGTGGTCACCCCATCCCCAGCCGCAGTCGGTCATTTGACGAGCAAGACGGTCGCGAGAGATGGCCTTGACGGCAATCCACTCATGTCCACCGTCAACAACGTCTACTTCAACGCGACCCTGCTCCTTCAGAAGACGATGCATCTTTTGCTTCTCTTCGCCTGCAATGTCAAGCTTTGCAACCTCCCGTTTTCGTCCGTCCTTGGATGAGCCCTGGAAGGCTTGGTTGACAGCGACGAAACCACCACATCGCTTGAGTCGACCCCATTGTGCAACGCTGCGGTTGACCACGTTGACACTAGCATCGAGTTTTCGATCTTGAAGCGTGAGCTTTTGAGCGTCAAGACTTTTACTTGACAGCTCATTCACAATACCGTTGAGAGTCTCATTTTCTCGCTGCAGGGTTCGAATAAAAGTTGGAAGTCCAGATGATGCGACCGGTCTGGACTTTGCTTCCAGACTCTTTACGAGAAGTTCAATCTCGTTGATGCTGGTAGCAAGGAGACGGGAGTGGCTCCTTGCAGACTCGAGCATCTTAGACTGACGCAGGGCGGTTTCTGGGTCGACATTTTGTTGAACAGCCGCCGAGGATTGATAGTTTTTGACATCTAGCATGACGCGTATTAGAAGCTAGGGTTTCTGTGAGTTGGACATGAAAGGTAATTTCGCCAAATTTAATTTGGATCAAGCAAACAGGCCACTCTATTCGAGAATCAAATCCTAGGCTTCCATGCGATGCGAGATTCCACCGATGTCTGTATGAATCTTTCTATGGGGAACGTAAAGGGTCCAGTTGGTTGGACAGCTCAGCCTCGTGTGGCTTGAGACTAACAGAGAGTCGGGAATTGGCAGTCCCTGGATTACAGTTGAAGACACGCGTGCGCCTGATCTGTGATTGGTTGGTTGGGCTGGACTATTGGGGATCTTTTCGGGGCCGGGGGGGGAGCTCATTTTTGGGCGGAGCCTCCTCCACTGGAAACGCTGTCCACTTCGTAAAGTACCATTCCTAGCTCTGAGAGGCAAGCATCGAGAAGGCCAAGAGAAAGATTCAAGGCAACCGCATTTTCTTGCCTCGTTTGTTTATTTTGTTTATAATCATCTCTGCTGGAAGAGAAGAGGTAAACTTTTACTATTCTGCAGGTCATTTCTTTAACCTCTTTGCGTGCATACGCAATATTCCGTTTCAAACAGACAGAGGCTCATGAGCTCTAGCTCGCCTCTCCCGCGCCGCCGCTGTCTCCTTTCTTTAATTGCCCCGTGAGAGCGACGTCAACCTTGCAACATCTCCTCCCCCCCCCCCGACCCGACTCGACTTTACCATCTCGACCTCGTCCGCATTCTCTTGCCGAATGGCCGCTGGTCCTCGTTGCGCTCCCTCATGAGCTCCCTCAAATTCGTCGTGTCCTCGCTCGAGGCCATTGCCTCGTCCAAGGATGCCCAGCGCAACAAGCAGCTGGCCGATACCACCACAAAGGCCCTCGATGCCATCAAGGAGCAGGACCAGCTCCCCGACCCCGAGATAGTCTTCGCTCCTCTGCAGCTGGCCTCGCGATCTACCAATGTTCAGCTTACCACGACTGCCCTCGACTGCATCGGCAAGCTTATTTCTTACTCATACTTCTCCGTCCCGGGCAGCCCTCCCGAGGGAACCGAAGAAGGCGCCGAACCTGCTCCCCCCTTGATCGAGCGAGCCATCGATACCATCTGCAACTGCTTCCAGGGCGAGACGACTGCTGTCGAGATTCAGCTACAGATTGTCAAGTCCCTGCTTGCCGCCGTCCTCAATGACAAGATTGTTGTCCATGGCGCTGGCCTCCTCAAGGCCGTGCGCCAAGTCTACAATGTCTTTCTGCTGTCGCGGAGCACCGCCAACCAGCAAGTCGCACAGGGTACCTTGACCCAGATGGTCGGTACTGTCTTTGAGCGTGTCAAGACGAGATTGCACATGAAGGAGGCCCGCCTGAACCTCGAGAACCTGAAGCATGGCTCTAGTAATGTCACCTTTGACCAGGCCGACTCGACCAACGGCGCCCACGATGGCCATGACCGCGACGACTCGCCCGCTACACCGGAAAATGCTGCAGCCCCTGTCGAGCCCTCAGAGAGCGCTGTTAAGCTCACTTTGAAGGATCTCGAGCATCGCAAGAGCTTTGACGACTCGAACCTTGGAGATGGACCTACCATGGTCACCCAGCTCAAGCATCATAAGGAGACAGATGCTTCAGCCTCTGACCACACAGGTCACGATTCTGGATCAGCAGAAGATGGTGAGGTGCTGGACGCCGAGGATGAGGTCTACATCCGTGATGCCTACCTCGTCTTCCGATCATTCTGCAACCTGTCCACCAAGGTTCTACCGCCCGATCAGCTCTACGATGTCCGCGGCCAGCCGATGCGCTCCAAGCTCATCTCCCTCCACCTCATCCACACCCTCCTCAACAACAACATCGCCGTCTTCACTTCGCCTTTGTGTACGATTAAGAATTCTAAAAGCAACGAACCTACGAGTTTCCTTCAAGCCATCAAGTTCTACCTCTGTCTCAGCATCACCCGCAATGGCGCGAGCTCGGTCGACAGGATATTTAATGTCAGCTGCGAGATCTTTTGGTTGATGCTCAAGTATATGCGAGCCGATTTCAAGGTACGTTTTTATTGACACCGACGCGCAAGTCGCAAGTAGCTTACACAGGTCACAGAAAGAAATCGAGGTCTTCCTCAACGAGATCTATCTCGCCCTCCTGGCCCGAAAGACGGCCCCCCTATCTCAGAAGCTTCAGTTTGTCACTGTGCTCAACCGACTCTGCGCTGATCCCAAGGCGTTGGTCGAAATTTACCTTAATTACGACTGCGATCAGACTGTCGACAACATTTATCAGACAATCATTGAGGATTTGTCCAAGTTCTCCACCACCCCTATCACTATCACCACCATCCACGAGCAAGTGTATGAAGAGATGCGAGCAAAGACGAACCCTGCGAGTGAGTGGCAGCTCAAGGCAACCCTGCCGCCTCCCTTGACTGTTGCCCACATCGCTCCTCATCAGGAGCCTGAGCCCGACTACCCCAAGGAATACGCGATTAAGCGACTATCGATTGAGGCATTGGTTGAGGCTCTGCGGTCCCTGGTGAACTGGTCAGCGCCAATCCGAGGCGATACCGAGTCCGCTCAGAACGAAAATACCGACAACAAGGCGTCATTGGATTACATCCGGCCGTCTATCGACCCTAGTATCAACGATAGCTCCTCTCGTATTGAGACGCCTCTTCCACCATCTACTCCCATACTCGAGGATGACCCCGATCAACTAGAGAAGGAGAAGGCGAGGAAGACTGCCCTGACGAACGCCATCAGACAGTTCAACTTCAAGCCGAAGAAGGGAATCAAGCTACTGCTACGTGATGGTTTCATCGCAAGTGAAAGCCCCAAGGATATTGCTGAGTTCTTGTTGAAGGAAGACAAGCTCGACAAGGCCCAGATTGGCGAGTATCTGGGTGAAGGTGACCAGTACAACATTGACATCATGCATGCCTTTGTTGACACTATGGAGTTTGCTAAGCGGCGCTTCGTCGATTCTCTGCGCCAGTTCCTCCAGTCCTTCCGCTTGCCCGGCGAAGCACAGAAGATTGATCGCTTCATGCTCAAGTTTGCTGAGCGCTATGTTCTGGGCAACCCCAACGCCTTTGCCAATGCCGATACTGCCTATGTCCTCGCCTATTCGGTCATTCTCCTAAACACTGATCTTCACAGTGTCAAGGTTGCCAAGCGCATGAGCAAGGAGGAGTTTATCAAGAACAATCGCGGTATTAACGACAACGCTGATTTGCCCGATGACTACCTCCTGGGCATCTACGACGAGATTGCAGCCAACGAGATTGTGCTCAAGAGTGAGCGCGATGCAGCGGCGTTGGCTGGTAACGCCCCAGCTCCATCTGTTGGCATTGCTGCGGGTCTTGGACAGGCTCTGTCCAATGTTGGCCGAGATCTGCAAAGAGAAGCATATGTGCAGCAGTCAGAAGAGATCGCCTTGCGCTCCGAGCAACTGTTCAAGAACTTGTTCAAGAGCCAGCGTCGGAACGCTACCAAGAGTGGCCCCAAGTACATCGAGGCAACCTCATTCAAGCATGTTGGACCCATGTTCGACGTGACCTGGATGTCCATCTTCTGGACCCTCTCAAGCCAGATCCAGAAATCTCTTAATCTTGAGGTCAATAAGCTGTGCCTGGAGGGAATGAAGCTGGCCACCAAGATTGCATGCCTCTTTGACCTTTCCACCCCCAGGGAGGCCTTCATGTCAGCCTTGAAGAATGCTACAAACCTGAACAACCCTCAGGAAATCCTCGCCAAGAACATTGAGGCTCTCAAAGTCATTCTCGAGCTGGGACAGACCGAGGGTAACGTTCTGAAGGATTCTTGGAAGGACATCTTGATGTGCATCAGCCAGCTGGACCGACTGCAGCTCATTTCTGGCGGGGTGGACGAAAGTGCTATTCCCGACGTGTCCAAGGCTCGTTTCCTTCCTCCACAGAGGACAGAAACCTCAGACTCTCGTTCTTCAACTCAGTCGAAGAGGCCTCGGCAAAGGTCAGGCACTGCTGGATCCAAGGGCTTCTCAACTGAGATTGCTCTCGAGAGTCGCTCGGACGAGGTGATTCGCAGCGTCGACCGCATCTTCACCAACACAGCCAACCTCACCGGTGAGGCCATGGTTCAATTTGCCAAGGCCTTGACTGAGGTCAGCTGGGATGAGATCAAGGTGTCAGGTTCCAACGATTCACCTCGAACGTACAGCTTGCAGAAGATTGTCGAGATCAGCTACTACAACATGGATCGTGTGAGGTTTGAATGGAGCAATATCTGGGATGTTTTTGGCGAGCACTTCAACCGAGTGGGATGCCACAACAACATGAACATTGTCTTCTTTGCCCTTGATTCGCTGCGTCAGCTGTCGATGCGCTTCATGGAGATTGAGGAGTTGGCGGGTTTCAAGTTCCAAAAAGACTTTTTGAAGCCTTTCGAACATGTGCTTGCTAATTCGCACAATGTTACTGTCAAGGACATGGTCCTGCGATGTCTGATCCAAATGATCCAGGCCAGGGGAGATAACATCCGCTCAGGCTGGAGGACCATGTTTGGCGTGTTCACGGTGGCGGCTCGCGAGCCATACGAGAGCATCGTCAACCTGGCCTATGAGAATGTCAACCAAGTGTACAAGACCAAGTTTGGCGTTGTCATCTCTCAAGGTGCCTTTACTGACCTCATTGTGTGCTTGACCGAGTTCTCCAAGAATCTCAAGTTCCAGAAGAAGAGCTTGGCAGCTCTGGAGCTGTTGAAGTCTCTGATCCCGGCCATGCTCAGGACACCTGAGTGCCCATTGTCACAAAAGTACAACAAGACAGCTGCTCCAGAGGGAGCCCCCAAGCCCGAGATCAAGCGGTCCCGATCAAATACGTCGGTCGAGGAGGGTTACTGGTTCCCTGTGCTGTTTGCCTTCCACGATGTTCTGATGACGGGAGAGGACCTGGAGGTGCGCTCAAATGCTCTTGAGTACTTCTTTGAGGCCTTGCTCAAGTATGGTGGCGACTTCCCATCCGAGTTCTGGGATATCTTGTGGCGTCAGCAGCTCTACCCCATCTTCATGGTGCTGAGGTCTCGTCCAGAGATGACCAACGTTCTCAACCACGAGGAGCTTTCAGTTTGGCTGTCCACAACTATGATCCAGGCCCTTCGAAACATGATTACTTTGTTCACGCATTACTTCGATGCCCTGGAGTACATGTTGGACAGGTTCTTGGAGCTCCTGGCGCTCTGCATCTGCCAAGAGAACGATACCATCTCGCGGATTGGAAGCAACTGCTTGCAGCAGCTGATCTTGAAGAATGTCACCAAGTTTAAGCCCCAGCACTGGACCAAGCTTGTCGGCGCCTTCTGCGAGCTGTTTGAGCGGACGACGGCGTATCAACTATTCACGGCTACGGCAATCAACTCGACAGCGTCGATAGAACCTCCACCCAACGGCCTGGATTTCTCCAGCAATCCTCAACCCGATGTACCAGTCGACGAGAAGTCGCTCAAGATCAATGGCACCGAGGAGGCCGACGATGACTCAATCGCGCCTCCGTTGTCTCCCCGACATGCCGAGGACGAGCTGCGCACACCGACGGCAGAGAACCCCCAAGTTCCGTTGGAAGAGTTCAAGCCATCATCGAACCTTCAGCAGCAGCCAATTGTTGTGACGGCAGCTCGGCGACGATTCTTCAACCGAATCATTTCCCGCTGCGTTCTACAGCTCCTCATGATCGAGACAGTCAATGAACTGTTTAGCAACGACACTGTCTACACACATATCCCATCGACAGAGCTCCTGCGACTGATGGGACTGCTCAAGCGATCCTTCCAGTTCGCTCGCCGCTTCAACGAAGATAAGGAGCTCCGAATGAGGCTGTGGCGAGAGGGTTTCATGAAGCAGCCCCCTAACCTCTTGAAGCAGGAGAGCGGGTCTGCTGCTACCTACATCTCGATCCTCTTCCGCATGTTTGCGGATAACGCGCCGGAGCGACTGGAGAGCCGACCTGACGTTGAGGCTGCTCTGGTGCCTCTGTGCAAGGATATTGTCCATGGCTACTCTACTTTGGAGGAGGAGAGCCAGCATCGCAACATCATTGCCTGGCGGCCGGTTGTGGTGGATGTTTTGGAGGGCTTTGCAACCTTCCCCGAGGACGCCTTCAAGACACACATCCCCGACTTTTACCCCTTGGCGATCGATCTGCTCACCAAGGACCTCACTCCTGATTTGCGAGCGGCACTCTTGGTGGTTCTGCGAAGAGTTGGAGCGGTTGGCCTTGGAATCGAGGGCATGTCGCGACCTGGTGACGATCGACGAGATAGCGTTGTGAGCCGGACTACGGAAGGCACTATTGCAGACCATGAGGCGGACGCACGGAGGATGCTGTAGGAGCGAGTCCCTCGGCGGCTGCTGACTGTGAAGGGGCGCGGGGCGTTGGATGGAATAATAGAGAATGTTGATTTTTGATGGCATTTATCTAGATAACTCCAGGTTGTCCAAGACGGCGGTAGGCCAGCCTGGGGGAATTTTGTAGTATGACTTATACCGGATGTGACAATATATGCATGTTTTATGTGGTTGAGTTTTTTTTGAAGATGAATACTTGTATCTTTTCCATTCCGTGTCTAATATCATGCTATTTTCTTGGGTATCATACAAATTGGTTCTCTAGGCTTTAGTCGAGTATCTGGCTGATGTACCTAGCCAAGGGCACTGCTTCCTCCTCGACTGTCCGATCAGGAAGTCCTTTCAGTGATGCCTTTAGCTGATCATCACGATCAGCAGCCGTCTTGACCAGATCACGTACAACCTTGTCCTTGTCTGCTGAGTTGCCCGCCACCCGCATGATGCTCACAAACGTCTCGAAAAAGTCAATGAGACTCAAATGCATGAGCATGTCTGTTGTGTCAACCATGGTCAACGCAGCCCACTGCAGTAGTCCGTGACCAGCTGGTTCAGCAGCTGCATCAGGCAAAGAGAGAATGTCCGGGAAGGGCGTCGTAGATACAGCGCGGGGGTTTAGAGCTGTTAGACGGGGGAGGATGCGTAGGAGCCGGCCTTGGGCGAGGGTTGCCTGGCGGTCGATGGTTTCGGGTCGGCAGAGGGTGGTGATGAGGGTGATGAATTGGCGATCGAGGAAGAGGAGACGCCAGATACGTGCGTGACCAGGGACACGGCGCTTGACCAGTTCATTACCCAAGATTCCGTTGGTCGCAGCTGATACACCGTTGACGCCCTCACCCTCGACGATGACATCGCAATCCGTCTCTAGAATATCACCCAAAACTCTTGCCGCACGCTCTCCAACTCCAACATCCGGGCTGTCCAGCCATCTCCGCACGACTTCTTCAAGAACATCAGGAATGGTGCTCAGAATGGCGGCATCACCAGGAGTACGAGCCGCCTTGTGGATGATGGCCAGAGCGAGGAGGTTTGCACCGGGGAGGGGAGAGCGCAAGGCGGCGAGAAGAGCTGGAGGGTCCGCGATGGTGAGACAGCGGGAAAAGTTTAGGGGAGAGAGGAGTTTGATGGCGAGTGAGAGGAGGGGTGTTGGATCTTGAGTTGTCTGCTTGAGGATTGTTGTGAGGGGAGGGAGTAGAGTTGTGAGGAGGGGAGGAATGTTGGATTCTAGCATGAGTTAGCAATTTGAACGATGTATGAATATGTGTGTTGATCATTAGGGGAGTATAAGATGCACCATTTAGTTGAAGCTCAACATCGTCGAAGAGCTTGGCGTTGAAGGGCGTCGCTGGATCATTAACCAACTCCTCAAGATGCGCCTCCAACTCTGAGAGGCCCGTAACGGGCAAGTTTCCGTCCTGCATAGTGTACTCAGGCACAACTCTCTCCGTCATGATAGAATCCCTTTCGATGCTGTATTTGTCAAAAACGTGATGTATTCTTTTGGTGTTGCAAGGGAAGCTATGTAAGCTGCAAGATGACAGGCACAGACTGCGGGGCATCGTCATGGCGGAGTGAATTCCGCCCTTTCCTCAGTCAGTCCCCGCAAAAAAAGACCATTCTGCGTCAAACCTTCATACTCATCATCGCAACAACCACAATATCAGCTTACAACCAGTTTCCACGCTCGACATTTCAACTCTGCTACAATCTACAGTTTTGTAAGAGGTTGCGCGATCTTTTCAATGTCTCGAGGTGGTCGAGGAGGTGGCCGTGGTGGGAGAGGTGGTGGAAGAGGTGGTAGACCAAATGTTCCTTGGGATACAGGTGAGGAACCGGATGCGCGACCTTCAGAGCTGTTCCCTGTGCGTATTGCCCCAAGACCCTTCTTGCTAAATGATCTAAGAAAGAAGCTCTAATATCATTTGACAGCCATACGTCGTCCCGACTGCTAGACAACTAGCGACAACCGAACAGGCCGCCGTCCAGCACCTCCTCCTCCTCCGGCGCCAGATCCACGCCTCTCCTCTCTACACCTCAAAGCGCACCACTCTCAACGACCCAACAGCCCCTCGAAAACACTACGGACAAGCCCAAGCAAACGCCCGCTTCGGCGTCAAGAGCAAGGCCTCCCTCGACCCCTTCACCGCGGTACCCACCTACTCTCACAAGTTTGTCCGCGAGGAGCGCGCCCTACCAGATTGGACCAACCGTCCCGTCTGCCGCGAGCTATTCCCCAGCGAGTTGTACGACACCATTGATGCGGCTGTCACCGGGGGAGCAGGCGTGGGCGTCAAGGGTTTCAAGCGCCGGAAGCTTGAACTCAGCAGTATCAGCGCTTTGCCCAGCGCAGAAGAGGCATTTGGTCTAGCTGGTGACGCAGAGGATGAGATGCAGGGCAAGAATTTGTTGGAACGTCTACAAGCCCTCAAGGAAGAAGAAGGCGACGAGATTGCTGATCTTGACGATGAAGAGGCTGCGGATGAGGATGATCAAGATGAGGTTTACGATGATGAAGACGCGGGCGATTACGATGCAGAAAACTACTTTGATAACGGTGATGAGTTTGGAGATGATTATGGAGATGATGGTGATGGGGAAGGGACGTTTTAAAAGAGGACGAGAAAAGATAAAAAGCGACGGTTTTTTGTATACTTATCACGGTTTGATACCCACGCCCGCGATCCATTCAACGGGCGCAAGAGGCAGAATAATGAAGAGTTTCATCACATCATGGTTGAATATGGCTTCACTGATAGTTTAAGATCAGAGATGACTGATCATCTGCTTCTGAAATGTCCAATTTGTGCTCACCCTACTCCCTTAAAGACCTGTCAAAGTTTTGTGTTGTATATTCGTACATGTCATAAAGACGCCTCCTTGCTACACTCCTCAACCATACACGCAGGCCTCTATGACCAATCCCCCTTTGTTCTCGAAACCGTGCTCTCACGATACCCAATATATTGATTGATTGATATTACCTCCCAACAATCTCTAACCAGCACTCCCCCATCCCCTATCCGCTCAGGCATTCATGCTCAGACTATACACTCCGCTGTCCACGATACCCGCTTGAAGTCGGGACAGTCGCTCGCGCGTGTCGGCAATCTGCCCAGCTTGGTAAATAATGGCGTTACCCGTATCCCGCAGTGCCAGTAGAACCTCATTCAGCTTGTCCTGCACCACGATGCTCGTGGTGCTGCGATCGCGTAGGGAGCGGATCTGCTCGTACAGACCGTTTTCAACGCCGGGCATATCACGCTCGATACTACCGCGGTACTCGTCGAGACGGGCCTTTGACTTTTCTATGTCGTCGCAGATGCGGTTGAAGTAGGTGATGAGATCCTGCGCATCTGCGTGCGTCGACGCGGCGTCGCCTCCGCTTGAGTTGGCGGTCGGGGCCTGGCTGGCAAATAAACCTGTCTGGTGATAGTGCGCCGGTAGCTTGAGGTTGTCGGCACCGCGGAAGCACAACCGGGCGTCAGCTGCGTTCTTCCGTGTCTGGTCATGCAGATTCTTGACAGTGTTGACATCGTTGTTGAGAGCGGCATCGACGATACGGAACTTGGACTCGACAAAGCTGACATCTCGACCGAGCTGCTCGATATCCTTCTCGTGCTGTGGCATGAACTCTCCAATCTCGTCCCGCATCTTAATCACCCGCTGGATGCCCTTGTCCACCATCGCAATCTCATCTTGTACGGGCTTGGCCAGGTCGTCGAAACGTGTGCGATGGCGGATATTATCGTAGTTAATCTGGACGGCCGATACCTGAGCCGCCGGCTGGCCGAATGTGCTTGTAGTTCTATCATGGATCAGCGAAACTGTCGATAGTTAAAAAATGGAACAAACTTACTGCGGCGCTGTTGTCTGCTGAGCGGGTGCTGTACTTCCAAAGAGACCACCTCCCGCTGGCTTCTGGCCAAAGAGACTTGTCGTTCCTGTGGCGGGTGCCGCCTGAGCAGTAGCAGTGTTTCCAAACAGACCGCCTCCTGCTGGCTTCTGACCTGTAGGAGTTGGTGTGCCTAGTGAAGTGGCTGTGGTCGTCGCGGACAAGAGACCTCCTGCTGGGGCCTGTTGTGTTGTTCCGGCCGTGTTGCCAAAGAGACCAGTGCCCGTGGTCGCAGGCTTCGCAGCTGTGTTTCCAAACAGGCCTCCTGTCGTGGTCGTGTTGGTCGCAGCAGGGGCAGTTCCAAAGAGACCGCCCGTTGCAGGTGTAGCAGGCGCTGCTTGGGTGTTCCCAAACAGACCGGCGCCAGTTGAACCTGCAGTGCTTGCTGCTCCGCCGAAAAGACCCGTCCCAGTCTTTTGCGCGCCGCCGCCAAAGAGACTTCCCGCCGTCGACATGGTGTTTGTTGCTCCGGTTGGCGCTGTCGTTGTGGTGTTGGGGGTATTCGTAGCTGAACCGAATAGAGTCCCGGCAGCTGAAGGCTTCGAAGCGGTGGCGCCGCTGTAGACAAGAGGAAAAGCGCACCGGTCAGCAAAGGTGAGTGAAGGTGAAGGATGGTTGTGGTTATGGTCGGTCGCTGGGTGGATGCTTTGTTTGGTTTGGTTTGGTGTGGAGCTTACAAGGCGTTGGCCGCGCCGGTGTTGATGGTTAGACCGCCTGCTGGGCCACTTGCTGAACGGGTCAATGACATGCTCAGGACAAACAGAAGAGGCTCCTTGAGCAAGCGCGACGCTGTCTCGGAGGTTGGATTCACGCGACACGACACGACCGAGTTGCGAGGCTGCGACAGGCTAAAATGTTCCAAGCTTGAGAGGCCGAGCGAACGAAAGCTGTTTGGGTCCTGGATTGGCGCTTGGACCAGTTGGGCACAAGGTGAGGTTCGGTGAAGATCGGTCAGTACCTGCAGCCAAGGTGAAGGAGCTGCCCGGAGAAATTTCGGCGCGCCGGGCAGCTCATGGACCTCGAGAGCTTGGAGCTTGACGTCTTTGTACATATATACATCCAGCTTGCAACCGCCATTTTCTTTCACCACCCGCAAAACAAGGCACGCCCAATTTCTCATTTGAATGGTCGCCAACATGGATATCGACGAGGACGACGATCTCTACGTGCCCGAGGAGCCCAAGGCCCAGGGCGCAACCCCAGAAGACAAGCCCAAGGCAGATGATCTTGAAGAAGGTGAAGAGGAAGATGAGGGCGCGGCCATGGATGAGGATGACGACGACTCAGTGGGTAGCCTACATTTATTTATCATACGCGCTCTCTAACACACAATTATAGGACATTGATATCATCACTGAACGAAAAGATGGCTCCAAACCAGCTCCTCCTTCGTACGTGAAACTCTGAATGCGCCTGGAAACAATACTAACCGCTCGACCACTTAAACAGCCAATCCAAATACAGCGATATTCGGAATATTCCTCAAAGATCAGCCTCGAATGACATGCCGTCACAATCAGCACCTGTCAAGAAGGAAGGCGAGTCGCAACGATCGAGCTCTGTCAACGTTGCTGCGCCCAGCGCCGACAAGGCCTCAGCGGCCGCCTCAAAATCCACGATAGACGTCAACGCGATCCCCGTTCATGCTGCCTCAGGAAAGCCTATTACGCAAGTCAACATTGACGAAGGTTGGTTGGAACTTTGAGCTCTGTTCGCTACAAGACTAACATGACGCGACAAAGATCTCCCAGAGAACGACAAGCCGTGGCGTAAACCTGGTACGGATATCAGCGACTACTTCAACTACGGCTTCGACGAGTTTACCTGGGCACTTTACGCCGCCAAGCAAGAAGCTGTCCGAGGCGAATTCGGCGCCGACGTCTTTGCCCAGAACAACAAGAAGATGATGGACGAGTTCAACATGATGATGATGGGCGGTATGGCCATGCCAGGAGGCAGCAGCGGTGGTAACGCTGCTGCTGGTATGTCCGGGATGGACGGTATGCCTCCTGAGATGCAAACAATGATGCAGCAGATGATGGCTTCAGGCATGGATCCAAGTCAAATGGACCCTAGCCAGATGAATGCCATGTTTGCTGGTATGCAAAACGCTGGCGGCGCCGGAGGACAAGGCAGCCAAGGTGGCCAGGGAGGCAACTTTGGAGGTGGCTTCGGTGGGAACCAGGGTAACTTTGGATACGACCAGAACATGTCAGGCGGAGGTGGAGGTGGTGGTGGAGGACGGGGAGGATTTGGTGGAGGTCGTGGACGTCGCGGAAGGTGGTAATCGCTACCATTGTGAGCATAACAATATCGATTTACGGATTGGGGAAACCTGGCGTTGGGGCTTGTTGCCGAATAGGCATGGGACGATGATAGAATGGTCATGTTAAGGACCTAACTAACTCGAGTGAGAATATCACCGGGTTACAGACTTGAATAGTCGTCTCTAAAACATCTTGAACTTGCCCTCCTAGTCCAATCTGACTTCTACAACCTTGGCTGGCTCAGTCTTGCCATCTACAGGCGTCGCATTTCCTCCAGCCGTGGCAACGTAGAGTACTTTCTCTCCTTCACCAAATGCACACGATGTCGATCCCGCAAGTGTCATGGCCTTTGCCTCTCCTGCGACTGTCACCACGTCCCCTCCACCTGGTGGGATCCTCGCCACGGTGTTTGTGACATTGGTACACACGTAGACAGTCCCATCTTGTGCCACGACGAGGTCATCAGGGACGATTCCTGAAGCAAGCGTCTCCACGGGGCCTGTAGGCTTTAGGTCATGTGTGACGGGTATGCGGTACACTGAGTACCGGGTCGTGGTGGTGTAGTAAACGTGGGTTTGGTCGGCGGTGTGATGGACTTTGAGACCGTTGATGCCAACTTGAAAGGGTGCACCGGCAGGTATCTCCATAGTCTCATCTTCCAGTGCAATCTCGTATGCGCCAGATGTAACGTCGAGCTTGTATACCTTGCCGTTCAAACAGTCTGTAACCAGGACTGTATTCTCATCCCACGTAGCCATACCATTGATCATGGCAATCTCAGGTGTATCAGTCACTTTCGTAACCTTGGGCTCCTGACCCGTCAAATCTGCGAGCCACACGCTGAAACTACCCGCCTTGACTCCTGTGCCGCCTGTCACATCGTAAATGCCAGCGCCGATGGCAAACACATCTGGGCGCAGAGCGCAGATGCCGGTGAGTGCCTGAGAAGGGACATCTTTGGGAAGAGGAATTCTGAATAGGAGAGAGCCGGAGGGAGTGACTGGGTCAACAGCCCAAACTTCAGGGACGTCGAGACGTGTTGCTAGGATAGTGCCGTTGGGTCTGATGGAGATGTTTTCGAACCATGTTGGCTGGGAGTCAAGTCGAAAAAGGGTTTTGGTTGAGACCATGGTGAGTGTTGATGCTTACGCGTCTTGAAAGTAGTGTATGAGGTTATCCGAAACTAAACGCAACGTCATGGTTAGGGTCTTTTATACATGGCCACGGGTGCTTACATGCCTTAGCCTAGTCGTCTTTCCTAAGGAGCCGATGTCAGCATTTTACAGGATCTACTTAGTAGCTCGCCAATAATCTTTCTAACCTCCGCCATAGAGCGTCACATTTTTGATATGTACGTTAGCAGGTTTTGCCAAAATCATCACCAGGAATCGAGGTCCCGAAGACAAGGTCCACAGCTCCGACAAGTCCGCCGGATGTGTGGGGCATTTCCCGGAGCAGAGGCCGTGGAAGTCCGGGAAACATCTATTTATCAGAAATGCTGTACACAAGTAGCATTAAAAAATGCAGTAAAAAAAAGTATATAGAAAATCCTGGTTAGGCGTTATTTCAGAAATCTTGTCACGTCTGTAAAGAACGCCTGAGGCAAACCGATTCAACGTGAATAATTGGAGTGGATTTCTTCAAGGACATCGTTCCATTACATCCAGGGCATGTTTCTCTTATTAAAACATCTTTTCTCTAGATATATGGCAATGTAGATAGCAAACCACAATACAAGCAACCCAAGATTATCAATTGCAAGCGCGATCATGTAGTGATCATGATATTTCATGGCCACTGACTCCTAGTAACCTCAGAAATCTCCTCCAACAACTTATGAAGCTCCTTCAGCTCAAAATTCTCCTCACACCACTTCTCAAACTCCTTCCCATCAAACGCAGCAATTCCAGCCTCGTACTCAACCAACCCATCACTAAAAACACAAGCATACGAATTCTCATCGAGAGGATTCAGGGCAAGACCACTGATACGAACACCATCCTCCTGAGCCTGTCTCAACGCCCTCTCTAGAGAAGCGTATCGACCTCGGAGGTTGAAGCGGAAGCTACCGTCGCGGTATTGGACTACCCATGAACCCCCAGCTCCAAGCCAGAGACTTTGAGCGCCAGATTGTGTTGCGCCTGGTAGCACTTGTAGAGCGTCGCGGACTGTGTCGGCGGGGAGATTCCACTTCTCTTGGTCGTTCACGCTACGGATGTAGAATGTGCCGTTGGGGCCGAAGCAGAGAGAGGCTGGACGCTCGATTTGGTGGTCGTCGCAGAAGTCGGTGATTTCTTCGTAATCTTCCAAGTCACTGGTGTCTAACAAGAATGAGCACCTATTGTATACGTTAAAGGGTAGGAGGAAACTCACTCATGGCTGCAACTTCTCCTTCGCGGATACGTCTGCAGCGAAAGTATCGCTCGTTGGGTCCAAGGACGATGTACTCGGTGGTAAACTCTCCATGTACATGGTCAAAGTCTAGTTCATCATGTTCCTCGATAGCTTTGGGGACTCGACTAAGAAAACAAGTCAGAAACACACCCACTACATTATATCTCAGGATCCTTACCCGTAGCTTCTAAAGCGTCCGCTAAAGAAGTAACTGTCCCCGCAGAGACTCATATTCGAAGGCTCATGGGAATAGTCCTCTTCGGATGGAGGCGCGATTCTGGTCATCGAGCAAGGAATGTTCATGTTTGATGTCATGTTAAAAGACACGAAGATTCTTTCTCGGGTTTGTAGTACACGTAAAATTTGCTCGTCAAGTTTCTTCTTGTCCAAGTTTCCATGAGGGAAACTCTCCTATTTTTATGCTAAATGCAAAGCAGTGAGCTGACGTCCTTAAGAGACTGTACATGTCCACCGCGGTCAATCACGTTTCATGAGGCTAAGTCTTTGCCTTGAACAAGTCACAGAGGTTTCACGAGAAGTTTGTCAGACACAGCAAAGGACCGACTCATCTGGTGATGAGGGTTCGTCACTTGAACGGAGATTTTGCAAACTTGTAGGACAGACGCTGCACATTGTCCTCCCTGAATGACAACTCTGAGGGAAAACGACCGTAACTCACGAGTGCAATCAGAAAGTAAAGTGAAACAATGTTTGCCTATGGAAACAAGATTTATTCCATTCTTGGAGGGTATCAATCCGGTCTCGCTATCTTCCTATAGCGACTTGTAGTACACATCTATCTCTCTTCATTATGAGCCTGTAGCTCTCGATCCATCTTGATCCTCATTATCATGACCAAATTCAACAATAGTCAAAACTCCTGTCACAGATTCCGCCGGCTTCCAAACAATCTGTCCCCCCATAAAAACCAGAGTAGAAAAATCACGCCAATCCCTTACTGTAGACAACCACTCATCTAAGTGGGGATAAACTTCTGAGAGTCCTTCTCTTGCTGCTCAAATGACTGAGAAAAGGCAGCTAGACCAGCGACGATGCCAGCAGCCATGAAGCAAACAGAAATGATGGACCAGATAACACCCCAGCACTGCGAGGAACCACCATATCTCTTGGCAAAAACGCTGGCGTCGGAAGAGTTTACTTTACGAAGGATAAGGTCGTCGCAGATATCCCACACGCTGTAAAGCGACGACATGACGCCGATAAAAAGCACAACGAAACGAAGAGCCTGAGCGTGCGAAATGAACCAACAAGCGATGAGGAGACCGACAGCGAGCAAAATGGTAAGGATCGTCAACCAGTCTCGCTTACCCCACCAAAGAGTCAGGAGGAAGCAGACGGCCAAGACGATACTGGCGACTTTGCTAGCGACAATGTTGAAGCCGCAAAAGGTCAGGAGAGCACCGATGATGGAGGAGCCTAGATAGCCGGCTGGTAGGGTTATGGCGCTCTTGCCGCCAATCATGTGCGTTACACCTCCTTCGTTGGGGTCGAGGCTGATGGACTTGACGTGACCTCCAGTAAGAACAGCAGTGATGGCATGTCCAAATTCGTGAAAGGCGATGACCAGCATCTGCATAGAGTCAGTTACAATGTTAGTCAATAAATAGCTGTCGATAAAAACGTACCTTGAAAGGCCAGAGAACCATGCGGACATAGGGAACGTTCCAAAGAATCGCAATGACGACGACGTAGACGGCGATGATGCCCAGCGTTACCTGTTGCGTGTGCGTAGGACTCTGGAGATCTCGACGTAGGAGACTGTTGGCGACATCTTGGGCGCCATTGCCGATGTTGTACGGCTCACTAGACGGTGCGGGAGCCATGTGTTTCTTTCTAGAGCCTTGTCTGTTTACTCTGTTGCGGGGGGGGAGATGGGCCCTGTAGGTTGTTGACTTGAAAGTAAACAAAGTCTAGTCAGTGTCGCTAAACAAACGAGCGAACGATTATAGGTTGAACAAATCTAGGACGATGTACGACGGTGCGAAGAGAAAGAAGTTTGTTTGTAGATGTAGGATTTTCCCTCTCATCACGCGCGAGCAAACGCCTCGTAATCCTCCTCCTCTTGCCAAGATTGCTTGGAGGTTGACGCGGCACTCGAAAAGAGGCGGAGCTGAAACAGCGCCTCACTAAGTGTGGCTGGAAAAGTAACGGTTCATGCACTGTGATTGGCTGGTATTAATAGGGCTGGGGTTTTTGGCCAGCCCCTTGCCAATCATGCCTTTGTTGAAGCTGGGCGACGTCATCGTCCGCGCGCCGGACAGTTTTTTTCGTTCTTTACCACGGATTGGAACGTGAGAGTTGATGATCAAGGGTCTTTCCATCAAAGGTTCTTTAGAAACCTTTTCTTCTTTTACACCATTTGGGTCATTAGCCGTTTCTTTTCGTTAGCCAATCATTCACTGCCTTATGGACCCTCAACCGTAAGAACCGATATCCAAATGCAGAACAACTCCGTGATAATGTTCCTGAGCATCATGAATCTTACCGATATCACTTTGTCATTCTCATCCTTGTCACCGTCTTTCTAGCTCGGCACTTGAGCCGAAAAGTCTACCTTCAAACGTGCAAAAAATCCTCCGGAATGGTTCCCGTCCAGCATCACAATACTTTGATGTATTGTCCAGCTTGCAAACGCAGGTCGCAAAGTTAACGGTGACAATGCTATTCAGCTCACTTACAATGTAGTTAAACCATTGTGTTATCTTGGAGACGAAAAGAAGCCATCATGAAGGTCTCAATTTCTTCTGGGTCGCCATTCCGTGTCCTTCTCCAACAATCCCAGTTCTGTGGATCCGAAAACCACTCCCCCCCCTCGGTCAGGATTTGCAAAATCTCAAATCCTCATGATACACGGCCCATGACCCTTGAAAAGGTGTGAGTTGCATTGATAAGATATACACACCTAGCCCAGACGATTATATAAATGGCCATCTCTTCCACCGCGCCCCAGATCCCACCCCTGGAGCCCTCCCCCCCAATCTCCCTCGCCGCAATCATGCCAGCAGACTTTGACAAGCAGAGCTACTGGCACAAGCGCTTCGCCTCGGAAAAAGCCTTTGAGTGGCTCGTCAAGTCGGCCGATTTCATGCCGCTAGTCGAGCCCGTCCTCCAACGGCTTGACCCGGCCACGGCCCGGATCCTCCACATCGGCTTTGGCACCAGCGACCTCCAAAATCACTTTCGACGCCGGGGCTTCCGCAATCTTCTCAATGTCGACTATGAGCCTCTTGCCATTGATCGTGGTCGCGAACTTGAGACTCAAGCATTTGGGGATGTGCAAATGCGTTATGAGGTTCAGGATGCTACACAGCTCGATCTAAAAGAAAAGTTTGACCTCATTGTCGACAAGAGTACCGTTGACGCTATTTCATGCGCCGGCGAGACCCCGCTTCGCCGAATGGCAGCCGGCATCCGGAATTGTCTCGCCGATGACGGTGTATGGGTTTCCCTCAGCTATTCCTCTTCGCGATTCGACCTTGATGACCTACCTTTTGACATTGAGGTTCTCGCCAAGGTTCCCACGCCCAAACTACTACCGCACGATCCGGACCTCTACTATTGGTGTTATCTCCTCCGGCCGAAACGAGACACACCATTCGACTCACCCGTCGCAATGGACGACAATCCCGCCGGAGAAGGCTAATGCGCCGACGCGAGATGCATGCAGGTCGGGCATTTATCAAGGGTGTATTATACACCACCAAAAGACGGGATGGAAACATTGATCCCTGTTCACGATCCCCGATTTCTCGGTTCGGTTCGACAATCAAACTTGACGAGGTGTTCGCGAGGCGGGTCAAAGCGTTTGGGTCGCAGTGCCGTAGGATTGAAAAGCCACGCCAAGGAGCTTTAAATCCTACAAAGTAACCCTATGCCCGAATTTGGCTTGACATTTATCGACACATGAACCTAGCATGGACGTCAAGATGTGACAGAAGGATCTAAAGGGCGAATATAGTTGGAGGGTTCTTTGATGGAGTCTGGTAGATAAAAGGGAACATTTATTTTGGTGATAACCATACTATACCATGTCCATATAGAACGCCGTGATTTATATCCTTTCCATGCCTACCATGCTGGATGTCCTGTGATTTCCTTCCCTTTCTTCATAAGTACCATTTTCGTAATTTCCACATTCCCATAACGCCAAACATGCCAAATATACACTATGAGCCCGACGGCCACGATCTTGGTTGCTCTCGCGACGGCCAAGTATCCATCTCAAGCGTCGACGTCCCACTATCGGTGTCTTTGTGTCGTTTACCGCCACTAAAAGTGCCCGCCTCGATGTCGATATGGTCGTCTTGAATCCTCACCCCTTTACTCCCTCGTTGGAGGTTGTCCGTCCAGGTCCGACTGACCTTCTTGGGACTCGTAATAACGGTCACTACACCTCCTTGGGCGGTGCCGGGCGGGTAAGCATGTGAGCCTGTCTTGTTGTAGTAGCTGCTGCTCTTTGACCGAAAGATGCTTCTAAACAGAGGGCGCAATGCCGGCACGCTACCGCAGATGACGCCCAAGTTTGCCTCAACGGCAGTCCAGATCCAAAGATAGAAGCCCTCCCAGGTAACATCATAAGTCTTATCCGTCACGTAGTGTGTCCAGTATGCACGCATCGAGGCCGCGAAGACGACAACGAGGCCAAGTGAGAAAACCACCATGAGGGCGATGCGTTGCGAAAGTGGTAGTTTCAACTTGAACAGTGTTGGTAGAGGGAGAGCGCAGACGAGTAGATCGGTGACGACTGTGGTAATAGCTTGGCTCCTACAAAGGGTCAACGACACGTCAAGTAAGGGGCTAATGAGAAACCTACAACACACTGGGACCTTCTGCAGAACAACTATCACCGCCTGTCAAGCTCCAATAAGCAGACATTGGCCTGCAATGGTTAGCCGTCAAGTCCCTTGTGAACAGTTATGCATGTATCCATGAACATACCGACATTGTGTCCAAAGCACAATAAGAAAGATGAAAATCAAGGCGGTAACCAGGGCGATCGATGCATAAGTCACGCGTCGAAGCCATGAGCGAGCCGGAGCAATTCGGAGATAGGAGACCAGAATCGAGTTCTTTGCGAGACCGGAAGAGAACAAGAAAAGTGTCTGGGCGGCGATGGACACCTGTCGACCTTTGACAGCTTGGGACTCTTTCAGATCCCACACATGAATGTTCCATCCGTACATCTGAGCTGCCAATATCACACAGACTGTAACTCCAATGCCGAAAACCTAACCCGGAGTGTTAGCAGGGGGGCGACGATCACCATGCACATGCTCGTTGGACGAGCCGAGGTATGGATCTGGGGCAGATTCTTACCATGGCAGCCAACATGAGCCAGTCATCGAGGCCATGCTTGTTGACCTTGAATATCCTGACATAGAGTCGAGCCAAGAGAGTGAGAACGGCAACCGACATGATGGAGACCTCGACAATGAGAAGGGCAGGTCCACGATGATCCGGGTTGTCGTAGTCTGGGTGAGGCCATGTGGCCGTCACCTCTGGAGGCGGGTTACGCATGATGCTGAGCTGAGATGCTCAAGTGAGCATCAAGAAACCAGAGCTCTAAAACGATAGAATGAGAGCAAAGGCCGGCTTCAGCGGGGGTGGGAGCTGCGGAAGCATCATTATAACTACAGTGAGCCGATGGTGTCCGTCTCCATCTTCGCCTCCACGCCGACCCGCCTCCACGACCAGGCTGGGAAACAGGAGCTAGGCTAGGGCATGGCATTGGATCCCAAGATTCTCAGTCGACGGGGCCACGTCTGCAAACCATCCCATCCATGGATGGTTGGATGCGTGTCTGGGTTTATGGGGAGTCAGTTCGAGATGCCCGGTGTCGCATGACGGTGGGCTCTGCTATGCTATGCTAGGCTAGGCTTGGCTTCGGTGATGGCTTACAGAACCACGGCTAGAAGGACGCCATCGGTGGTCGATGAAACGGTGGAGATCCAGGGCCCCAGGGCAAGGGACGACTAAGACTAGTGGCCGAGCGCATCGGAGGAATTAACTCGATCCATGATGTTGATTGCCGACTCGAGGTTATGCCGCCGGGCAGCTTCACGGAGCATGCCCGAACAAGGTTTGGTCCGGAGGAGTCCAAGGGCCCGAGAGAGGGGGCGGGGGACTCCGCCGCCTTTCGAGATGGATGGCGATTTTCATAGGAGCGATCCGAAGCCAGGATGTCATGAGCATGAGAGGTAGGCAGGGCAGTGCGAGGTGCAGACTGGGGTGAGGTTGCAGAGCGATGGGGCTGCAAGACGAGACTCGGTTGGTATCAGGGCGTAACTGGCTGAGAAGCTTCGACACTGATGGAGACGAGAAGGACCGAAGACGTGGTGTAAGCTATGACTTAACACTTGATGAACCAACCAGACGCCATAGACAGCTATTTGTTGGTTCAAGACGATCCTGCAGATAAAAATTCAAAGCCAGTATCCTCACTTCTTTTGCCGGCGGCCCAGCCCGTGCTGTGGGTTAAAGCGCTGCTCAGACAAAAGCAGTCGAGATCAACTCCAAGACAAGAAAGCACCATGGTCCATGTCAAAGCACACACCATAGCTTGCTTCAGGACATCTCTCGGCAAATGTCGTATATCCAGGCACGAATGCATCTGGCTCAACCAGGCAAACGGACACAAGGACTGTCATACGCCACCGTACGATTCACACAAAAAGATGACGGGCATCAGGGCCGTGCCGCCCAGGGGAGAGACCAAAGAAAAAAAAGTCGCCTCAGGGGCGCCTCTGTTGGTGCTGCCGATCATTCGTCCGGATGAGGGCCGGCGCCTCGTGGCCTTTTTTTTAAGACCCTGTTGATAAGGGTCTTCTTCGAGAAGTCGTGTGTCGAGGTTTCCATGACGGGTTTGTTTCTCGGCCGTGTGGACCTGAAGAGAAAACAGGTCAGGGCGAGAAAGTTGAATAGTTTGGCAAGACGACGGGCCTGTGCTCCGATAGTGTCAGGTATCACGTACGGCACGGCGAGAATGTTGGACCATGATCATGGCATCGCTAAACTGGAAGCTTGGTCTGTAGGGAAATTACTTGGTGGTAGATCGAGATGTACGTAGGTAAGAGATGGATCCCATCATGATATCCGTCCGGGCTGGAGTTAAACCTGAGGCACAACCTGAGGCACCAAAGAACTCAGTTTTTAGAAAGAGCGAACGCACGGTCATGGCCACAACTGAGGTTATCCGTAATGGAAACACTTGTTCCTTCCAACTTGAGCACAAGTCTAGTGGACAGTTAATGGAGCAAGCCAAAGCTTTGAAGGGCACTTGCCTAAACAGGCAGGCATCCAGGTTTTCACATGGAAGTTTTTAAAACGCCATTCTTTCTTTTGCTGCAGGGGAAGCGCCCTTTTTCTTTTGACAAGACAAGGATCATGTCGCGCAATGTTACCCCAAGATTTTTCTTTACTTTTTTTTTTCTGGTAATTTTTCCCTGTCACTCTCTTTAAATGACTCGAAAGAAATATTCCGGAGTGGTACAAAAAAGAACTCTGTACTGGGATGTGAATCCTGAGATCTCTGGCTTAACCAGGATAATTTCCGCGGGTCCCGAATAACAAAAAATATTTTAACATTCAAGGATGCTTTGTGGCAATTCCGATAGATTAGATTTTGTGAATTTTATATCCGAAAATGTCTCGTTACTGCGCTTCCAGGTTCTTCAGAAACTTGTAAATGTGGTCCATCTGCTCAGGCACCTTGAACCAATGACCCTCTTGCTCTGCATTTGTGTACTCTCGCCAGTCAACACTGCATCCAACTCGACTCAAGATGCGAGCTGCTTGTCGTCCTAGATCGACGTCGACATAAGCATCGTCAACGCCATGTCCCATGAGAACAGGGATGGTTGATTGTTGTTGAGCAAGTGATCTCATCATGTGTCCCACAAACTCAGAACCATCATGATCCCCGTCCAGCATCTTCTCAGCATCATCTCCAAGCGGCATCCATGTGCTGCTCCCCACAAACCCACCCAGCCATTTCCCCGGATCATCATCATCAACATTCCCTTCGCCCATCAATGACAGCACCGTCCACATGCCGACAGCTCCTCCTTGGCTAATGCCCCCCAGAATCACCTTGCCGTAGTCCCCTAACCTCGTCCTCTCCTCCTGCAGGATACCTCTCACATGTGTGATAGCCTCTTTCAGCCCCTCGGAATCCCCATCCCCATCCCTGCCGTCCCTCAACTCAAACCACATCGGCATAAACTCTTTAAACACTTCGCTCCAGACTTGTCTTGCAGCGGGGAAAACCCACCGCCAGCCCGGTAACGCCTCCTGCAACGACCGCCCGTCTGATAGGACAGATGAGTCCATCAACTCCTCCGCAAACTCCTCCGCGTCACTGCCTCTGCCATGCAGAAAGACTATCGTATGCAGATGAGGATAGTCGGGATGGTGGTCTAGCACATGCGCCGGTCCGTATCCCTGCGTCGAATTCGACGGCGTATTAGCCGGCTCTGGGACCGAGCGGAAGCCGGTTACTTCGGGCTGGTCTAGCACTTGATGATCGTCATCTGTCATGTCGGTTGCTCGGGTGGCGTTTTCACAGGCCAAATTGAAGACCGCTCCTTCGGCAATGTCAGTCTTTGCTTAGTTAGTGTCAAAGTGACGAAAACCCCTGGTTGTGCGGATGAAGGAATCCTCCATGTTAGTAATCCGTTAGTGAATAAGACAACCTACCACGACCACAGAAGTTAAGATTACTTCTCAATCATGAATTCACAATGAGGCACAGTAGATCTACCGTAATAATATCACGAGATTAAACACTACCTAATAAGTCATTACCCAACCACGGTGCAAAGCCGTGCTCAACCATGACTCCTACGGTATTCAAATTCCCAAACGCCCCAAAAGTCTCTACTGCATATGCAGTTCCTCTCATTAAAAACATCTAATGACAAGAATCAGTTGTAGACAACATTTTGAATCAACATCATCGACCTTCAAGCCGAGTTGCTGCTCTCCGCGTTGCTTGGCTTGACCTCCATCTCTGCCATTGTTGTTTCCAATCGGTATAGCGCTGGCATCGACTCGGGGTTGCGGCCCATGATCTTCTTCGTGTACCAGCCCAGTCGCTTAACATAGTACTTAGCGTGGTCTCTGTTGCGCATGCTGAAGACAAAGTCCAACTCCTCAAGCGACAGAGCCTTGGTTTCCGGAAGGAGGAAGTATGCAAAGACTAAACCGAACATGTTCCATGACGCATACCAGAAGAAGGCGCCCGATGTTGTAAAAGCAGCCTCCATAGAAGGCCATGTGAAACTGAGGAGAAAGTTAAAGGCCCACGTAATAGATGTCGCCGAAGCCATGCCCAAAGCTCGGATGTGTAGCGGGAATGCTTCCGCGCTGTAGGTGAATGGAACTGGACCAAGGCCGGGGGAGTACACAGCCATAAACAGGTAGATGCTAGTCGCAAGAAGCCCCAAGCGAATAGGTCCCTCTGGAAGGTAAAAGTTTGCGCCAGTCCAGAACAAACACATGCTCATGAGAGGGAACGTCGACAAGAGAAGGTTTCGGCGGCCAAAGGTGTCGATTGTCCAGATCGCTGGCAACGCAAAGATCCAGTTGATGGCACCGCCGCCGAAAGAAGTCAGCAGAGCTTGCGACTGTGTGTATCCTGCATCCGTAAAGATCTTGGTGCTGTAGTATGCAATCACGTTGACTGGCATCATGTTAGTCCAACTCGTCATTCATAAGGGGTTGGGGAATACATACCACCACAGAACTGCTGCATCAGCATACAAAACCAGGAAGACTGAGCAGCTCGCCAGTTTCTCCTGATACTGAAGAACTCCTTGAATACATTGTGGCCTTCCTTAGAGCGCTCCTCGACCTGCAGAAACTTCCACGCAAGATACATATCGCGAGCAGCCTGCAAATCGTACTTGCGGAGCCTCCTCAGCGATTTATAAGCCTCAACAAAGTTTCCTTTATCCATGTACCAACGAGGACTCTCAGGGAGGAAATAAACAAGGGATCCCACGATCAACGGGGGAAGGGATGTCGACCCAATCATCCATCGCCAGGGGGCGAACTCGTTAGGATACTTCAGGTTCTGGAAGGCGATTGAGACAGCAAATCCCAGCATGATGCCGAAAGCCGTCCACATCTGCCACATCATTGTCAAGGCTCCACGGATGTTCTTGGGAGCACATTCGGCAGCGTAGATGGGGGTGGTGCTTGACTTGGCGCCAACAGCGAGACCGAGCGTGAAGCGAGCGAGAAGGAAGCAAAGCCATGTGTTGGCAGCGGCCTGCCAGATACCGGTGATAAATGCGAACAGGCAGGAGAAGGCGATAGTACCACGGCGTCCGAACCAGTTGTTCAAGGGGGCATTGAGCCAGCATCCGATGAGTGCGGCCGAAGCATAGGGAGCACCATTGGTCAAGCCGATCAGCGCGTGTCTGGTGATTTTGAATTCGGCAAAGTAGAAGCTCTAAAATCATGTTAGCAAAGGAGATCGTTTTCAGCTAGGGGGCAGTTTAATCTTCATACCTGAGCTCCATTGATGACTGTCTGGTCCATGCCTTGTACAATAGCGCATCCCGCACACAGAGCACAAAGGAAGTAAAGCATCTTGGGCTGAGCTCTCCATCGATGTGCCTCCTCGTAGCGGAGAATCTCCTTGTCGGCCTCGCTCAAAGCGTCGATTGACTCGAACCCTTGTGGTACGTTGATAACCTTGGCCAGAAGGGCTGCTTTGCGGAAAACGTCAATGTGCTCGAGTAGGCCCTTTTGCAAACATAGGCCGCTGGCATCAGCGATGAGTTCTTCTTCGGTCATATCAGCCAGTGGGTTCTGGAGGACCGTCGTTGGGGCATCGTTAGCCGGTTCGTTGGCGTTGCCATGTAGGGACTCGTGAGGAGCATTCTTTCGGCCTGTCCAGTGGTAGCTTAGGCTGGGGTTATTATCGCCATGGCCTGTCAGGCCAGGTTCTGGGCTTTGAGACATGATCTGTAGTCAGAGAATGTCGTTTCGGCTTCGGAAAGTGTGCTTGATGTGATGATCTGCAGCTCTTGGATAACGGCGCGATATTTGGGCAAGACGGTTGGGGACTGGGGGGAGTAGGTATTATATAGAAAATACTAGGTAATTGAAATAAAAAGGCCTTCGGCATGGGCGAAGAGAACCGGCGAAATAGACTCTGACTGTGCTGCGTAGTGAGGATGCAAGGCGTCAAAGTCTCTCAACGCAGACGTGTGCAAGCGACGAAGAGGTTGATGTACGTTAAAGAATGGATGATGGAGATCCATCGCAGCTTCCTATATCACATGTTTGACTTGTTGAGGTATCTCCTTCCTTTTGTTTCAATGGTTGAGGGTGAACAACGAGGCAGTGCGAAGGGCTACGATATCTCAGGGGGGACCAGGATCTCACGATACCTTCATGGAGAGCAATTTGACACAGTCGAGGGTGGAAAGCATATTTAGGTCCAATAACCTCATCCCGTAACCGGGGGGCTTTCTGAGGCTGCAGCCTGACGTGAAGAGTGGTCTCTAAGTGCGGGTTAACTTCATACAAGCGTATTACTGACTTGCAACTCGGCCCCCCATGGGGAAAGAGGCCGACAAGGTTAACTTGGTGTATGCAGCATGAGGATCAATGTGGGGGTTCCTGGGACAAGCCGCACATGCTCTGCCCACATTCATCCTCCAAGTTGCTCCTTGGGGGCGAGTCATTGGGCTGGCCTAGACATCATCGAACAGGATGAACACTCGATCCAGGAACATAGATGTATGGTGTTGACTCTATACTGCCTCATAATGAGTGACTTCTCGTCCTTGTCTTTGTGTCAGCGTGAACTTGAAAACGTCTGTGCCTCGAGAAAGTGAACCGTTTGGCCTTGCAAATGGCTTTCGACGGCTCCCCATTCCAGTTCCAATGGTGGTGTCTAAATTGGACATCGGCCCCGTTGAGACAGGACCATATCTCTCTCTATTGCTTTTGCAGCGCGGCTGAGCATCGACTGAAAGCAACAATCCTTTGTTGGGGAAGGATGTTGGTCGGCTGTTCATTGTATCCTTTCCAAGAGCAAGTCCTCGGTGAGGCAGGTGATTGGATTTGACTTTCGGTGAGCCACGTGTGACAGCTATCAGAATTCTCTCGCATTGAGGAATAGGTTTTGACTATACGAATTCTTAGACGTGAAGAAGAAGCATAATTCCATCTCCATGGATTCGGTAGATACATTGTGGTTGCTGTAGGGTAAACTTGGGATTCGGGGCTGTGCGGTATCCATGTAATAACCGTATCCGTATCCGAGGCGTCCTGCAGAACCGGCCAGGTACGATTCACCTCCCGGTGGAAGCGGCATCTCTCTACCCCCCGAGTGTCAGACCTGCCAATGCTCAAGGAATGCTCATGATGCGGCCCATGCAAGGATCCGGTCCACCCCGCTGACAAAAAAGAAGCGTCTGTGCCTTTGGCCAGGGGATTAGATTAATTGAAGGGAGTTTGCAAGCCAGGTTACCCTTTCAGCACCTGACTTGTCACAACGAAAAGGTACAGGCACACGTCGCCTTTGCAGGCGAGGAGGCCAAGCTCAGTCCTAGCGTTCACGGGTTGTTGACGACAGTTTCCCGACCGTTGAATGCTTGTTCGTCGTTGATCACGACCGGGGAAACGAAGTTATCCACAGTAAGGCGCTAAGAATGGCCCGCCAGCGCTTGCATGTAAATATTACGTGGCGGCCATTGCAAGAGGCCATCACGAAGAACAAAAATAGTTACTCTAGGTTTTTGTTGAGAAAGAAACGGTCATTGATTAAGCTTCAAATTGCCATTGAAGAAGTGAATTCATCACGGAACAACTTGGATCCAGGTTCGACAAAGGCTTAGGGTATGTCACTGAGCCGAGCCTCAAACCCCCCGACGCTGAAGAAGTTTGGGATGCAGGCAATTAAAACTTGGCCTCCACCATCAACAAATCCACCGGGGTCTCGCCCAGGCAGTCATGATGGAGTAGCCAGTCATCATCGTCCATCCAACAGAGAGTGGCGCCTCATACCCTGCCACCGAAACAATGCAACTTGGGAGCCTGTGAGACTGGGCGTGCTAGACATGACCCAAAAAGGTCCGTTGCTGGGTCAACAGTACTACGTAACCGTTTGTTTGGGATGACCCAAGCTTCTCCCCCCCAAGCTATCACCCACCCCCCACCACCAAATCCATATCCGCAACCATATCCGCTCGCTCCGTGCTACTGTGCGACGCCTCGTGGAAAAAGGGAAAGTGGCAGCTTTCATTTGCGTGCTGCTCCGCTCTTTGTCTCTCTCAAACTCCTTCATCCCGACTCTCGCTCGACAATTCTGTGTGTTGCATGCCCGAGCTGCATTCTTTGTGCGAGCTTCAACCTACGCTTGCACTCTCAAGCTGCAACTCAACACCTTGTGTAGATCAAGGTTTCAACATATTACGCGCTCTACGACACATCGAAACTCTATCCAGCAAGTTCAATCTTTGATTCAGGAGTCCTTCCAAGGAGAATCCGGTAGTTCTTCTCATTCCCTACGGCGTAGGCCGTCGAGGAAACGCAAGTCGTCTCCCAAACATCCTCGCTTTAGGCCTCCAATCGCCAATCTCGAATCCTCCGAACTCTTGCAACTACCCGCGTCCACATTCCAGCCTCCGAGTCAACCTCCGAGTCAACCGCCATGGACCCAAACATGCCCCAACGCCCGCCCGACTACAGCCTCCCGCCGTACGATGACGATGAACTTAATCACACGCCCACCGGCCATAGTCCCGCTGCAATGAGACTTTTGACCTCTGTGGAAGAACCTTACGACGCTCACAAGTATGTACCACCCTCTCCATCAAAACAAGCTCCTTCATCTCCTCCTGCTTCCTCTGCTTTATCCCCAAAGACAACGCCCTCTTCCTCTACACCGCCAGTCGCGATCCCAGCACCACAGTCTCTGGTTCCTCAGCGCAGTATGTCTTTAGACAAGGGCAAGCAGGTGTCCGGGTCATACCCCGAGCATCTGGATGACCTCGAGAAGGATACTGAAAATGAGGAACGTGACCGTGTATCTCCTCTCCCTCTACCTCCAGCCTACTCCCTCAGCGTGGCCGAATCACAGTCCCTGCTGCCCCGCGATGCAATGTCTGGAGGACTTTCTGCAAAGCTGCAGAACAAAAAGAGCAAGAATAGCATGCGAGTTGCATTCGCAGACATGCCAGACATGCCCCGGGATCTCCCAGAGATTCCTGAGGGAATCAGCGAGCGACGCAGGCAGCATAAGGAACAGCGTGATGGCCGAGATCAGACTCCTCCCGTACCACCACGGCCACACAGCCGATTGAGAACCGTCCAGAACGTCCGCTCACAAGAGAAACTTCCCAGTCTTCGAAGTCCACGAAACCTCAACTACCAGCCTAGCGTCCGGTCATCAAGATCTGGCTCTATCTTCAACGATGCGCCTGCGATGCCACCTCCCGACTCTTCCTACATCCCGTACGGAATGCACATGAACGATGGTTCACCTCAACGACCATGGACACCTTCATCACGCATGTCGGACTTCACAAGGTCCGACTTTTCAAGACCTCCTCCATCTAATGGCATGTATGAGCCATCCGACCTCAATGGAAGTCCTCGACCAGGGACCCCTTCTTCTAGATATGGCGGTAGCCCACGGCGACCACTTCCTCCAGCACCGCTCTTCTCAACCAACAACAACTCCAGAAATATCCCGCCTTTTGCAGACGACGCTACAGTATCTATCCCTCTGCACAGTGATCTGGACGACGATGTGTTTGGACCCGAATCAGACCTCAGTGACGCGAGACCGCATCCGGTAGACCGGGGCTCATACCTTTCATCTGACTCTCAAAGTACACTTCACGAGACACATTCAGACTACGACAAGGTTGAGCACTATGGCCCAGCTCCAGATGGCGCCCAGGAACGAAGAGGTGTCCGCGCACCTCAAATGTCCAGGAAGGAAGTGCAGCTCATCAACGGTGAGCTGGTGTTGGAGTGCAAGATCCCCACCATTCTCTACAGTTTCTTGCCGCGTCGAGGTGAGGTTGAATTCACCCATATGCGATACACAGCAGTTACATGCGACCCTGACGACTTTGTCGAGAGAGGGTATAAGTTGCGACAGTCGATTGGAAAGACTCTCCGAGAGACCGAGCTGTTCATCTGCATCACCATGTACAACGAAGATGAGATCGGCTTCACCCGTACCATGCACGCCGTCATGAAGAACATCTCACATTTCTGCTCCCGATCTCGATCCCGTACTTGGGGTGAGACAGGATGGCAGAAGATTGTGGTCTGTATTGTCTCAGATGGTCGTGAAAAGATTCACCCTCGTACACTCGACGCCCTCGCTGCTATGGGTGTCTATCAGCACGGTATCGCAAAGAACTTTGTCAACAACCGAGCCGTTCAGGCGCACGTGTACGAGTACACAACTCAAGTCTCTCTCGATTCCGATCTCAAGTTCAAGGGAGCTGAGAAGGGTATTGTTCCTTGCCAGATGATCTTCTGTCTCAAGGAAAAGAACCAGCGCAAGCTCAACTCGCACCGATGGTTCTTCAACGCCTTTGGCAAGGCTCTCAACCCCAACGTCTGTATTCTACTGGATGTCGGTACTCGTCCTGGAGGCACCTCGCTCTACCATCTCTGGAAGGCTTTTGATACCGACTCGAACGTTGCCGGTGCTTGTGGAGAGATCAAGGCGATGAAGGGTAGACTGGGTGCCAACTTCCTGAACCCCCTTGTCGCATCCCAGAACTTTGAGTACAAGATGTCCAATATTCTGGATAAGCCCCTCGAGTCTGTCTTTGGCTACATTACTGTGCTTCCCGGTGCTCTCAGTGCCTACCGTTTCCACGCGCTGCAGAACGATGAGACTGGACATGGACCCCTTAGCCAGTATTTCAAGGGTGAGACGCTACACGGACAACACGCCGATGTCTTCACAGCCAACATGTATCTGGCTGAAGATCGTATTCTTTGTTGGGAGTTGGTGGCCAAGCGTGGCGAGAGATGGGTCTTGAAGTATGTCAAGGGATGTACTGGTGAGACTGATGTTCCTGGTAAGTTCTTTCCAATGCCTTCATATTGATCATGACACTAACTTTGAGATAGACACGGTCCCCGAATTCATCTCCCAACGTCGACGATGGCTCAACGGTGCTTTCTTTGCTGCCGTCTACTCTCTCGTCCACTTCAAGCAAATCTGGTTCACGGATCATACTGTGGCTCGCAAGGTGCTTCTGCACATTGAGTTCCTCTATCAGTTTATCCAGCTCCTCTTCACGTTCTTCTCTCTGGCCAACTTCTATCTCACCTTCTACTTCGTCGCAGGCGGTCTAACGGACCCCAAAGTCGATCCGTTTGGACATAATATCGCCACTGTCATCTTCCACATTTTACGATATGCTTGTGTTCTCCTGATATCGACGCAATTTATCCTCTCACTCGGTAATCGACCCCAAGGTTCAAAGAAGCTGTACCTCTTCAGCATGGTCATATACGGAGTGATCATGGTATACACAACCTTTGCTACGATTTACATCATTGTTCGACAGCTCACGGCAGATGACGAGGAGATAGAGATGGGTAACAACGTCTTTACCAACCTCATCGTGTCCATTCTATCGACAATGGGTATGTACTTTATCATGTCGGTCATATACCTCGACCCTTGGCACATGATCACCTCGTCAGCTCAGTACTTCATCCTGCTCCCCAGCTACATCTGTACCCTACAGGTATACGCCTTCTGCAACACTCACGATGTTACTTGGGGAACCAAGGGTGACAACGTAATGAAGACTGATCTTGGTGGTGCCGTTGGTAAGGGTGAAACCGTCGAACTGGACATGCCCAGCGAGCAGCTCGACATTGACAGTGGTTACGATGAGGCTCTCCGCAACCTCCGTGACCGACTCGAAGTCCCCGAAACCCCTATGAGCGAAGCCCAGATGCAGGAAGACTACTACAAGAGTGTCCGTACGTACCTGGTGCTGACCTGGATGATTTGCAACGGTATTCTCGGCATGGCCGTCTCGGAGATTTACAGTGCCAAGGGCATTGGCGAGAACTACTACCTGCGTTTCATCCTCTGGGCTGTCGCTTCTCTAGCCGTCTTCCGTGCCATTGGCTCCACCACCTTTGCCGTCCTTAATGTGGTCAACATGTGTGTGGAGGGCCGGGTGCGGTTGAGTCTCAAGGCGCCCCGATGGATGGGTGGCCTCAAGGAGCGGTTCAACGACAAGATGAGCAGCGTATCGAGTAACTTGCGAAGCTGATTCTTCATCATGTCTGAACGAACCAAGAAGGTTCTTGCGTGTGATTTTGTTTGCATTTGGGGTCAGGCGCAATACGGGCATGGAACGGCGAAATAATCCCAGCTTTTTTGTTGAAAGAATAACGATCGATGTACGAGACAGGCTCTCTCGAAAAAAAACATGATGATGTTGTTACGAGTTTCTTGTGGACAATGTTTTTGTTGAAGGAGGGTCTGGTTTCTTGTTGGAATTACTAGTCTTGGTCTGGGTATTTTGTTTGGTATGGTTCGAATTTGGGAGGGCAAGGTGTGGCAGATAGACAGTTGTTGCTGTTGTTGTAGTATACCCCTTACAGGATGTCGAGAGGTTAAGTGGAGGAAGAAGACACCTGTAAGAAGAAACAATCAATGTATGAAGTTCAAGTCAATAATGATTCACAGAAAAGTCTTGTATGTTTGTTGGTTCTTGAAATGTGAAATAGAGATATTCCTACATAGAATTAATGCATTCCAATCAGTGCGCCGGGCCAAGTCAAGCTATGCAAAACAAATAAAGACAAAAAAGTATGATATCAATCCGTCATTGAACATCCCCTCCATTTTGTTTTTCCATATCCAAATTCATCATGGTGGTCATTCTTTGATCATCATCTATTCCTCATCTTCGTCATCCTCCTCAGGGATCTGATCCAGTGGTTAGCAAACTATACATGACATCAAGAACACAGTCAACAACTTACGTTATCATGGAAGTTCTGGCCATCAGTGGTGGCCACAATCACGCCAGTTCGGACGCAGAAGTCACCGAAGCGCTCACCCTCCTGTCGTTCCAGGGCGTATTGCTTCAGGAGAGGCTTCATGATGGCGAGAATCTCGTCTTCCTTGATACTCTGGCGGTAAAGCTTGTTCAGACGCTGGCCGTGGTAACCACCACCCAGGTACATGTTGTAAGCACCATAGGCCTTGCCGACAAAGGCAACCTCAGCCAACCAGGGGCGAGCACAACCGTTGGGGCAACCCGTCATACGCATGACGATCGAGTCCTGGCGGAGACCGTTCTCCTCGAGGCAGGCCTCAAGCTTGGAGATGAGTACGGGCAGGTATCGCTCAGACTCGGCCATAGCGAGACCGCAAGTGGGGAAGGCCACACAGGCGGAGGAGCTGAGACGGAGACCAGAGAACTGGATGTTGTCGAGCTTGTACTTCTTCATGAGCTCCTTCATGGCGGGGAGGTCCTCGTCGGCGACGTTGCTGAGGATGAGATGCTGGTTACCAGTAAGGCGGAACTCGCCCTTGTGGACCTTGGCGATCTCACGCAGACCAGTCTTCATTTGGAACTCGGCAGTGTCCTCGATACGACCGTTCTCGATGAAGAAGGTGAAGTGGTTGAGACCAAACTCATCCTTCTGCCATCCGAAAGTGTCGACGTTGCTCTTGAACTCGAACGGCTTCTCAGGCTCAAACTTCTTGCCCCAGAGCTCCTCGACCTTGCCACGGAAGACGGGCACCGTCATGTCGTCGATGGTGTACTTGAGACGGGCGTGCTTTCGGTTCTTGCGATCACCGTTGTCACGCTGGACGAGCATGATCTTCTCGCAGACAATGTGCACATCCTCAGTCTTGCAGAAACCGAACATGCGACCAGTCTGGGGGTATGTCTTCTTGTTGTTGTGGGTAGTACCCATACCACCACCAGCAAGAACGTTGAAACCAGCCAGGTTACCATCCTCGCCCTTGATGGCGATCAGACCGATATCGTGGGCGTACACATCGGTGTCGTTGTGGGGAGGGATGCCGATGGTGATCTTGAACTTTCGGGGCAGGTAGGTAGGACCATAGAGGGGCTCGAAGTCCTGGACGGCGTCACCAGCAACCTGGGTCTTCTCGTTGTTCTCGTCGGTGAGCCAGATCTCGTGGTAAGCGGTAGTCGAAGGCAGGAGGTGGTCGCTGATGAGCTGCGAGCAAGCAAACACCTGGCGGTGATACTTGGACTGGGTAGGAAGCGAACTGCACATGACGTTTCGGTTCACGTCACCGCAAGCAGCGATGGTAGTCATCAGGGCACGGTTGATGGCCTGCATGGCGGGCTTGAGCTTGCTCTTGACGACACCGTGGAACTGGAAGGTCTGTCGGGTGGTGAGCTTCATGGTCTCGTTACCAAGCTCGTTGGCGATGTCGTCCATCTGGATCCACTGCTTGGGCGTTGAGATACCACCGGGGAGTCGGCATCGGATCATGAAGGAGTAGGCGGGCTCCAGACCCTGAGCCTTGCGCTCGTCTCGGATATCACGGTCGTCCTGCATGTAAGTACCGTGGAACTTGGTAAGCTGCTGGTCGGCGGCCGAGATAGCAAGAGTGGATGTGTCGTTAAGACCCTCCACAATGGTACCACGGAGGTAGTTGGAAGCCAGCTTGATGTCCTCGTTGGTGATAGGTGGGGGCTCCTCAGGGAGGCCATCGACGTTGTCCACGCCAAGGGCGGTCCAGATCTTGGGCTCCCACTCCTGGTAACCAGTCTGGAATCCATCGGGATCCTGGTCGTCTCCAAGGCCGATAGGGACCAGGTGCTTGGCACCCAGGTTGGTCAGAACCCGGTCAAGATCCTTGGCAGGCTTGTTGTAGTAGATCCTGTCCTCCTTGCGAGGCCAGTAGTGGCTATCACCCAAACCAAAGACAGAGTAGTTGACGGTAGCCAGGTCGAGGTCGGTGTTGTCCTTGATGGCATCCCAGAAAGGCAGACCGTTCTGGGGGAACTCGCCCTGACCGGCGGTAGAGGTAACAAAAACAATGTTCTCCTCGGCAGGAAGATCCTCAAGAGGATAGTCCTCCATGGTCATGACAGCCGTCTTCAGGCCTCGAGCACGACCACGGTTAGCAAGTCGCTTAGCCACAGTACCAGCGTTGCCGTTATCAGAAGCAAACAGGATAGTCAGGGGAGCACCCAGGAGACCCTCAAGCAGCTGGTTGTAGGCGTCCTTGGCCTTCCTCTTCTGCTGAGCTCGGACCTCAGTTCCAAAGTCCTGGGCAAGGGCGGCAGCAAACTTGGGCTCCTTAGCAGCAAGCTGGGTGAGCTGGTTGTCGCGGGCCAAGAACTTCTTGAGCTCTTGCTTGATGAGCTCAGAGTCAAGTGAGAAGTTGGGCTCGCCCTTCTTCTCGTTGTCGGGGTTCCAGCGGTAAAGAGGCCAGTAGCCGGCGTCGACGGCCTTCTTGGTCTCCTGGAGGACAGTCAGGGGAGAGTCGGTCTCACCGAAGTAAGGCAGGTAAGCCAGGACCACGGAAGGGCCGTCAAACTTGTCAGCCTCGAGCAGAGCCTGCAGGACCTGGGTGTAGGAGCTGTAGACCGCAGTAGAGGCGACGTAGACGTTTCCAAAGTTCATGGCGTAAAGACCAATATCCTTCTTTCGGCGGTTGGCATCAGCAGCAGCCCTCTGGGAGTAGGGGGTAGAGTCGATGATGAGCATGTTGACATTCTCACCAGAGGCCAGAACGTGGTGAACACCAGAGTTACCCAGATCGTAAGACCAAGCATCGGATCCAGTCAACCAGAGTGACTCCTTGCGGAAGAGGCCCTTGGCAGAGAGGAGCTCGGCGGCAAGAGAAGAACCATCAGTCTCAAGTCTGGCAATCACGTCATCGGCAATTTCTGTCGACTTGGTGGCATCATCAGCGTTCATAGCCCATCGTGCCAGCCAGCTCTTGGGAGCGTCGGTAATGAAGCTGCCGTTGGTAGCGGCATCCTTGACCTGAGACACGAACTGGCTTCGGCGTTGCTTGCGAGCAAGCAGAGAACCAAAGCCGAACTCGGGGCTAGCAGCAACGGTAGGCGAAAGACCAGTGGTGGCAGACTTGATAGCGTTGGCAACGTATGCACGATTGCCAAAGAGCTGATCAAGGATCTTGGTGTAGGCGGTCTCAAGCTGGGGAGTCTTGAGGTCGTAGCCAGTGGGCTCCTTCCAGGCACTCTTCTTGCCAACCTCGAGGTTCTGGATGGGCTTCTCGGCAGTGAGGTTCTGGAGAACTCCCCGCAGAGCCTGGACCACAACCTCCGGGGCAAGGTAGCCCAGCTGATGGCCAACAATCGTCTCGACGCCACCGGGTCCGCTCTTAACGGAGGTCAGGACATCGATCAGAAGGGGACCCCACTTAGTAGTCTTGCGGTGGATCTGCTCCAGAACAGCGATTCGCTTGACGGATTGAGGGATGGCCTCGACGAGTCTAGAGCCGATCCAAGGTCGGTAAAGGCGAGGAGTGAGGATGGCGGCAGAAGCGAAGATCTCGTCAGAGTTGGCCTCATCGATGGCCTGGGCGAAGGCGCCAGCATCAGAGCCGAAGATGAAGAGACAGTTCTCAGCATCAGGAGGACCTGAGTACTCGAAAGCGCTGTACTCTCGGCCAAAAGCAGTCTTGATCTGACCCCAAATGCGCGCGGAGCACTTGTAGACGTCCTCAGAGGTAACCTGAGGAGGGGTTGTCTCAACAGTGGTGGCGGCCGAAGAGGGCGCGACGGGAGTGCTGGCCTCGCTGTCCTGGCTGGACTTGACAGAAGTTCCGGCGGAGGGAGCCTTAGAGGCGCTCGCGCTAGGAGGCACAGTGAGAGAACCGTTGTGGGCGCCGCCGGTCACGACAGGCGCATCATGATCCGAAGAGACGGCAGCGTGGCCGTCGTCGGCGTAGATGCCGGACTGTGAAGATGCGGTTGTGCCAGCCTGAAATCGGCGCACGCTCTCAATATCAAGAATGTCGCGGATGACTGCGGCGTCCTCAATGGCAATAGGCTTGTCCTTCTCAGAGGTAGAGGGAGCAAAGAAGTGGATGACACCCTTGCCAGTGCGGATGGCGAGGGCATGGGCAGTCAGAGCCATGTCCTGGGCCTCCTGGAGGGTCTCGGATTGGACAAAGGTCCATCCTGAGTTGCGGATAGCGGTGATGACAGAGTAGTCGGCAAATGTCCGCGGCTGGAGGGAGACGTGCAGGACAACGGGGTAGTTGGCCAGCTTGTAGAGGTGTGACACGGAGGGGAGGAGGATGGAAGATGTGGTGGTGACGGAGACGAGCTTGCCAGCTCGGATGGGAGTGTATACTGAGAGAAGAGGGTCGGCATTGTGTCGGACAGGGAGGATCTAGAGGGTTTTGGTAGTTAGCTGTGTATTCTCATGCCATTGCCCACACCAATTGTGTAACTGAGAGCCCCATTCATGTCCATGTCTTGACGACACCAACAGAGGCTCCCACGGTGTGCCCAAAAAGGTCGGGGATTTTTCGGAGAAGTATTCAAGGAGGGGTAGAATTCTCCATGCGTGTCTGACTTACATCAGGAACTGCATCAGCGCTCTGGGCGACCAGGCTGCTGTCCTTGCGGCCTGCGTACCGCTTCAAGTGAGCAGAGAAGTCGGATTCGGTGCCAATGGCGGGCTGGACGGAGACGATGACATCGCTGGAGAGGTAGGCGATTCGAGCCACTGCGAGAAGAGGTCAGTCAATTGGTCCTCGTCACCCAGCTGATTCCAATTGATGTCGCCTTTTCTGCCCTGGGAGAGTAGAGTGTGCGCATCAAGAGGGTCTTGTCTTGCGATCTCAAGCTCATCCAGCGCATTTGGCAGTTCCTGGGCACATGAAGGGCAGACTCACCAGCCTCCTCAGGAGTCTTGATCTGGTGCGGTTGGGCAGCGTCCATTGTGACCCGTTCCGTCTTCGTCTTCGTCTCGTCGGTTGTTTCTAATTCGAGGCTCGGATGTCCTGTCCGTCCTGAATATTTGTTCTTGGGATGGACAGAGCAGACAGAGCTGCTTGCGCTTCACACGGAGAGGAGGGGAGGATGTATGGGAGAGAAGGGAAGATGAGAAGGAGAGACACGGAGGAAGGAAAATATCCCAGGGACGGTCTCGCTCACGCGGGATCCGGGGATCTTGAGTGGTTTTCTTTCCTTTCCTTGGAGATTAGAAAAAGGTTTCTTCCCTCTGGCTCAACGTCCGAAGAAGGGAAAAAGAAGGTCTGTTGACTGGAGCGACCCCCCTCCTTTGCTCGGCCCCTCGCTTGCTCCATTCCCTGTGCTCGCACGCCTTTTTTTTTTCTCACTTGCCCACCCGGCCGACGAATTTTACTCCCCCCGCGCGCGCCAAATAGGCACTGAGAAAAAACCATACCAGAGACCACGCAGCAACCAGCAGATTTGCTTGTATGAATCTTTGCCCTCGATTGCGTGATCGATTAGCGGGATGCCATGCCCCGGACGGCGGGGCTCATTGGGGTCCCTTTGGGGTGTTGCCTCGGGGTCGCGCCTTCCGCTGGAACCAGCCCCGGCGCACGGCTCCGCGACCGCCGACGACAAATGGCGAGCTTCGGATTTGCTTCGCTCGGGCCTGCCATTGGTTGACCTTCCTCGAGGTGCTGAGTCAGGCCAATCAGAGCCCACACGCCAGCGCCGGCAGTGGAAGGCGGTACGTACTGGGGTACATGACACAGCAGGACCCACCCCGACTTCCTGCTAGAGGCAGGTGCAGGCCAAATTCGCTCCTTGGCTGGTCGCCTAAAACTGCCCACCCCGAAACAGCCAGGTCACGCACCCTCGAACCAGTAGGGGTACCTCCGACTACCGGCCGGTGGCCGCTGTGCGTTCTTTGGCATCAGAACCCTGGGGGAGAGCATGGGAATGACACCATCGGCAGACAGACGAAGAGTTGCATAGGAATTGGTCATCTGCTGTTTCTCTCTTCTCACGCAATCTGCGCAACGAACGATTCCATCAATGGTTGAGTAAATCTCCTGGAGAATTCCGACTTGACCTCGGTCCACTTCTAACCCATTCTCGTCTGGTCCGTCCCCAGCGGGAGTTCCGAGGACGGAGGTTCACTAGGTATGAGGCTGACTGATTGATTAAATGGTTGGTTACCATTGGTTGGAATGACTTGCCTATTCCAACTAATCCATCTCTATGGAAACGATCACTTCAGTCATCTCGAACGAATTCTATCAAGACATGTCCTACTAAACAGTCTTAGTATCTACGTTTATTTGAGTTCCTATATTATTAAACAGGTATTACCATTTCCCCATTATTCCATCACCCTTGCAATGCAGTCAGTTCATGATCCAAGCATGTCCACCCAGATTCAGTTGACAACATCCCTTGTCAATGTGAGAGAACACCCCCGAGCCCACTGATCTGCGCTTATCCAATGAGTAATTATAAGATGCCATGTGCCTCTGACGTCTCGTCGCAATCTGCCGGGGCCGTTGTATCACGCAATGCCGCTTCACCAGCCGCTGAGTCGGTTCATCCGCTCTCACCGCCCGCAGACGCCGCAGAGCCGATCCGCAGCATGCCGCGCTTTCGCCGCACTCGCCGCATCTCCCCCACGCCGGCCGAGTCATCGGCTGTGATCCCGGACTTGTCCCCGTTGTCGACCCGTAAAGACCAAAAGTGCCACCCACCCCCTTCACAATTACTCCGTCTATCATGTGTTGCGCCCGTTCATTATGAACATGCGTGTCGTGTTGAGAAGATCCAAAGGTCAATGTACCAGGCCATATCTCATACCGCAGAGGTGTCAAGTCAGTCGGCAACGCCTCCCGGCCTGGCCGCTGACCGTCATATTTCACTCCAGACTCCGTGCACCGTCCTTCGAGTTCTTCCAGCAACCTGCGGCATCTCCCATTCTCGAGTCGTCTTTAGACCTCACCGGCAAGCGTGCCCGTCGAGCCCGACTTGTTGGGGCCCAGGTTAGGGGCCCATTCATCAGAGTCTCGAACATCCAGCCAGTAGGTCCGTCCGTACGAGACCATCAAACGGCCAAGCCGTCCCCTGCGGCCCTCGCCGTCCGGTAGGTCCTCGGCGAACGGTCCCTCTTGGTCATCCACACCGGGGCCTTCCAGAATCATCAGTTGCATGTACTTTTGCAACACCTGCTTAGCGTACGCCATGACGACGAAGCAGAAGTAAACGCGGATCAGCATCGACCCGACAATCAGGAGCATGCTCGTCGCCGTTTCTTGTGGCACAACCTTTCCATGCATTTCCGTCTCCTTGCGCAGTCCCTGCATGCCCTCAGCCACAAAGTTGGGCAGGTTTGTCTTGTTGAGATCGGCTGATTCGGTCAACTGAGTAGAGAAGTACCAGTCCAGGCCGAAGGCCGCCGTGTATCCAATGTTGATGACCGTGTCGAGAATATACATCCAGGCAAGAGCCAGGCACTCGAAGGGGCTCTGTCGTCGAACATGAGGAACCAGGATAGCGAGCCCGATAAGGATGGCAATCGAGTAGACGTAGGTGGAGAGCTGAAGGAGAGAAAGCTGATAACCGGTAAGGATGGCGAGCAGGCCGTAGACACCGGTGACCTTGTTGAAACCCATGGCTAGTGAGATGACTTCTGTGCCAGTCTGGAGGCTGATGAAGCCAAACAGGGTCTAGAGGCGGGTTCAGTTAGCATTGTTTGCCTATTTTGAGCGTTGTCGAAGCCTCAATCCATCGTTGTCGACCCCAGAGTTTATTCTCCTTACCTTCGGCCGGGGCACCCGGAGCGATCGCGTGAGTCGGGACATGGCGAGGCGGTGCTGGTAAAACCCTCGCTGTCCTCTTCGGTCCTTCGCAGACTATCGATTTGTTCTCGTCGTAGTTATGCTCGTCGTCAGTTGAAGCCTGGTTCGAGAAACGCGTTAAGGTTGAAAAGCAAGGACGCGATACGTGGTGAATGGGAAATAAGGATCATTCCCAAACTTGATGCGGCTGACTAAGGTTAGAGGTCTTCCGCCGCTTCCGTCACTGATGGGCGCAGCCATGCAATTAAATGCAGGGTCACGTGTGGAGGCATGCAACAACTTAAATTAAGGAGCTAATCAACCTTGTACATCTTCCTTGTAAAGGCATTGTATCAGTAGCTTTCAGTTTGTTTAATCTTGTTGATGCATAAATGAATGCTTGTGGTTTTAGTGCTCATTTTGAATCTTCTGGTTATTAACTGGCTACTCGGTGTTTGACGTAAATCCACACGTGTAATTCTCCTTTATTAGATGTAAGCTCCTGCCCTTAGATCTATACGCTATGCTTAATATTCTCGGCATGCGCAAGGTCACAAGGCTTCTTTCATGTTGCGAGCCTAGCTTACATTGTCCTAGATACTCCTTACTCCAGTCCCGACTGGCCAAAGAGGTGGGATTAATTAACATGCGCATCCCTCTTGTGATTGCTGGGCGTTGTTCGTCTTGACGTCGATCACTAGAAACGTGGTTGGTCAGTTTCAAGCTCTTGGCAAGTCGCTCGGGGTTGAACGACGTGGGGCACTCACTTTGACTCGAAGCTTGCGCTGCGGCATCGGTTCCCTCCATACCAGGCAAAGCCTGCGCTATCCTCTTGAAAAGGTTCTTGACGTTGTGGCCCAGCTTCGCACTCGTCTCGACAAACATGAGGTTGTTCTTCTTGGCCTCCTCCTCACCCTGCTGTGTAGTAACCTCCCGCTTGTCGTTGAGATCCGTCTTGTTGCCAACCAACACAATAATCACGTCGTTACCTCGCTCGGCTCGTACGTCGTCGATCCACTTCTTGGTGTTTTGGAATGATTTGGCGTCTGCAAAGAGTGACTTTGTTAGTACAAATATGGATGCCTGGGAATGGAAGCGATGGGGGGTCCGGAGTGGGGTCGGCTCAGGGGAAACTGACTCGAAATATCGTAGACAACAACAGCTACACTGGAATCACGGATGTATGAGGGAATCAAGCTTCGGAATCGTTCTTGTCCAGCAGTATCCCAAAGTTGCAGCCGCACCGTCCGGTCCTCGAGGTACATGGTCTAAGCCACGGGTGTCAGTCTTGGCTCAAGGGCGGCGGTGGTGAGGTGCTCACCTTGGAGAGGAAATCAATGCCGATAGTCGCCTGGTACATGTTGTCGAAAGAATCGTACATGAATCGTGTGATCAAGGAGGTCTTGCCCACTGTTGAGATCGCTGTTAGTGATGTCGCTCGAGGCGGCGCCGGGATCGGTCATCGACGTACCACTCTGCTCTCCTAGAAACACCAGCCTGAGCAGCGATTAGCATCAGTGCAATACAAAAGTTTGCCGGAAAAACACATACTTGAATTTCTTCAAGGGGTTGTTGTAAGATCCGCCAGCCTGCGCCATGGTTGTGGTTGTGTCGTTTACCGAGTCCCTTGTTCCGCGGGACAGATGGGACAGCTGTCAAAGCTACTGGATTCCGAGCTTGTTGGGAGAAATGGGAACTTCTCGTTACGATTACAAGAAGAAGTCGAGCTCGGCGACGTCAGGAAAGAGGTCGAGATGATGCGATCCGAGTGTGGCCACTTTGTATCGGGACAAGGGTTGACAGGTGAAATCCGGAGAAAGGAGGTCGATGTCGTCGCCCTATGAATGCTGGATTCGGCAGGAGGATATGGCGATGAACGTATCCAACGCAAGTGCACGTGCCGATAAGAAATCTTCCCCGTTTTTTACGTGGATTGTCCTTCCGTTTGGACCCAAAAAGAAACGATAACGAATGGCGGAAGGAGTCGAGACTTCAGGCCCCACTAAAAAAATTAAAGATTGTCCCCCACTACTTCCATCGGCCAGCAGCATTTTTGTTCTTTGAAACCAAGCAACAAATCCTTGCTGTTCGCCCAGAGAGGATTCGCAGATATGCCGGTGTTACAATCCAAGACCGCCGGATCAGGCGACGCTCCCAAGCAGTTCAATCAGCCGTCACGAAAGGGCAAGAAGGCATGGAGGAAAAACGTCGATGTCACTGAGGTCCAAGAGGGTCTCGAGGAGTTGAACAAGGAGATCATTCGAGGGTACGGCACTCCTTTTGGCCCTCAGTCGCCCGTCATGCTAATGGAGTAACAGCGGTGTTATCAAAGAGAAGGCGTCCGAAGACCTGTTCACTCTCGACACGACCGGCGACTCGCAGCTGCCCAAGAAATTCAACAAGCACATCAAGAAGGGCCTCAAGGCTGACGAGATCATCAATGCCCGCTCCGCTGTTCCCGCTGTTTCTATGCGCAAGCGACCCGGCGACAAGACCACTAATGGACTCATCCCTGCGAAGCGCCAGAAGACCAGCTGGGTATCTCACAAGGAGCTCGCTCGGCTCAAGCGGGTTGCCGACGGCGAGCATGAGAACACCATACAAATCAAGGATGCTACCTACGACCTTTGGGGTATGCCGGAGGCTCCTAAGGAGACAAACGTCGATGATTTCTTGGAAGAAGAGGTTAAGGCCAAGGTGCCAAAGTCGATGAAGCAGGAGCCCCTTTCCCTCCTCAAGAGCGGAAAGCAGGTCCCTGCTGTACAGAAGCCCTCCGGCGGTTACAGCTACAACCCCATGTTCACCGACTACGAAGAGCGACTGGCGTATGAGAGCGAAAAGGCCCTTGAGGCTGAGCGAAAGCGCCTAGAGGAGGAGGAGGCTGAGCGGTTGAAGCAGGAGGCCGCGGCTCGATCAGCAGCTGAGGCAGAGGCTGCAGAGGCTCGGGCCAACCTTTCGGAATGGGAGGAAGATTCTGAGTGGGAGGGATTCCAGAGCGGTGCTGAGGACGACAAGGCATCCGCTAAGCGACCCCAGAGGAAGACACAAGCACAGCGCAACCGTATCAAGCGTCGGAAGGAGGAGGAGCGCCTAGCAAAGCACAAAGCTGCCATCAAAGCCCAGCGCCGCCAAGAGCATCGCATCAAAGAGATCGCCGAGGAGATTGAAGAGAAGGACCGCAACAAGGCCCTTGTCCTTGCCGAAGCCGCCAACGACTCGGATGATTCAGTCAGCGAGCTCCGCGACGAAAAGCTGCGCCGCAAGCAGCTCGGCAAGTACAAGCTCCCTGAGCGAGACCTCGAGCTGGTTCTGCCAGATGAGCTGCAGGAGTCTCTGCGGCTGCTCAAGCCTGAGGGCAACCTCCTCCGAGACCGATACAGAAGCATGCTGGTGCGCGGCAAGGTTGAGAGCAGGAGGCATATTCCGTTCAAGAAGCAGGCCAAGCGCAAGTACACCGAGAAGTGGACGTACAAGGACTTTATGATATAGAGGCTGCATACCACTGCTTGATATTTAGCGAGAAAAGAATCCTGCGACTTTTTCTTTATGCCATAGAAACGTCGGTGGCCTCCTTGGTGTGAGCCCACCGAAGAGAAACCTGTTTAATGAAAATCTTGGTATTCTAAACCTGGATTTACATAGTATTATCATGTCTTTTAACCGATCTCATCATTCATTCTCCGGGCCCCGATTCCCCAGCTCAAACGCCAATAAATCTAGAATCAAATCATGCCATGAAACCCCCACATTAGAAACTCATCAAATCTATAAAAGTGTTAATATCGTCCAGGGTGTGATGTTAACAAGACAGCACGTACCTCGTCCAAAGAGACCTCGCTTTGTCCAGTCCATGGCCATAAGAAGGCGGGTTCGAAGACTGACGCTCTGGGCAAAGTAAACAGAGCGCCAGGCATACACAGCCCAGAGTCCACCAGCCAGGTTCCTGCCATCACCAAGATCAAAAATGGCAGAGTTGCCGATGTAGGCAAGACTGCCAAGATGGTGGTATTCGAATGCCTTGAAGACAGCAGCATCAACATCGCCCTCCCGAATCTCATTGGCGCGCAGAGCTTCGTTCATACGAGCCATGCGGTTGAACTTGCGGGCCAAGTACTGTCCTTGCTGATGAGCGCGCTGGGCTGTAGCTGGTAGAGAAGTGAGCTTGCTATCAATTTGACGGAGCAGCTCAGTAAGTTCCTCAAAGTCTAGTGTGCCCGACTTGTCCTTATCAAATTCGTTGAAAAGTTTATCAAGGCGCTTAAGATGGTTGATGGCCTGGGGGAATCGCCTCTTGACATCGCTAGCAACCTCGCGCCAGTCACTGAAACCAAGTTGCAGCGTCTCAGGATCTTTGCCGTGCTTCCACGCAAGAGATCGAAGAAAGGTGATGATATGATCAGCCACGTTGTTCTGAACAGTAGAACAGTCGCCAATTGCGTACACATCGCCCAAAGGTGAACCGTTCAGGCGAAGATGAGTGTCCGTCTCCAGGGCATGCCGGTTGGTTTGCACTTTACTAAGCTTCTTGGCCAATTTTTGGCAGAACTCAGTCTGTGATACTCCAGTAGACCATAGGCAGAATCCTATAGGGAGCTCTTTCATAATCACACTGCCATCTTGCTGCTTTTGCGTAAAGATAATCTTGTCGGGTTGAACCTCCTTAACCCGCGAGTTTGTGAGAACCTCGACCTGGTCCCGGGCAAAGCGCTCCTCAGCATACTTGGACACAGTCTCGTCGTAAGTGTTGAGGATATGGCCTCGACTCTGAATGAGATGGACCGAGATCTCGTTGCGCAAGAGTCGAGGGAAGTGCTGCGTCAGATCCTCGTTCAGGAGATCAAACAGCTCAGCGGCAAACTCGACGCCTGTAGGACCGCCACCACTCACGACAAAAGACAAGAGCCGCTTGCGTTCTTCATCGGGGCAAGTAGGAAGGGAAGCCAACTCGAAGTTGTGAATAATCTGGTTTCGGATCTTGCGAGCATCGTTAATGTCTTTGAGAAAGAAGGCGTTCTCCAGACCCTTGACACCGTGAGGATTGGTGGTTGATCCAACAGCAATGACAAGTTTGTCGTAGGGAACGTAGAAGCTAACATCGTTGCCGAATGCATCTACTTGTGATACCTCGACCAGCTTGTGTGAGAAATCGACGTCTGCGGCTTTGGCACGAATGAAGTGACCATGGACGCGGCTTAGAATACGTCGAATAGGCTCGACAAGTGATCGGAGCTCCAGGGTACCAACCGTGGCCGAGGGGAGCATGGGGGTGAAGAGGAAATAGTTTGTCGGCGAGATGACGGTAACATGGTAATCGTCTGGGTTCAGTTCCTTCAGAAGAGCAACACCGCCCCAGCCGCCACCAAGAATCACGAGCCGTGGCTTGTTCTTGAGGCGCCGCTTCTCTTCGGTGTCATCTTCATCAATGAAGACCTCAGCGATGGGTAGATTCTTTTCACCTCCACGTCGGGGCTGGAGGGCAATCTTGGACACATCGATATCGCTCTGCGTGGGGTGCTCAAAATACGTAGAAGCGTCGTAGATAAAGAAACAGACTACGGCGGCGCCGACAACTGTGATCGAGATGCCAACCCAGGCCGCGGCCCTAAAGCAAAAGTTGAGAATCCAGGAGTTTCTTTGAGGAAGTGGCTTTCCCGACAGTGCGCGCACGAAGAATTGGGAGGGGAGTTGGCGAGTAGTTCGGTTTGTGACCTGGGTCCTCTTGGTTATGGACGGCGAGGCCCCTGAGAGCTTCACAAAGGTTCGCGATTGAGCTGAATAGAGCGAGCGAGGGGCGATGGGAGATATTATAGATCGAGAGCTGGTAATAGCTCTGGTACGACCAGCGCGAGCCAGTCGTGCAGCCATGATGGAGGAAGCTGGCATGATTGCGCCGTTCGTTCACGTGGAAACGCGGAATTAATCGTTGTTAAAGCGATCAGAGAGTGGGAGGGGAGCTCAGAGATAGCTCATGACGTGGTCAATAAAGTAGCGAAGCGTGTGAGCGTGCCCGTGATGTTGCGACTACTCAATGGGTCACTAAAGGAGATCGAATAACCGCGCGGGAGGGATATGAGAAGGGAGAATGACGACGTTGAAGCGCAAGGAAAGGAGAGAAATTGATACAATCTGGCGCACACTGCTTGAAAGACAAAGGGTACCTGCCCTCCCGCCATCAATGGTCATGTAACACATCCATGGAAGCGCCATGTACCTCGCATCCGGAGGCGCTGGAGACCCAAATGCGGCAGGAAGAGGGACCTGCCGCACCTACCGACAGCACGTCAAGCTACGTCATGGTTGGAGCTGCCGTTCATCACCAGCAAAATTCTTGGCGATGGCACCGACGATCGGCGACTCCACTACAGCTCCTGAAAACCCTGGTAATTCTGTTTGATGGACTCATAGAAATATCTTGTTCCTCTCATCGTCGTGCATGTTGATTCAACTGTCCACTGACCTCTCTACACCCATCGGGTCTGTCGGCCATGACGCTCGGTCTTGCGTTAAATACGGCCGAGAGTCGCCTTCCGTGGGCTCACGAGTGACTAAAATTTGTTGGTTGCGGCGGATGTGTCGTTTCGTGGACCCTGGCCGCTTATGTCGGGAAGCGATACCGGGTAGCGAGGAGCTGAGCTGAACATGTCGAGATGCAGCAACTGAGCACAATCCCTCGTCTAAATGCTTTTACGACATTTCTTGATCATCTTGTTACTGCTAGTGTTGACTAATGGTGCTTGAATGACTGACTGTGTCTGTGTAAGGGCTTACAGATAGCTACTAACAAGTCATTACCCCCACGCTCAACCCCATGCTCACATTCGCAAGAAGCAGCATCAGGGAGACCGTATATACTATGGTACACCGCCGTACAATTCAGTGACCCATTAGCAACGGAAATATCTTTGCTCAACCCATCGCTGTTGTTGGTAGTCGAGCATGTTGCAGACCACCACCGTGATGTCTGGGAACACGGATGTCAACCTGTGAATTCCAACTTTGCCCGCCGCATACGTTGCCAGCACGATACGCTCCTGTTGGACTCCGTGGTCTACCAGGACCTGGACCGCCATCAGTGCCGATCCACCGGTAGCCATCTGAGTGTCCAGAAGCAAGACGCTCTCGTGCTTTGCGATATCGTCTGGTAGCCGCAGGTAGTGGAGCTCCGGCTCGCCCGTGGAATAGTCGGACTGGATGAGCATTCGGCCCGTGCGGCAGTCAGGGATCGTCTTTCGTAGCGCCGGCTCGAACGCCGAACCTCCGCGGAGCACGATCACGGCACAGACCTCACCCTTTGGTATAAGGCCTTGATACTTGTATCCTTGGGGAGTTTCAATTGCCGCAGACTCGAATTGAACATTGTTCAGCGCTCTGTGATGTTGTCAGCGTGTCCCTTACTTTTGTCTTGACCAGTGCCTTACTGTTCAATGATGAGACTGGCAAGTCTGTCAAAGTAAAAGATGAAATCCTCGGGATTAGTATCCATATCTTGGAGGATAGTGTTCATGAACTTGAGCTGCGGCGTAGGGTGTAGAACCACAACCCGATCAGAAAGCGGCGAATCCTTACTGGCCGCTTCGAGACGGGATAGGGCCTCCCGATGGTGTCTCGATTTCTCGAAAAGCTTCTTCTCGACGAACTGGACCATCATGTCTTGAACAGCATTAACATCTTGGTGTGCTGCAAGGTCAAGTGAAACTCACCAAGGGCAACCCGATTCTCAATACCTCTCGGCACAATCAGGTCAGCAACCTTACGCTGCGGCTCAACAAACTGAGAATCATGTCAGCTACTGCACTGATTCACCATCTGGCCTAGTATAGCTATGGTTTGAGTTACCTTTTCGAAGTTGGGCTTCACGAAACCAAACCATTGCTTGATGATGCCCTCAATGTCTCGGCCACGCTCTCGCACGTCACGAACAACTGATCCATGTGTCAGTACATGACATGAGGGAAACTACATAGATTTGGAGGCTCACGTCGTCGTGACAAGCAAGTGTCGGCATCAGCTTCGCAGTAGATCTAATACATATGTTAGACGAGCTGCCCTGCTTCCCAAGGCCATAATGGATTGAACATACGCCCATGTCAAGGAGTTGCAAGACGCGAGGGTCGTACAGAGCAAAGATGCCCTCAAGAACCAGCACATGGGGTGAGTAAATAGAAGTTGTGCGTTCCAGCCGCTGATGCTTGGCAAATGAATAGACTGGAATCTCGGCCCGCTTGCTGGAAGTGGTCGAAGTCATTGTCAGTCGAGTCTCTGTGATTACGGACCGGGTAACGTTACACACCCGGCCTTAAGATCCCGCAACTTGTCGACCAAGACGTCAAAGTCGATGGCCTACATAGACGATTTGATCAGCCTTGTTTCTGATAGTTTGGGCTATATCAACGCTCAAGGCAGCATACATCGGGTGAATCAAAATCGTACTCATTGGCAAAAGCCAGCTTCGACTGCTCGGGCGTCAATGTCTTGTAGAAAGAGTCCTGACAATCAATGAGCAAAGCACCATGTTGAATGTGTAACCGGGGGTTCATGCCATTGACAAGATGACGACCCAGGGCAAATTAAGCTTCTTGACAATAGCCTGGGACAGAGTCGACTTGCCCGAGCCCGAGCTTCCAGCGACGCCGATAATGCTGACATCAGCCCAAGGAGGCGAGTAGTAGGCTCGTTTCTGGACCGTGACATGGCTCTCGAGTCCGCCCTCGACTTGAGGCACTGCGTCAGCGGACATTGCGGTGGGCTAGTTTCGGTGAGGTAGTTCTTGATGATTTGATGATGAGTGAAAAGTGAGAGAAGAGAGAGGATACAGAGACGGTTCAAAAGAAGACGATATCAACGCTCCTCTTCGAAAACTAGCCCTGCAATGTCCACGAGTTCGACACTGAACGCCTTCAAAGTTCGAAATGGAGGGTTTGGAGTTTGCCGTTGGTGGAGCAGTGAGCACGAGCCTCTGTCGCGTGTGCGATCCACAGGGGCCAAGGAGGAACCTAGAAGTGAGCTCGTGCAAAAAAAAAGTCGGGATGCCCAGGGCAACAGGAGCAGGCAGTGTCAAGAACTGGCGGTGATGGATCTGTCACTGCAAACAACAAACAACAGTGTAAGAAGGAGAAGGAGAAAGAGAAGAATGACACAGCGTGGCACTGCTGATGTCGACGATCAACCTTCCACTCCCAGGCAAATGGATCCAGGTTCTCCTCACAATCGAAAGACGGCGATGGCCGGCGGCGCAGGCTCCGCACGATCCAGGCTGTTTTCAGCCTCTGTCCAGATAAGCATCACGCCTCTAGCTCAATGCCACTGCGAGTTTGTGGTAGTGCGTGGCTTGGCTGGAACGTCGGGCCTGTTTCTGAGGCTACCTTGGATGTTGACGATGATGTAGCATGACAACGTTTCCCCCCAATTGCACCTGTACATATCTACCAGGGACTGCCTCTAGGCTCGAATAGTACTGCCCGTAGTGATAGCTCCCTTGAGAAGTGGTGTGAAGACAGAACAGATCGTCAGGCTTGGTCAGTTCAGTTCATGCCTGGGGGCTGCAATTTGGCAACCTCGGCACTGAAAGCTCATCTCTTCAGAGCTCTCTCGGAGCTCTTTAGCGGGGTCGAAATACGCCGCGCAGCCTCTAACGATTCAGCGGTTTTGAGTCCTGAGGCAGCTACAGGGCAAAGCTCATTGTGGATCAGCCGTTTGCCACCTTGATTGGCTCCTGAATCTTGACCCACCACGAAACCACCCTTCTTTTCCTTCAGCCCCCAATCATTCTTTCTTCTCCTCCACCTCTCATCAACTTTTTCTTCTCTTTACATACAGCTCAGCTCTCCCCCGAGACTGGCGAGCATCCAGGCATAGAGACTGGATCTCTTTCCTGTTCCTCATGAACTGAATCAACATCTGTTGGCCTACTTCCGGCTACATCCTAGATTCTCATCTCGACGAGCCTGTCAACCGGAGCTCCGAAAAGTCGTCAGAGCTGGCCTTGCGATAGATGACAGAAACCATGGTACGTTCTCTCAACACAGCGCAAGCCTTGCAGCTCAGTCCTAACTCCCCCAACCAGACGTCGTCTGCTTCCACAGCCACTCCTACCAAGCATGCCTTTGACAGGCGTGTCGAGGACGTCAGGTCGCCTAAGAGGTACGAGACACCACTCTGTTCCCCTCCCCCCTCTACACGGTAAAATGATGAACTATATCAATGGGAATCTCTCCTAGCATATACTGCGGAAAAACGATATATATCTTCTTCTTGTCTGACATCACCTCATCACATCGCATTTTCTTGCTGGCCTGTCATCATGTCATCAGACGCTAACAAGCCGCGCAGTGACATCAACGCACTGATTTTGGATTACCTTACTATGGAAGGGTATCCCAACGCTGCGGCAAACTTTTCCAAAGAAGCAAACCTCCAGCCTCACCAGGATGGCGCCTCCATCATTGCAAGGCAAGAGATCCAGAATTGCATCCACGGCGGCAACATCCAAACCGCCATCGAGACTCTGAATGACTTCGACCCTGAGGTATGTTTCATTCTAACTTGCTCCCCAACCATCCATCCTACATGATTAGAACACGAGTTTTACATGCACCACTCATAGAGCCTTCGGGCCTTTGATGAGGATCAACCACTTTACTATGATTGCCATTGCTTCTCCCTATTAAACACAATTGCCTTTCACACTTGCATTGCTTGAGTACTGACTTGGCATAAAGATTCTCGATGAAGACAAGGCTCTGCACTTTGCCTTGCTGCGATTACAACTAGTCGAACTCATTCGCACATGCAATGCTTCGGGTGGTGACATTCAGCCGGCATTGAAATTTGCGACGGAGCAATTGGGCCCCAGGGCACCCACAAACCCCAAGTTCCTGGAGGATCTGGAGAGAACCATGGCGCTACTCCTCTTTCCTTCGGAATCCTTGGAACCTCAGCTCGCAGATCTGTTGAAACCGGGTCTCCGCCGAGAAGTGGCCGACAACGTCAACCGGGCTATCCTGGAACGACAGTCACAGAGGCGGGAGGCCGCTATCCGTCAGCTCGTCAGGATGCGAGTCTGGGCTGAAACCACTGCCCGTGACAAGCGAAAGAACCTCCCCGATCGTCTCGACATCGGTTTGAACGGGGAAGAACCTGACAGCCCAAGCAGGCAAATCCTGCAGGGCGAAAATGACCATGAGCCCATGATTACGACATGAATGATGCCAGGCAAGGCACTTTGGGAAAGGAGTTTAGCGTGTTGATTAGGTAGCGGATTGTTGCACTTTGACTTTTTGAGCTTGGCGTTTTAGCAGAGTCCTGACCGGAAGGACAAGGAGATGAGGCATCTCCACGGCGTTATGAATTCCTGGGGCGATACCCCTAAATGATACCGCACAAGCAGTTCCTCACATGCTTGAACTGAATGCACCAAGAATATGTTCCATTTGAAACTCAATGCTACTGTCGTGACACCATTTCACCAGTGACGAAGTAACCAAAACCAAGTATCTTTCAGTTCTTAAACAGTACCAGAGCCTTTAAAGTATTTACAACGTGATGCCGGGCCATACAGGCCATCTATTTCGTCCGGACGTGCTTGAGCTTTCCGGCGGACCACAGGAAGTTGTTGGCATACGCCTTGGGAGCGAACTTGCGCGAGTTGGGCTCCTGGACAAAGTACTCGTAGCCCTGCTTCTCAGCGAAGTGAATGGCGTCCTCCTTGCTCTTGAAGTTGATGTGGGTACCCTGCATGAAATCACCCGAAGACTGCCATCCCATCAGAGGGTTTTCCCATCGGTGGCCCTTAGGGAGGATGTCCCAGTCCATGCGCCAGCGCTGGCCACGCCACTCGCCAGACTGAGTCGCGGGCTTGGTCTCCTGGTAGATGCTGCGATGCTTGTCAGCCTCGGAAGGGAATTATCGATGGCAACTCGAATATGTTGCAGCAGAGTCAGACGAACCGGACTGTTCGGGCCTGGAGCTCCATGGGGGCGCCAGAGATAGTAGCAGCAGGGAGGATCTCTTCGCTGCCCTCCTGCACCGACTTGGGAACGGGCGTGTAGGTGCTGGCAAGCAGTCAGCACTTTTCTCCTATCCTCCCATAGATCAATCGCGGTTCGGGGACTCGTACGAGGTGGCCTTGTCAGCCTGGATGTCGTAGTCAGGCTCGTTGGTAGTGGGAGCCGGGACTGTGCCGGAGGCCTGGGTGACGGAGCTCTGGAATCGGCGGGGGGCGGCGGAGAGGGCGACTCGGGGGGCAATGGCGCCTCGCAGCAGCTGAGCCGCGCGCTGGGATCGGAGAGAGGCCATTTTGCGACGCGATGGCTTCAATTGACGACGTCGACGGGCGTGGGTTTCTTGAGTGAATGATGGTGGGTTGCGGCGATATTCGAGGTTGAGCAAGCTGGAACAGCGGGTCTCCCATTGGCTGGGGCGGAGCGACGTTTTGCCGAGCTCTACGGACGAGTGCTTTTCGGCAAGAACCTGAACCTGGCGGGACCAAACTATCTCGACAGAAATCCCACCTCTCACTCCCAGCCTTGCAATTGAGCGTCACCAGGACCCTCGACGGACCAACGCGGCAAATTGAACAATTCTCCGAGTCTCGCATCCCCCCGACAAACAGACATCATGAGCTTCGTCACCCGCCGAGCGCTCTCGACGCTCATCCCTCCCAAGGTGAGCCCCTTCGGTTATGAGCGCAAGGTCCGCCGGTGCTCCGATTGCTTCCGTTGCTAACACCGGATGTCAAAAACAGGTCGCTTCTCCCAAGGTACGCACCAGGATTAAACTCTTCCTCCCCAGGATCTTCGAATTCGATTCCGCAGAGTAAATGATGGATGGGGAAACGATGTCGGCTTTTTTGGCGATGCGGCGCTGCGATCGATACGCGAGAGTCAAATGATGATGGGGAATTCGACGGGCTGACAGAATTTCGATCAAACACAGGCCATTGGCGCCGCTCCTGATGCTATCCGCATGCAGCGTGTCGTCAGCTTCTACGAGAAGCTTCCCCGAGGTGCCGCTCCCGAGGTCAAGGCCAAGGGTCTCCTCGGCCGATACCAGGCCAAGCACTTTGGCAAGAACCCCAGTGGCAAGCGTACGGACACCCCCTTCTTGAGAGCTCGACGAGTACACTGTTGATTCTGACGATTGACCTACAGCCATCATTCACGCCATTGTCTTCCTCGTTGCCATTGGTTATGCCCAGAACTACTACTTCCACCTGCGTATGTATCACCTGCTTCGGAGCAAAGGGGGAGCTCTGTTCACTGACCCGGCTGCAATTTTAGGCCACCACAAGAACAACGCCCACTAAGTTATTGTGGGATTCAGATACCTTAGCGGGATTATTGTCTGAGAGGGAACGGAGGTCGTGTATATAAAGCTCCTAAACACCGCGGTCGAGCGCGCGCCTTGGCTTCCCTATGTATCTCTAACAAGCAAGTGATGTGACATTAGTCTGAAACTTTTGGTCTCTTCAATTTGTCGTGATTGCACTCGTTTGAGTTCAAGTTCTGATGCTCTTGTGTATAAGTCTTGTTGAAATGGCTCAAAAGCGAATGCTATTGACTGAGTTGTATTCTACTGTCACTCGAATCTATATCTCCGGGATTACTGTTAGTTCAGTAAATTCTATCGACCCCAACTCAATCTCGTCATTTCAAGCTAGTGTACTCTTTCCTTTAATGTCTTGGTTTTTCATGCACCTCCGATGGTCGGCCGTCATGGGAGATGTCATGCAGTTTGCATTCGATCAGGAACTCTACTGTTTGCCTCTGAGGATGCTGCTGGAAACTTGATGATATCAATTACCAGTAAATCTTATGTTTTTTCCCTCCTGCTTCCAATCAGGAATACCATGTCCCATATTCCCTGCCAGTAGAGGTAGCACCCTACCTCTTGGGAGCTCAGATGATGGATAAAAGCATTGGCGCTTCTAGCGCAAGGCAGGTAGCCGCCGTTGGTTTGGAGCTTGTCGCTGTCACGTACCACCCAAGACGCAGGCGTGGAATGGACCAAGCTAGGCAAAATGGGTTGACCAAGGCTCAGGTGGTGCTCTTGTTGCTTTGATGAGGAGCATACATCGGAATAAATCTAAATCAGATCTCACCCTTATCGCTCGTTGATCATTTAGCACCAGACCCCTGGTGACACGCCGACGCAGTCACTCGGTCAGTCCATGTGGACAGGCCTCCATGCGCTGGCTGGCAGCTCGTGGCCTGAAAGAGCCTGGAGCCCCTAAAGTTGGGGCCTGGCAGCTGGCAGTTGGAACAGCCCTGCAGGGACGTCCCAGCCCAATTCAACGCTAGTCCCAATCCAGCGGCCATTTTCTCGTCGCCTGCAGTGCCTTCCACATCACCAACCGCAGTTACTCCGGGTACCTCGAAACCTCACCTTACACTTCAACTGACACACCTTGCATTTTGGTGACTCTCCTCCTCACATCCTTCTCCCCCCCCTCCCCTCGCCTCTCGGATCGAGCACGAAATAACGGCCACGTTGCGCCCGAACGACGATCGGCTTCGCTATCCGCAAATCCCCCTCCTCCTTCTCCCGACCCCCGACCCCCCGCCTCCAACTTTAGCCAGGTCGCTGCTCTTACTTCCCGCGCCCTCCCCGCCCCGCGGTTACTTGTCGCAGCCTCATCATCTTCGACTTCCCCCGGGATCCGACCGCAGCCTTTTGATACGCATCCCCGCAGAAACGCACCGAGACTAGGCGGCGAAACTCTGTCACGAGGGCTTCCTTCGCTTACCCCACGAACGGCGCATTTTCACGACGTATGATGGCAACAGAGGCTGCCGTTGACAAAGCTGCCGATGCCACTGCCTCTCAGTCTCAGCCTGTACGTTGCTATCGTCTAGCTCCCCAAAGTAGTTATGATGAAACTATGCTTCCGGGCCCTACCCTTGCGGCTCCTGCTGCCGCCCGCTTAGCATCTAACGCCGACAACCCTGGCCAAGCTAAAACAACAGCTTGATCTCTGACTGACCTGTTATCACACTGATCTAGGCGCCCGACGCTCAACATGTCGACTTGGTCCGCTCGAATTTGAATGGCAGTGCCGGCAACGATGATATCGAGAACAAACACATCACGAGCGTTGAGGATCAGCTCAATTCCGCCGATGCTAGCGCCAGTGGAGGTTCCGATACAGAGGCATCAAAGGCCGATGGCGCCAAGAGCAAGGATGATGACAAGGGACACGGCCGCACAGGCTCATCCGTCAAGAAACCAGCTACCTTCAAGGCCGTCTCCGTCAACAAGACCTTTCTCGCGGCAAAGGCGAATGCCAGCAGCGCCTCGGCAAAGACCACCGACAAACCACCGCCAAGCTCTAGTACTCCTCCCACCGGCTCCGCGACCTTGTCTTCCTCGAGACCTCGACTCATAGCAAAGACTGGCAGCAGCACTCGCGACTCCTCCCCCCGATTTTCTGGCGCAAATGGAGGCAAGCCGGGTGGTGCGCCTGATGCGAGCGCAGTTTGGAACAAGAACCGACGTACGTGTGCCGCCTCGTCGATACGGATCTATCTTCAAGCTCACTAACTGATACTCTTAGCTGCCCCTACTCCTGAGCCTAAAAAGCTCACGGATGAGGAACTGAAAAAGTATGGAATTCACATGGCCAGTCGTTTGAACGAGGATGATGCCCAGGGACAGAACAAGTGGGCCGATATCGACGACGACGACGATGACTGGGCTCCCGAAGCTATTACGTGGGGAGACGGCACAAAGACGACCCTCCCTCATCCAGACGAACACCCGCCTCCTCCTTCCGACAATGGTTCAGTCGCATCCAAGGGTAAGGGCCTTGATAAACCAAGGTCTCCTGCTCCGCCCGTTTCTGTGAGCTCGCCTCTTGCGAAATCGAGCAACCTGGCGCAGGGCAAGGGTTTGGTCTTGAAGAGTGGCTCCCAGGACAAGCCAAGTCTCGTCGCCAAACCTCCTGCACCTCCAGCTCCCATCAAGTCCCCTTGGGCTACTCTACCTCCAGTGGAAAAGGCATCCCCTATTGCGGAACAGGCACAGCTTGCTCGACATTCATCGCACTTCAAGGGCATGACTCCGCCTCCACCCAAGGAGATTGCGGCCGACGATTTTAACCGGTCTGCTTGGAGAGATGGTCCATCGCACGGTAATAGGGAACTCTACAACTCCCATTCCGGGCGGTATGAGCCAGTACTAGACAACCGCCGCGGTTCGTTCAGAATGGATCAGCACCCAAAACATCCTTCCTTGCTTCAGCGGCCACCCCCATCCGATTATCCAGCAGAACCATCCGGTGCATTCCAAACCAATAGGGTTTCACAGGATGCACCTTTCGGCAGGCGGCGGGGATCGTCCAACGTCAGCGGTGGAAGTGGTTCCTTCATGCAGCGCATGAACAAGGGAAATGAAGGCTCTATGCCACCCCCTGAGCTTCTCAGCACTCGAAGGACGTCGTTCGCGGGCTCTGTCGACAGCCCAGTCTCGCCAAATCTTTCGGTATCAGCGCATGGTCCATCCAGAGGACCACATCAATCAGGTTGGATCCCACGCGCTTCACCTCGCGCCGCTTTTGCGGCGCCTCACCAAGCTGGCCCTCCACCGGAGCCAGTCGCTGGACCGCCTCCACCACTTCAACCAGTGGTTGACGAGGTTGAGTACCAAAAGAAGCTCATGCGGGAACGTGTTGAATTGGCTAGGAAACGGCGTCAAGAAGAGGAAGCCCGTGAAGAAGCTGAACGGAGGGAGCGCATTCAGAAGAAGCTTGATGCGATGGGACCTGCCCCTGAAAAGAAGACGGACAAGAAGGAGACGTCGCCAAAGTCAGAGGATGCGTCACAGCCTACTCATATTCAACAGCGCGAATCGAATGCGTCGGCGAGTGAATCCCCTGTGCAATCCCAACAGGAGGCCGATAAGTCGGCAGCCGCTGCACCAGCCCGACATCTCGCACCAGAGCCAGATGCCAAGACGGGACCTCCTAACTCGGCCCATGCCTCGGCACCAGCCAGACGTGTATCTCATAGCCAGGAAGCCAAGCCTGCCGATCTCTGGGGAGCAGCTGCAGCCACCCGACAGGAACGGGTCGCCTCAACCTGGGGCGCGGGCGCGGGATCTCAGCCACCATCTCGAAATGTCTGGGGTTCTCCTAATAACGACCGGGGTCTGGGCAACGGCACCTTTAATACCGACCTGGGACGCCTGCCTACCGATGCCCGTGCCGGCTCTCAAGGAGGCAAAGGACCCGCCCCCATCGCTCCTCCGAGCATTGCGCGACAGCCTTCTCATGGTCGATCTCAGCCTCCAGCGCCGATTGGATCTGTGCCTTCACGATATGCTCCCCCTGGCGCACACGCTGCACCCGCCTCGGATGTTACTAGCAAATGGGTTGCTGCAGTCAGCGAGAACGACAAGAAGATGAGCGCTGCTCGATTGGCCCAGAGGGTGGAGCATGAACGCCAACTTGCCGAGCGCGGTTTGACTATCGAGGATGCTCAACCTGCCATTAAGGAGACATGGCGTCAAGTCCACGCTCCTGGCGATGGTACTCGACGACCAGTTGGGCCGCATGGACAGCCTGAGCCTCAGCATGCAGCTGGTCCATGGAGGGCACCTGGAGAAGAGATGAAGACTGCACCATCAAGGGAGGACCTTCCCCCTCCTACTAATGCTGGAGTGATTGGGGCTGGTGGCAATTCGATCCTGCCCCCGGCGGGCAAAGGAGCAACATCACAAGCGCGCACATCACGATTCTTCCCTATGAAGGATGCTCGTGACAACTCGAGCTTGGCTGAGCCATCAAGAACCAAGTCACCCACTCCTCCACCACCCACAATGGAGGGACACCCTGCCTACGAAGGAGATGTGATGCGGCCTCACGTTTCTCTGCCCAAGCCCCATCCTGTTGTGAAGCTGCCTCCAGCCATCGCGCCATCGCATGCGCCTCCAGTCCGCCCTCAGTTCGGTTGGGCTAACCCGCCACCGTTCAAGGATCCTACCCGACCTCCCTTGAGCCCCCATCGGGCCCCTCTTACAGCCGGTGAGGCAACCCAGGAGGTGTGGCAGAACCGCATCAACAGTCTCCTCAACGGCGCAAAGTCACCACCCCAGAGATCAATTGGTGTAGACCCGGCTAGCAAGAGCGCTTTGGACTATGTGACTCATTCTGACTCTGCTACTGTGTCTCTTCCTGGGGTCAGTGCTCCGCCACAGACGGGTAGAGGCCGCTCATCACCCTTCACCAAGCCCATGGCCGAAGAATGCTTTGAGGAACAGGAGATGGGCTCCCTACCTCAGATCAGACTGCCACACAAGGCACCCGAGGCGGCATGGCAACCAGCCCTGGCTCAGAACAAGCCCCTGCCCAAGAAATTTGCTGTTCATTCAGCGGTAATGGAGCCTTACTACTTCCCCGCCGACGTAGTTGGCGGTGGCAATGCCATGAAGATTCAGTTCCCTGGCATGACTGAACCCAAAATCGTCACTATCCCCTTCTCTGCCACCCGAGGTGGTCGAGGTTCTCACAGACAGTCTGGCCCAAGACATCGAGGCTCTGGTCACGAACGGCGAGGAGGCAAGCGAGACGTATCGAGCTCGCGTGGCGAACACCCTACATCCTCTGGCCGAGGAGGCCGCGGTGGATACCGCAGTCGAGGAACTGATAACTGGAGCCGAGGCTCTGGCACCCCTGCTTCATTGTCTGCTTCGGGTTGAGTCGACAATGCAATGGCAAGCAGGAGGGACTTGCGTGGATATTGAGACGCTGTGCACGATATGAAACTTGAGCGATTCTACTACATAATACTAGCTGAGCATCCTGTGCCTTTTCCCCCTTTTACCGACCGATGCGCAAGCCTCTTTCTCATACCTACCTTGTCCCTTGCCAACAACAACAAACATGTTGAAGCTCATCAGGGCTCACACAGTCACACAGGCGGGTTTACTGGCTGATGTGAGCACCTCATACTGCGAGCTTTCTGGCAACATGCATATTCTGTTTTTCTGTTTCCGCTTCTTTTCTTCTGTATCAACCCCCCATCTTCGCCCCCGTCCACCATCACAACATATCATGATGGAAAAGGAGAGGGGCAGTTTGCTGATAACAAAAAAAAAACGAGCTCATGTAACCAGCTGCCAACAAGACAACTTTGCAAAAAGGAGCTTGATATTTGGCTCGGGTTTACGATCATGGACCTTGTTTGTCTTTTTTTTCCTCTTCTTCTTTTTTTAGTTGTTCTCCCTCTCTCTATTTTTTGTATGAAGGTGCTGGATCAAGACGGGCTGGAAAATACTAGGAACCAGTCGGTTTATTCGGGGGACGGGTCGGATGACGACGGGAATGGATGAGGGCTTCTTATGCGCCGATCAAATAACGAGTGCGTATGAGGCTGTCAAAGAAGATGAATGATCAATCATACAATTTTTCGCGTCTCCAATGCTGTTTGAATGTGATGGTGATCAGTGTTATATTATAGTATCATGATATAGGTATGAATGGGACGACGAGGAAGCAGTATAGATAGATGCCTGGAATCCGTCTTGACTCGTAACATTATTTCAACTATTCATCATATCCCTTGGCTCCCCGTGTCAACACCCAAGTACATCTTCCCCCTGTGAAGAATCCCAACCCTCTATGACCCTGCCATCCATCCGTGACATCGTCGCTCATAAGTCAAGCCACCCGCAGACCGGGTATGTGATATCTACCAACTCCAAAACGCCCTTCTCCCAAGGCGTGAGATCATGACATGCATATGTACCCATTCTCTTCATTCCTCTTCATCTATCGACAAGTCTAGAACTCCTCAACAGCACAGTTGGGGTGGAGGACATAGATGATCTGGGCAGCTGATGCAGAGCTTGCCTCACCGTCTGTGAGACCCTCACCACGAAGAGCCATGAGAATGTTTTCCTGGAACCAGTCAGTATCCTGTAGGACAATGTGAGATGGATAGTTGTGCTTACCTTGACCATCTTCTTGAGAACCATATTTGCCAGAGCCTTCTCGCGGTGGTAGTCTTCCTCACCCTCAAGCTCACTCTCCTTCTGCTCAAGATACCAATTCACCAACTCCTCGCCATTTACGCCCTCGCCGCTACCACTCTCATCATCGTTGACTCGCTGGACAAACAGGTTGACCATCTTGATGTAGTTGTCGTAGGTAATGGTGAGTTTCCGCTTCTCAGGCGCGACGCTGCTGCGTTCAGGCTCTGCTTCCTCCTCCGCCATTGGTGCGTCGCCTTCCTGGTCACGGCCAGAGGCAGCATCGGCAGCTCGAAGAAGAGTCTCGCCATCTTCCTGGGGCTCTTCATCGTACATTTCGACATCGTCATGCTCGACTGAGATGATACTCTGTCGGAGGAGGTTGTATGCCTCAACGACCATGTCGGGGCTAATTTCTTCTACACAGTTCACCTTGGCAATAGCCTCGGAGAGACGGATCATACTCTCCAGCTGACGAACGGTGATACGGTACGAGTTCTTACCGACACCACCCTGAGCGTCATCTGCTCGGAGATCCTTGTACTTCTCGACCAACACATCCTTGGCCTCGTTAGTAAACTCAGGGCGGAAGGTCTTGGAGAAGCGGATGTATCGCTGGAGCTGTTCAGTGCTGAACTCGGGCTCGACAGCTTCGTCACGGAGTTGGTGGATGCCGACAATGTGCTCTGCGAGATGACGGTCGACCTGCTCGTTACATTCATCGAGAACGACGAAGAACAGATCAAAACGGGACATAATGGGAGCCGACATGTTGATGTTGGAACGGAGAGTAGTCTTTCGGTTGTAGCGGCCGCCAACGGGGTTAGCAGCAGCGAGGATGCTCGTTCGGGCGTTGAGGGTGGCTTGGATACCGGCCTTGGCAATAGAGATGGTCTGCTGTTCCATAGCTTCGTGAATGGCAACCTGGTCCGCAATGTCCATCTTGTCAAACTCGTCAATGGCGCAGATGCCGTTGTCTGCCAACATCAGAGCACCAGCCTCGATGGTGAACTCGCCAGTCTCCTCGTCCTTCACCACTGCTGCTGTAAGACCAGCGGCAGACGAGGCCTTTCCACTGGTGTAGACAGCTCGGGGTGCAAATGAGCAGACATACTTGAGGAACTGTGACTTGGAAGTTGAAGGGTCACCAACAATGCAGATGTTGATGTCACCTCGAAGTTGCATACCCTCAGGCGTGGTCTTGCTAACACCAGACATGAGTTGAAGCAACAGACCCTTCTTGACAACCTCGTGTCCGTAGACCATAGGTGCAATGGACTGGACAAGGCGGGAGTAGATGTGATCACCATGCACCATGGCTCGTAGATCTTCAATCTCGGAAGGATTCATGGACGCCAGCACAGCAGCCTGAGCATCCTCAACACTCTGTTCTCCCTCGTTCGCATTGTTTTGTGTCAGGGCGTTGACAACATCAGCAACGCCGCTGGCAGCAGATTGACCGGTGGAGGAGTTATCCGGGTTCACCATGCAGGCAAGGAAGGCTAGACGGTACGTCAGATCGCGCACACCAAGGGCCTTGAGACCACTGATTCCACTTCCACCCGCGTCAGCACCTCTTGGGGCGTTGCGATCATCACGGACGGCGGTTGGTCGTAGACCGGGAAGACCAAGCTGGCTAACGTCAGGGACAACGATCAGGGCACCAGTGAAGATGCACTTCTCTCCAGCCTTGGCGCGGTCGACAATCTCTCCACGAAGAATGACATCCATGGTTCGAGGCATACTACCGGTAGGAATCTCGGAGCTGTTCTCTTGGATTCGGACCTTTTGCCAATCGACAAAGGTGCTGCGCCGAATGTCAAGTTGCCAGGCCACACGGTTTTGACAGGTGGTATTGGGGCATTGTGTAGGCTCCGTGTATCTGAATGTCTGCTCGACATTTGGTACCACTGTACGACAGGCCTCGCAAACGAATGTGGCCAGAGACAACTCGGGACGGACCTCTGATGTTCGCGTGACGGTACCAGAGATTGAAAGGAGCTGGCCAATGTTGGCAGCTCGAAGGGCACGCACCCTTGACACCAACGGCAGGTTGTAGAAGGCAATAGAGAAGAGCTTGTCGGTCTGCTGGTGCTCATTCTTGCGATGGGACGACTCAGACTGGCTGGCAGAACCAAGATGGCTGGCGGCCGAGGTGGTGAGATTGCTCGAAGCGGTAGGCTGGCGATGCTCGCGGAAGTATTGAGGCTCGTGCTTAGCAATCATATTGTGTAGGGCGGCAGTGAGGAAGGGCAGGAATCGATAGTACTGTCGCATAACACCATCGGCCAGAGAGCCATTCTCCCACGCAGCGAGGTGCTTGTAGTCCACATAGAAAGTGGATAGCGAGTATGTGCGCATACCCTTAATCTGGGCGACGTAGTACTTGTCCGTAGTGACAGCACTTGGAGTAGGGGCGCTTGGGGTGGGAGCGCTTAGAGGGCCCTCGGCGAAGCTATTGATGGCGAAATTAGACATTGCTTCCAAGGTGAGGGGATCCCAGGGTTGCTCACTTCTCGATGAAGGACTCGAAGTGTTCCTGAACCAGCAGGCCAATTCGATCCTCTACACGTGTGATCTCGGCAGTATTGGGAATTCGGGAGCTCCGCGGGACTTGGTCATCTGCGAAGCCATCTTCACTAGGCGCACCCAGATTCTCCGAGGGCGGGCCTCGCGGTCGAGCTGAAGAAGACGAGGGGAAGCCAAAGTTTCGTCGGGGAGTTGCGGCAGCCCTCGAAGGGGCGTCGGACATCATGAATCCGGCATCGCTGGGAGTAGCCATGGCGGCGGTTGGTGATGGGGGAATCGTCTGCGATGAGGGCTTGACTTTTGGTGGATGTTGATTATCGAGGGGGAGGTTTTGGTTGCCAGGGGAAGGCACGGACATGGGTCATGCATGTGGGGAAGAGAGACAAGAGGAAGGAGCAACGCGTCAAAACGCGTCGCGGGGCTATTGGGCTTGACGCGGGTTTAATTGATTGCAGCCACCTTCTCCAAGAGCCAATGCCAGGCGCCAAAAGGAAAAAACTAAGAGGTCCATGGATGAAAGAAAAAGCCTTCCGAAGCCGGATGCTATGATAGACTCTCTCGTTCCGGCATTGGTAAAGTCAACTATAAGAATTGGTGATATAAGGCGCTGAACTCATCAATCATGCTAAATATTGCCCTTCTTCGCTCTCACACCGGGTTCCCCTCAAGTCGAGCAAGCATATGCAAGCTGACCAAACCGCATCAGCTCTTACAAAGCAGAGCCTCATCATCATCAAGAAGCATTCCTATTGCAACAAGAGTGAGTTTCCACAAAAACTCTGACGCTACGAGAGCCTGTAGAAATTTATTTAGCATAAAATCTCCCAACATCCAATCGCTAATTCCCTCATCAGCCATCTACCCTACACAACGTGATTGAATCTCCCCACCACCCCTCACCTATAAACAACAGCGGTGCCCGCCCACCGTCATATCATCATCAACGCTCATACGCAGGTCTAGCAAAGGTCTCAGCCTCAGCTACAAGCACAATTCAATCAAGAGCCATGTCTTCAGCAAACCTCGTCGAGTCTGCCAAGAAGCAGGCCGCCTACCAGGCCGTCAATGACCATCTCCTCCCCGAGTACAAGTATGTCGGTATCGGCTCCGGCAGTACCGTCGTCTACGTCGTCGAGGCCATTGTCAGCAAGGGTCCCGAGTTTTACGGTGGCATGACCTTTATCCCTACCGGAAGCCAGTCCAAGGGTCTCATCCGCACTGCTGGTCTGAAGCTGGCCAACCTTGACGAGAGACCTACTGTCGATGGTGTCCCTGTCGCCCTCGATGTTGCCTTTGACGGCGCCGATGAGGTCGATGAGGACCTTAACCTTATCAAGGGCGGCGGTGCTTGTCTGTTCCAGGAGAAGCTCGTTGCCATTGCGGCCAAGAAGTTCATCGCTGTGGCTGGTACGCATTTGCTGAGTACCCCATGCCTGTAAGAGAAACTGACCTCGATAGACTACCGAAAGCAGTCGCCCCGACTATGCACCACATGGAAGACTATCCCCATCGAGGTCCTCCCCATGGCTGCTCCTGATGTCCTAACCCGTCTTCGAGCCATGGGCTCTCCCAACCCTGTTGTCCGCTCAGGTCTCCCTAGCAAGGCTGGCGAGTGCGTCACCGACAACGGCATGTGGCTGATTGACGCTCCCTTCCCTCCCCTGCTCCTAGCCAAGGACATCAATTCTGAGGTTGACGGTCAAGGAAAGGACGGCGCCTGGGAGATCAACGCTCTCGCCCAGGAGCTGGTCCGGTTGCCCGGCATTGTCGAGATTGGTCTCTTCCACGGCTTCAACGGCGACGAGGCCGTCAAGTTGGGCAAGCAGCTGCAGGCACAGAAGCCCGTTGCCGCCTACTTTGGTCTGGCCAATGGTGAGGTGCAGGTACAGAACGCAGCTTAGATCAAGAGAAGGAGAAAAGTGATGTTTCTCTCTTGTTTTAATGGCAGTGAATACAATGCTTTAGATCGGTCGTGCTCTTGGCTATGACGGCAAACACATAGTCTCATGTGCGCCCAAAGCTCGACTTTACAGTTGTAGTATAAAGGCCGAAAGTGCTATTGGGCCTTCAGGTCTCCCTATACTGTCCAGTCTATATCCAAGGTTCGCCTTTGCGATATACGTACACTGGACACGACTTGGAGCACGATGGTACTCGACTACAGCTAGATCCGTATCTTGGCTAGCAGTATCATAACATATTAGTACGAGGTAGCATACCATCCAAGGGCAGAACGATAATGGCACAGTGTATATCATCTCGAGGTCATGACACTGGCAATGACCAATTATCATACTCACTTTTAGAAATGTGCTTGGTAACAGACTGGGAATTTATCCTAATAGATTTTGACCTCAAAGTTTTAAAACGGCGTAGTTTAATCTTTGGGTGTATCAAGAGCATATTCTGAGCTTCATCGCAAGTCACTCTTGATTCTATGTTGTTGCCCCCTCGAACCTATCGAGGACGGTTCAAACTCGAGGATTAACGATACTTTCCCCCAATATAGCAAATAAACTTCTTATTAATAACGATATCATCACCGAGATTTCATAGGCCAAATACCTTTATCATGTCGGTCTAGTTCAGAAAGACTTAAAAGTATCGGGGGCTATAGTGATGAGGCTCATGATGTGATACAGCTCTGCTGAAAGAGAGTTGTCTTATTTGGCATAGAGATACGCTCACTTTAGTTGTTGTAAATAGGTCCAAGGTGATCTCGATAGTAGTCCGGGGATTCAGCACTTGGCTTGGATGGTTAAAGACGTAGATATTTTGGTTGAATACTGGCCTGGATTAGATTCGTCATCTCGGGTCTCTCAACCAAGCAAGATACAGTTTGAACAAAATCAAATACTGGTCAGAGTTCTGGCTAACATAATGGAAGTAATATTTCGCGGATGAAGTTGTCATCCATCCGCGTGAATTCATACTTAGAAACAGGTTCAGCGACTTTAGGACTAGATCCAGGCGTAATGGGACTTTAATCCACAAGAATCGGCTGTCCATATCATTTGTCAATATTGCAAAGTGTACATTGGTTCTACTTTGATTATTTGCTTCCCCTTGCCACTCAGAGCCCCCTTTATTAGACTCCCCATCCCATACTCATTGTACTGGGACTGTTCGACTTGACAAGATCAGAACCAGGAAGAAACGTAGAAAATCAAGGCCTACGATCCAAAACACAATCTAATAAAAGTGGTTGCTAACCGCCTAAAGTTTACTACTAGCATTTTTCACAATGCCAATTGTTGTGTCCGTACTTGCTTGAGAGTTGCGTGGGAGTCACGTGAGACCCATGAGAGCCACCACTCCAAGTCCAATCTCCTAAACAATTTTCCCAAATAGCAAACAATCAACAGATCATACCACAAGCAAACGTCTGTCTCCCTTCCCCATCCCTCCATTTCGACTCGAGCAAACAAAAACATGACACTCCACCCCAACTACAACAACAACCGTGTGACACGCCCCTCCATCTTTTTTGACCGCCCACGCGCAATCTCACCACATGCCTCGCCCGCCCATCCCACGCGGCCGCCCCAGAAAAAAGCAAAGTTACACCAAGGGCCGTGCTCAGCTCTTTGCCCGCCCGTCACCCGTCGCAATCAAACCTTCCATTCTTTGTTCTCCCAAATGTAGTGTCTGCAAAGAAGCCATCATATCGTCTCACGTCCCGACGCTCCCGTGACAAACATCTCCGAGTGGAATGCATCCCCCCCCTCACCATGAGACCTTCAATCAAAACACATGTGTGGTGGACGTGACGGTTGCTCCAGAGATTTTTATTACCCAGTACCTGGTAATCTATCGTAGAATGGTGCCCATTCCTCCCAAATTCCGCGTATATTCCCGTTTCCCATTGATGCAAAATAAACACCTTGCCCGTCTACGTGCCCAAGACCCCATCCATGAAAAGACCAAGTAAAGAGACAATGCGAGAACATGAGGCGTAGGTAGGAATGAATGCACACGAAGGGTATAATGCCTATTGATGAAGATCCTCCAAAACAAACAACATGAAATCCCGACAACTAGGGTGGACCAACCCACATATCCTGATCCTGTCTGAACCCATTCCTTCATGACAACCACTATTCGACATTCCAATCATATCCGTAATACCGACCAACCCATCCTGTCCTATCCTACCATATCCAATCCCATCTATCTCGTAGCTTTCCATACGAGTACATGAACAAACCATCTATGTTACTAGATCCCGGGGACATACATACCCAGTCCCAAATAAGGAAATTGAATCAGGAATACAAGAGCAAAAACGGTCGAAATCTATAATACCGGACCGTAATACATGACCGAAATGGCATCATTAATTCGCAAAACATGATATGAAAGGGGGAAAGAAGAGATGCTGCCTCGAATCCTTGTCGAGGTGCATGTAAATGACTTGAGCATGACGACTCTGACCCAGAGGATGGATAGATCCGTGCGAGGACGCCTAGAAGCGCCGTGCAGAAGAAGTTCAGAAGAGAAGCCCGGGCGTGGTCGTGGTGGTGTGGCCGAGCCAAAAAATCCACAGCTGATCCCTGTTTGTGCTTGACGGATCTACCCGCCAAGACGTGGTTGGACTGGTTCCATTTCTTCCTTGCCGCTGCCGCCGCTAGGCTTGATCGCGACAGGGAAGGTTAGGTAGGGTAGGTTGAATAGTCCTGGCCATAGCGCCGGCCTGTTTCCAACGAGGGAGGGTGGTTGACATGGTGAGCCGCTGCGACCCCATGACCACTTCTAGCACACGCTAGAGAAATCGACGGAGCCCGAGACTTGCGACATCCCCCGAGAGACAAAGCGTTGACGTCGTCTTGGTCGTCGTACTGTAGGCAGCTTTAGGCCAGCCGCCAAGGGGGGGAACGGCGCGTATCGTGCGTCCCCCAAGGTATCACAGCCACCACCTGCACGACCAATGGCGCCATCACTCCCCACCTTCAAGAGGCTGAAGGCGGCATATCAAGGCCACTGTCGAGCTGAGAGGGCTGCCTCCCACCCGAGATGGTGTCCTGGCAACGCCCTTGATTGGTGTGCGCCACGACACCTGACTCGCCCCCGCGACCCTCCTCTCCAATGTTCACGAGGCTGTCCAATACGGCCTCCAGACACGGTGAGTCAAGGTCTGAAGGTAGGAACACGAGCTGGAGAGGCTGGGCCTGAGTGGTCATCCGATAATGACGGGGGGGGGGGACAAGCCTTGTAGCCTGTTCATGCCCTGGGTGCTGGCTCGCCGTATCCTCCCGCGCTGTAGACTGGTTGAGCCGTCTGCGATGTCAGGCTGGGGTAGTTCTCGGGATATGTTGCGGGCGTAGGGTCCCATCTTGGGGGCGTCGCAGCAGGCGGATGGTGGCTAATTGGCGTGTGTAATCCTGTCGCCCCGTATCCTCCACTTCGGCTGTCGTAAGTCGAAACCGCCGGCAGGGGCGTAGTGGTGATGCGCAGGGGCGGCTGCGGTTGCTGTGGGCTAGAGTTCCGTAGGCCGGGGCTGAGGGTTCGAGAGGTGGTTGTCGAGTATCCTGGTGCTGCGGCATATGGGGTCCAGCTTGGCTGAGAACCTGATAGCGACCGGGGAGAGGGGATCGAGTCGTGATGCTGGGGAAGGGAGTATTGCTGGTGAGGGTCGGTGTGTGAGGCCATGCTTGGTCCAGGAGGCGTGGGAAGCGGAGCGTACGGAGCACTCGGTTGGTTCATGATGTTGGCTGGCGGGAGTGTGCTGCTGGGGCTCGCGCTGTACTTGCCGATGATCTTCTTGAGGGCTGACTCCAGAATCTTCCACGGGAACACCTTGACATCCTTCTCAATGTTGCGAGGCTTGGGGTTAGGGAATGCCATGATGATCTTGAAGAACTCCTCACTCTCCGCCTTGGCCTTGGACACTGTCTGAGGATGGAAGCCCTCGAGATTGCGTCGGATTCGGTTCTTCTCCTCGACGCTGAAACGGTTTGGGGCGGCCACCAGTTGCTCGAGAAGATAGATAGTATCGACTGAAGTGACGTAGCACTCGTTCTTCTCAGCCCACCAGATGCACGAAATGCAGACACTGTTTGGGGGTCGGTCTTGGACGCCCACAGGCTGGAAGGTTGCGTTGAGTGTCGATCCTCTCTGAGTCTTACGGAAGAGGACGATGCGTCGACGGTTCTCCCACTCCTCCTGTGTCCAGTTCTCCGCCATAGTCTCCAGCTTTCCCGCAATCTTGAGCACCGCCTTGCTAGAGTAGAGAGAGATGGGATGGTAGCTCGAGTTGCTACCAGCACTGTTGGCGATGGTGCTTGTTCGAATCAACTGCGGTGTGCCAGACTGAGATGAGGATGGTATCGGCAGTGGCGTCAAGTTAGGGCGTCCCATCGTGGGGTCCAACCCTGCCGCCGAGTTCCTCCCCGTGCTCCCCAAGGTGCTCGGGTATGGACTCCATGCCGCCGTCGCCGCCGGACGCCGGTGGTAGTGCGGGTCGGTGAAGCTCGTGCTCCTGTATGTGCTAAGCATATCGTTATTTCCTTGCGCAAATGTGTTGCCATACTGTCCCTGTTGAGTTGGATACTCGTAGGTATTTGTAGGAGCCTCAGATGGCAGCTGAGGCTCGCCAGCCTTGGGCGAGGCACTCGGCTGATCTACTGCAGGGGCAGGTGCCGCGTCCTCATGCTTGGGTATCTTAGTCGGCCGCGTGATGTCATCTCCCGACCCTTCAAAATACTGAAAAGTGCCTACAACGGTCCGCGAGATCTCTTCTCCTGAAGGTCCTTCGAGAAGGAGTGACAGCGGCACGTTGCTGTTGGCGCAGCCTGTGACCAAAAATTGCGGTGCTTCTCCACTGCAGGTATAAAGAAATCCAGAGCTGTCTTGCACATCTCTGGAGACATCCTGGGCTGTGCACTTCTCTGACCCAAACAGGAGAAACCATATTGGCATCGGCGATGACAGCGAGAATAGATCGTACTGCGAGGAGAGCTTGATAAAGATCTTTGTTCCCACCATACCTGTCGTAGGCTGGCATGACAGCACTGTCGGGCCCGTGGGCAAATACTGAGGAACAGCAGCATTGTTGGACGCAAAGTTTTGCTGGTTCAACTGGGCAAACTTTTCAGTCTGTTGCTGTGTCGGGAAAGACTGTGCCTGGTACTGCTCATAGCTGGCATCCTGGTATCGAGTTGCATCGTAGCCGGCTGCCAAGAATTAGCAAACATGGTTCCAATAATAGTTGCTTCCTCCTAGTGCCATCAAGTCACCGCTTGAAGCACCCATGACTTGCGTCACTCGGAACTGAAACCAGTCTACTCACCATGCATCGAGGGCAGCTGTGCCTTGGTGTAGGTCGCCATCTCCAAGAGCCTAGGAGGGGAGTCCCCTCTTGGGTCTCCCCCGTTCGCTGCTCGAGCAGCTTCTTCGTAACGAAGCGTGAGCGTGTCAGGCGACTCGAGCCTATCGTCCACTCCAACAATTATTGGCTTTTGGGGATGGTAGTCAGGCTAGGTAGGGGTTTTCTCGTGTCAGTTCTTGAAGCCCCGAAACACTATGGAGGGGACATGTCTAAAGACAGATGATGACGGAGGGAGACAGAAGGAGAAACTCTATGCAGCCTTGCGGGCGGCGTCGAAGAACAAAAGAGGGATTCGTCCGTCGTGTCACGGGAGGGTTGGAACAAGGTCTGGGTTTCGACTCACCTCGAAAAGCTTGTAGGGCGGACACTGGAACTTGACAGCAGACATTCAAGCTGTCGAAAAGGGGGAACTGATGGGAAATGGGTTGTTGAGGGAGGAGAGTTTGAGAATGCAGACCACTTGTCTTGGACGTAAAAGGTGGTTGTGGTCGTGGTTTAAACAGGTCTCGTCGAGGTCTTATCCGGCGGGGCCAGTCAGCCAAGACAAGATCGCTGCGCAAGTCTTGCTTCTCGGAGATTTGATCTAGCACAGGACATACACCAACGTGCAGGGTGATGTCTTCCTGATGCTTGGTATCCCCGGTCAGTCTCTCTCCCTTGAATTGCTTCTGCGTCTTGGAGGTGGCGTTATGAAACAGCCGAGTGTATGGACGGCTCCTTACTGGTGAGATGCGTAGAGGTTGGAGGGGCAATTCGTAGTTCCGATCCAGACCAGAGACACTGGCATTCCAAGAAGGGAGATGTCGGTTGCCCTTTGGAGAAGGAGTTGCGTTTCGCCGACCCAAGATTGCTGTTCGAGCTGGAGAAGTGGACTCTTGACGCGGCGAGTTCGGCTCAATAGTGCTCAGGCATGCGCGGCCCCATTGGCTAGAACACGTCGACGAGGAATAATAAACAGAAAAGGAATCCGGATGGGGACGGGCAGGATTGCTCGTTCAAGATGACCGTGTAATGCTGCGAAGGGAACGGGAGCCTAGGAAGAATCTGTCAGATTATCATCTTCGCCTGCGGTCCAGGAGGCCAGGATGGCGACCATGATTCGCCACATTCAGATTCCTTACCTTCAAGGCAACAGATTCTTGATATCACCGGTAGGTACTCCTGTACCTTGCAGGATTAGACTCCAATATGTGATCCGCGGGTGCAAGCTAAGACCAAGGGTCGAGCGAGCGGATGCCGCCAAAGTAGTCAAAGCTGCTGTTCAACTGCAAGGGCCCACGGACCTATTCACCGTCAGCTCGAGTTCATCGACATGCGTGCGCTACAAAGACGCCGGGCCTTGGAGAAGTTCGCGTCAAGCTGCAGATGGAACTTGACTAGAATTGCAGCCTGGGGCGTGGGAAGACAAACAGTAGCGGGTAGATGGTTCAGTGCGGGTAACCGAAGTGAACCAGACTGGCAAGATTTGGGAAAGTCAGAGTCTCGCACGGGAGGATTTCTGGGGGTGTCGGAGGCAGATGAGGGATGAGGAACATGAGGGAGCATTTCTTTTTGAGGTTGGGACGGCGTATGCAAGATATTCTGCCCTGCGTCAAAGAGGAGATGGTGGTGATTCAGATTTGCTCTGGGCATGTCTCCCAACCGAACGAAGGGCGGGGAGGCAAGGACAAGAGAAGCCAAACCAGACCAGTAGGTAGACGGGACTTGTGGACCCGATCTATCTAATCCATCCCTCCCTTGGAAGAAACCAATAGATTGAGGAGTGGTGTATGGCAGGTGGGAAAGGGACGGGGAAGCAACGAGAGGGAGAGGGAGAGGGAGGGCCGTCTGGTTGCTTTTGGTCTTTGACAATGTCGAGTTGCCGGGACCCTTGCCCTCTGAGTCCACCCCCACTCGTCTATCTCAAAAGTAGACCGGAGCCGACGAGGGCAGCACTGCACTGTACAGTACGTTACATACAGGACCCGTCGACGGCAGTCATGGCATCGGGCTTAACAGACGGGCCAGGCCATGGTCAGGGTATGGTCAGTGTTGTGACATCTGGGGGGACTAGGTAGGTCGACCACCTTGGCCGTTGAATGCCAGATCCCCAAGTGTCTCAGAGCTGGATGCAAGGGTGATGGCAGACTCAATCAAGGGTGGGGAGGGGAGACATCATGAGCTCGGGAAATGGTGGAGAAGATGGAGCTGAGTGGCTTCTGAGAGAGGGAAGTGCCTCACGAAGCGTGACCCTGCTCAAGAGACGAGTGGCTCTGCTAAGGGCATCATCATGTGTTACCCCAGCGAGAGATCCTGCTGCTTCACAGCCCACAAGCCGTCCCGAGGTCTCCAAGGATCTCGGTGGTCATGGCACGCCATGATGGAGCAGCCGGCAACCAGGACGCAGCAGCGCAAGCCCATAGAAGCGCGTGCGCGAGCACACACACGCGCACACCCCTTTCTAAATGCTGTGGACCATGCGTGATCACTAATGGAGAACGATGATCGGAAACAAGCAGACGACAAGACAGGCCATGAAAGCAGGGAGAAGAGGCCGACTAGGCTCAAAATGGGCTTCCTTGACAGTGACAAGGGCCGGCTCAACTCGAGCGCAACTAAAAAAGAAACGAGATGGACTTGAGAGCCAAAGCAAAAAGGAACGGTTTGTGGACGTGCCTGAACGATGAGAATGTGTGCGTAATGTGCATGTAGGTGTAGGTAGTCGATCGGACGGCCTAGGGGTGTAGCTATAACTGGTCAGTCATGATTGGTAGGATGGCAAGCCGGGGATCGATAGTGGTGTGCAGGGGTGTCGGTAGTGGGCATGGCGCGCACGGCGCGGGCGGCATCAGCTGGATGTCAAGGGCGAGCCCAGAGCGTCCTTGGGCGCTGAAGAGCGCTATGCAGGCCCAAGTTCAGTAGAGCAGAGCAGAGCAAAGCGGTGGGACCCGTTGCTCTCTCGGGGAGGGAGGGTTGAAGGGTTGCGAAGACCCCGGCGAGGGCGCGGTCCTAACCGTACTGGACCCGTTCCCGTCTTCCGTCTTCCCGTCTCCATTTTGTTTTCCCTTTATGAACTCCCGAGCGTCTTGTTTGACGGTACGTACCCCTGAAGCTCACTAAGCTTGCTAGGATCATCGCACCGGTTGATGGATGGGCTTGGGGTTGATTATAGAGGACAGCGCCTAAACAGAAGCCAACTAACCTGTCTCTTCTCTCAAAGCCAGCCAGGGCTCTCTGAAAGTACTGGTCGCTTCGTTCTCGAAAACAGTATCGGGTGAGGGCTTGTGGTTGAGTTCGCAGGTGGCCCGTCAAATCTAGCTTCGGGTGCTACTGTCTGTCGATCAGTCGTTGGGGGAACAGATCAAAAAGACCACCACACCCACTGGAAAACCGTGTTCGCGTCAAGGGTCCAACTTTGTCCACCACCACCTCAGTCGCTGCGCCGAAATGATGATGCAGCACCAGACAGAAAGGAGGCGGGCTATCGTCAGCACCGCTGGGACAGCCTGGCGCTTGCCTGCTCGGAGGACTGGGGTTCCGCGGTGCTGAGCAAGGATCAAGCTTGCCCGTCTGTTGTCGGCCAGTGATTATGGGCAGGGTGATCGATGATCGTTTTGCCGGCACTCTTCTGAGTCAAATCTGTCAACTCCATTCCGATCAGCCTCCCATTGCTTTTGGGGCACCTGCAAGTAACCTCTCGGTCAACCATCCCTCCCTTGTTCGAAGCGAAGCCCATCCTCCCGCGCTTGCGCTCAATCCACATCCTCCCGTGTCCCCATACGCCTCTAGCAGCAGCCAACAGATGCAATGCTCTCTGTCCCGTCTGCAGCTTGAGCGGGAGGACGAACAAGACGGCGCCCCCAGCATCCATCTGTCAAACGGGGAAAGGGACAAGAAAAGTCGAGAAGAAAAAGAAAGCAAGGAAATAGGAGTCAGCTAGTCTAGCAGAGGGCCATGGTAGAAAGCGGTTTAACATGGTCGTCACCACTGGTCGGGTGGCCCCAATTGGGCTTGGGATTGGATACCAGCGCCGCAGGTGGACGAGCATGCTCGACTAGTCGACCAAAAAGTCCCAGATTGGCTCCTCGCACTCAATAGACTGGCCGGCAAGGGTGGGACGCCATTGCCGCGGATTTGCCCGGAGCCTTCCAAGATGGTCGTCTTGGCTCTCAGGCGAGCTTGGGATGATAATAATAAAGGGGGCCGGGAAATGATGAGAGGCCGTGAAGCTGAGCTGAAGAGCGGGGAAAAGAAACGAGGAAACAAAACAACAACAACAACAACAATGAGGTGGGTCATGGGGGAGACGAGAATTCCAAGAAAATCAAGAACCTGAACAAGAGAACGCTTTGATTGAAGGAGCCGTTTCGTACCTTGCCCGTTGAAGGCCAGCGTCTGGTTTCCAGATAGTGATAGTCGTGGCGCCGATTCCCTAGACAAACCTGTCAGCAATGGACCCGACTCACGCGAGCCATCGTGTGTGTCTCACTCGTCCCAACTCAGATCCTTCTTGCATTTAAACCTCCCTGTTTCCGTAGCTTGGCACCTTTTGGCCGCTTTGACACCCGCAAAAGAAACGTCGGGTCGTTGGAAGCGAGCTCCAAGTGTGGTCCCAGTTGGTCGTCCCAGTATCCGTACCTGTTCCTCGATACGAGTCTTAATGTCGGGAGTCTTAGTTGTCAACCAAGTCGGTTCAAGGCAATCGGGACGTAGGTAGAGCGGCTTCTCAACGTGGGGAATGCCGGTTGGTCTTATACAGCCTGGACCTCCAATTACCAGAGAGAGATGAGCCTGTGGCTCCATCAGACGCAATCTTTCCCATCTCTAGCATACACGGCATCATTGGTTGTGCTTGTCGTCTTGGTGTGCCATGAGGCCTGGCCACGGGCATCTCGTACAGACCAGGTATTCCACAGGCCAGTCATCAGCGCGTCGGGAACTCGGGGTGACTTGCGAGCCCTCGGCCGTCACTCATGTCGCCCAATTGAGCAAGCGACGCGGCTCGATCTGAATGTGTGGAGTGTCCAGTCTACTCTCAAATTACATGGTGCGTCCATCGCCGGGGGGTGGCGTGGGATGACAACTCCAGGATTCGGTTCAACAAGGCCTCTGAGAGCACGCCACCTCGGCTCTTGAGGGACTTCCAAACGGGCGGCATGGAGACGAGGAGGACACTGTGCTGCATCTCAGTTCCATCCCTCCTGGCGCGATCAGATATCAAGAATCCTCAAGCCAGAGAGAGCGCTGAGCAGAGCTCAATTTGGGCTTCCAGGGTGAGGGGCGGGTGTACGATCTGCGCAGGGGACCAGGGTTAATCTTTGACCAGGGGTGCAACAGCAGCTAGAGTGATCGCCAATGCCTGCAGCGCCTAGCTTGGCCGAACTCGCTCAGAGGCCGCCACCAGCTTGATGGGAGACGGGGCTGTCAGGTCCTGCGGTATGGCTATTGGGATGCTAGTGAGGGCCATGGCGCGCGGGCCGCTCGCAAGGAGCCGCCCTACAGCATAGAGTTTGGTGAACACGAACTAGATGCTGGCTCGGCGAGAACAACAACGGGGTTCGAGTGTCGTCACAATCCTTTACTGGGTAGAAGTTGATTAGTGTCCGGTGCCCCTGTGAAGTCTCCACACTTGGAGACCGAATCTCTTCGGCCGTCAATCCCTCCATTGCTTTTCGCGACAATGATGCTTGAGGGTGAGGCGATAGTTGCCGAGGGCATGTTGTTCTGTCACCATTGCCAACCGCCCCTTGCTCCAAGGCTCTAGTTTCCCACGGTAGAATGGGAAGGACGATGATAACAAGCTGAGCACGCCTGATCTCCAAGCCTCTGTCCTGGGTTCTGACCAGATGAAGCGGTTACCCGAGGCAAACCCAGCGAGGCGACTTGTTGAACCATGAACTCGTGGAGGCGGGACAAGATCTTAGTCTGCCACCCCGCTATTGTAACTCGGATGTCCGCTCTGCTGGACGGTTATCTGCTGTCATTGTGCCTTCTCCGTGCCAAGATAACTGAGGGGCGAGTTCGCAAGACAATGCGACTCTTCGCCAACAATTTCGCTTGTGTGGTCGTACGAGTCTATCAGACATCTTCAGCGAGGTTGTACGAACTTGCCGAGCCTTGCTCGTGCTTCGAGTCGTACGCTCTGTTGACCCAGAGCACACGACACGCTGGACCCAGTCCCAAGGGTCCGACACCTCTTCTGTCTGCTATGCGATCGAACCCCAGCAAAATGTGTTGAGACTGGGGATGCGGTGCTGTATGTGCTGAGACCCTTCCAACGATCAGGGTCAGACAGCTCTGTTTCAGATGGCCAACACGTGCATGTCTTGGTGCTCTATGAACCGATAGGTGGTGGCTAGATGACCCATCTGTGAGCGTTGAATGTCAATTTTAGAATCGCCCGTCAGCAAGGTGTCTTATTTCGGGCCACCTTTCTGTCATTAGATGCCAGTACAGAGCCGCGAGAACGGCGTGCTATCGGCCTGCCTGCAGATGGTGGGAGCACTGGTGCGGAAACAAGACTGGCTTGGTGGGCTCGCAAGATTCGTCAATGGCGTGCCTCATCCTTTTCCCCCCTCCAGGGTTCCAGGTTGAAGGCGTCGACAGGCAGGTAGATACGGTAAAGTCGGCGTTGGGAGTTGGAGCCCAGCGGTTGGACAATGGCACCTCAGGCAAATTGCAGGGCTCAAGATCATGTCCTTTGAGAAACAGCAGGTGTCTTGTCACCCGTTTGACTGAGGCTGCTGAGATCTTGCATCATCCAAGAGTACCCAGGCTAGTCACCAAGCCCACGAGGACGGTATTGCACCACGATGGTTGTGCCCAGTTCTGCAGCCACTTGTCGCAGCTCTTCGGTTCAAGCCGAGGGGGATCTCGATAACCCCCGCACAGAGGCTTGACAAACAACTGGTACAGGGTGCCCAGGACAACGATCTGTCCTCAGGTCTTTGCCACAAATCGCTGCTGTTTGTCGCAGACTCGTTTTTTCTTGTTCCTGTTAGTATTATTGAAGTGCTAACTGACTCTATGCAGATATTCTCACTTGCAATTGAAAGCTAGGAAGTCTCCTGGGGTCCGAGTGGGCGCCAAATGGGCAGCGTCTCCAACCGCCACGTTCTGTTGAGGGTACACAAGCCCTCACCCAGCATCGCAAGGATCGAGTCGCGATTGGAGCAGGCCATGTGCATTGCAGAGGTGGAACAAGCGAGCGAGGACTGGCGCCGATGAGGTTGTTGGCTCTTTCGAGATCATGCACGCCGGGTCGCACACACATTGCACCTCGCAGATCTGGCACTTTCCCTAACGTTGACTTGTCCTATCGCGGCGCATCCCTCGTTCTGGGCATGCTTTGTGTGGTGGCACCGACTTGTATTCCCAAGGAGGTATGGGTATGTGCTTGTGTGTCGGTCAGGTTTCCAATGGGATGGAGTGTTTTGCGTAACACAAGCGTCGCGGGTTGATGCCGATTCGGAAGGTCATGATGCCCTTGTCAGGGAAGCCAGCAGCACGTTTGGAAGGGGACAGTGTTGAAGTCACAGCCACGGATGACGATGAAGAACCCTGAGCTTTTGCCAAGGTAGTATGCAGGCTCGTCGAAAGACCTCCTCAGCATGTGCGCACGCAACCAGCATGATGGTAAATCATGGGCGTCTAGAAGAGGCCGCCAAGCGATCGAGGCATCCATCGATCGAGTCCGTGTGATTCCATGTGCTGGCTTGCATTTCAGCAGGACAGGTAAAGTATAGACGAATGCATGCATCCACGATGGATGCCAGGGGAATAAGAGTCGTCGCCGTTGGCCACAAGGTTTACGTTTGTAGGCGGATGCGTTTGAGGATTAAGGCGTCCTCCACTGGAAGGCATGTTTGATCGAGGGTGTTCCCCACCTTCCGCATGCTGCACTGAGTTAGCGCTCCCAGCTGCCGTCAACGTTGATGCACCAAACACCGAAAACGGCAGCAGCAGGTGTGTGGTTTTCAAAATCGTGATATCCAATTCATCCATGTCCTCTCCTCTCCTCTCCAACTTCTAGTGATGCATTCATCCAATGCCCAATCCTTCACTTTGGTTTTGATGAGCTCATGTCTGAGGCGAGCACTTGGAACAAGCAGCATGGTGAAGACGTTGACAAGTCCGTGAACCCAACGGAAAGAGCTTGCTTCCATGGTTCGTTCTCCAACTCGACTCGACAGCCTTCACATGCAGGTCACCCGTTTCATCCAGCTCCAACTGTTTCTCAGGACTCACCTGCTTTTGCCATGAGCTGCTACGTAGGTAAGCCTCGGTACAGGAAGCAGGTACACAGACTGTTCGCGAAGCTTGGCCCATGTTTGGGTGCAACAACCGGACGGCTTGCCTGGGTTCATTATATCCGTTGGTTGAAGAAAGCTCTCTTGATGCCATGACAGCCCTCGTCAACAACTTCAAAGGACCGTCATGGCTCCCCACGTTGACTTTAGCTAGGGTCCAAGCGCCCAACTTTACCGTATCATTGAGTTTGTGAGGATCTTCACCGCCTCATCCGTCAAACGCCTCCAACAGGAATACTACCAATAAACGTTGTTTGCTACCCTGGACTGCAGAGACCCAAACCTACGCAATGCTTCAGGATGCATATTTTCCACCCACAGAACACTCCCTCGAGCTTGTTGCACAGGCCTACTGGACGACAACTGGCTGCGAGCCCCCGCCGTGCATTTTGCTTCATCTTGCCTCCAAAACTCGACCTCGATCAAGCAGAAGAGGGGAAGAAAACAAAGGCGGTGAAACCATTCACACGACATACGCAGTACGGCGCGCTCAGCTTGGGCCGACACTGAGCATTGGGCCGGGCTTGGATGGCGTTAGACGAATGCGCAAGATGCCACAGACCATGCAAGTCCCCCCAAAAACCAGGCAGCCTAGAACAATTGAGGGAATCCACCGTGAGGTGAGCATCGAGTCCGTCTCGTGGACTACGCGCTGGAATCGTCTGGCACTTACTTACTCCGTACTCCCTGCCAGGCCCCGTCTCCAAACCGGCGAAAGAAAAAGAAAAGTCACATTCTCGGTGAAAGGCACAGGAACCATGCCGTCAACTGAGCTCCGTTCACCAAGCTACTGTAGACCTTGCAGTTGTCGGCCATTCCGAAGCGGCCTTATTGGTTGCACATGTCACATCCCGTGGAGGGGCGATGGCGATGGTGTTTAGATCCGCGAGATCCTAGCTCTACCCGCCGCCCGCATTGGCGTCATGAGTCGGTCTAGAAACACGCCCCTTTTACTGCGACCTCACCCCCCTCTCTGCCGAGTCGTGGCCGTTCAGAACCTGAACGAGCAGATCATGTTGTACTGGGTGTCACGACGAGCGTTCGGCAAAACGATGGAATTCAGATATGTATACTACTGTGTACGCAGCATATTCAAGGGGAGTGGTTCCAGTTCGGCGTTGAACCGTGTTTCTGTCGTCAAGCCCTAACCGCCAGGGCGGAGCGTTTCCCCCTTGCCGTCTGTCGCTGGCCTCGGCATCACCAGCATAGAATAATATTCATCTCAGGGCCGGAGTGCATTCTCTGACCACTATGTACGCACATCACCTGCAGCTTGCAAATCGCCCGAGTCGCGGCCAATTTGGGTATGAATACTAGCAAGTTGCGGCTTGATTCTCCTTGCAGACTACGGCAAGGAACAAGCTTGCGCAACCACAGACCTGGGAACAACTATAGTCGCGAGGCGATAACCCCGGTTCGTCGGATATGCAGCCTCCCGCTCCCAGGGTTAAAACAAGCACGAGAATGTGCTCAGTGAAGCTTGAATGCATTGCGTTGGCGAGGAGGGTCGAATATCAGTGGTCCGAATCAGTCACTGCCCCAGGACGGCCCCAGGCCCGGGACTACTGCGGACGCGGACAAGAGATGCTTCCCTGAGTCGTGCTATTTTCGATCTCCTCGAGGACAGGGCAGGGCAGGGCAGGACAGAGCATGGCGAGCCCGAGGGCGGCCCCTGTTGACCCAGTGGGGTCCCCAGCTCCAAGCCCACTCGGTAATTTGCATCGTCCAGTGAACCGCCGTGGACGATCCAATAGTCTCTGAAGCCACTGGGCTTGGGACGGTCAACGTCCAATGCGCCAGCAGCAAAACGTCTGATGATCCGCTACCGCTGGCCATGGGCTGTTCCGTCTCGCTGGCAAGATTCAGAACTCAGAAAATGACCGGGAAGCTTATTCGACTTGTCACTTTGATAAACCCAGCACACTCTCTTGACGCGGCTTGGCGACATCAAGTCTGTTCTGTCCCTGAGCGAGGCAAACGCGGTTGAAATTGCGGCAGAAAGCAACGGTGGCCTTCTCCCTGTGGCTTTGCTGCAGCGAGAAGCAACCTCGCAGTTGGTTGCCAGACTGAAGAAAAAGCAAATGCATTTCAAAGTGTCGTGCATTGTTTGTCTCCGCAACGAGCAGGGGCACTTCCGGAGCATGACGTACGTATCTTAGATCTTTGTTGGCCTTGACACGATCTGCCTCGAACTGCGTCCCTAGCCATTCAATACCACCACCAACAAGACTCCATCTACTTACATTTTGATCCTCGGTAATCTGGAGGATCACAAGAACATGCTTTCCGAGATATGACGTCTCCGGCTTTCATGGACAGGAACTCTACCAGTCGGCATGGCATGCAAGGGCCCATTTTCGGGTCCTCTGCCTTGCCTGCAGCATCTCGGGATCAACTCGGGGGCACAACAAGAGCTACTATGCCGTGGCTCTGAGAGTCAACCGGCAAACAGCCAGGACGGCTTGGCTAGGGATGCTGAAAATCCCGCTCGAGATAACTAATAGCCTCAAGTGCTCGAATAGTAGTTCAACCTGGCCGGATGATTGGCCCACTCCCCTGAAGGCAAGATATCTACGAGAAGACTTCCGAGCAACGGGCACACAAGTAATCCAATCGGTTCTTTCAGTAGGAGAGTGAGATTTTCCGCACTTGAGATTCAGCGACCATCTCCGGCAGTTTCATGATGGCATTTTCAAATCAATCGAGGCCTGTTCTTGTTTGCAGCATTCTCCAGCCAGATCAGATATTGAGGTCTTATACGTCACCATTGTCATATTTTCGAACATCTAGACTCGAAATTATATGCCTGGAGGCTACCCGTACAGTATTGGATCATCCCAAGCAAGTGGATAAAAAGGGATAGAAGCTGGCAAGGTCTTTCCGGTTGCCGACAAGGGCATTCCCAGCAGTATGCTGGATGTAATGTCATCGTACTTCCGAGCCACCACTGCATATTTGAGTACACGAGAACCTAGAATCGATGTACAAGCATGTGAAATAGTCGTGGCGTGTTGCCTACCTAGGCACACAGGCGGCATGCATCGTGACGGTCGCGGTTCTCTGAGGCTACCAACATGGTAGAACTGATTGATACGGGACATGACGGGCACATGACAGAGATGAAGCATGCACAACTAGTAATCCAACAGGGGAATTCAGCAGCTCCAGGAAAATACGGGCAAGCACAGCCAAGCTGAGCTGAGCTGCTCACGCCATCTTACGGTCGCTCAAAAGTGGATGAGGCATCCAAGTGAGGCAGTGCGCGCCTCTGTGGCAAGTCTTCAGAAGAGTGGGTGACGTGAATCGACTGCTTAGGGGACAGAGGAAAGAAGGTCTTCAAATCGACTGTGTTGGTTGTATTGTACACGAGTCAACAACCTCGTTTGATGGACTCGAGAACTGGGCACGATGAGAGCAGAGCTGACTGCACTCATGGCCATAAAAGGTCGAGCGGTCTGTACCTACCGGCAGGTGCATAAAAAAGCAATCTGGTCTCTGGGCTAGAACAAGGCTCCTCGGTTGCAACAAAAGCAAGTCGCTGCAAAAGGACCATCCCCGTCCATGGCCTGCATATTGGCCCTACGCAGCTGTCCTATGATAGACATCCTGGCAGACCAGACAGCCCAGTCAAGGACCACGGTCGATCCTCTGTGGGGATCCTGGTAATTTCGCATGACGCGCTGATCTCTCAGAGACGGCTTCTCTTACCCTTGTCGAGCTGTCAAATGTGCAGCCCCAGTCAGTTTTTAACGCCGACAAGGACACTATGAATTGCCCTGAACAGCCGCTGGACGGTGGATCGGGGAACTCCCACCGGACGCTACTGGTCGTCGCGTCGATGCCTTGAAGCGAGAAGGCTGGGCTCAGGTGAGGCGCCCGAATGGGGGAGGCCATGTGGCCCGGCGGGGATGGGGATGGGGATGGACTGGACACCTCGAAAAGGTTCCCCCGTCTGGGCGCGTCGCGGCATCTCTTGATTCCCCTTTGAGGGCGTTTGCATGGCATGGGTAGCGGGCCTTGGATGGACCTGGTGAAGTCCACAGCCATGTACGTATGTATGCCTGTGGCCCGGTCCTTGACCTTGACCTGGACCTGGACCTGATCCTGGACCCGGACCTTGTCCAGTCTTGTCTTGCCTTATGAGCGGCACCGCTGCGGCAGCCGGAGCTTGTGAGACACGGGAGTGTCAACCAGGGTGCCAGATCGGGGGAGGTCAGCGACCGTGGCTGGCTCTTGGCCGGCCAGCCACATGAACTTGTTTGGCAAAGACAACTGCCTCAAGGCCCGAATAGGCTGCCATGATTTGGAATTCGCCCAGGACGGCAATTCTCAGAAGCGCCGTTGAAGGACCGTCCCGTTCGGTTGAACGGCCAAGTCTCCGGCTGAACCCCCCGTGTCTGGAGAGCCAGCCCTCGACTGGCCGCAACCCTCCTTGATCGACGACTTTAGCCTTGGACATTGCATGACCCCTCCTCATCTGCCGAATCTGTCCGGACAATGTCTGGCCTCGATGCGTCATGGTGCAAAGCTGAGCGGTTTCACCCCATCTGACTCTGACACCCCTCGAAACAGAGGCCTCAACTTCTTAGCCCATCAACCCGGTCATCAGAAGCTCTGGAGATGGCTTCGACGAGTGAGTGAGTCGAGTCTCCGAATGCGAAAAATGTTTCAGCTGCTTGTCTAGACTCTTGGATCTGCGCAATGACCTCAACTTTGCATGATCTGGCCACACTGTGAGACATGGCGCCCTCAATCACCAGCAACTGTGCGACTGGAATTGCGATATCGAGCCTCTTGCACCGTTCACCGCTCCCTCAACAACATAGAGGAGGGCATCTTGCTTACATGGTGGCATCAAAAGACACAATCCTGATGGCTTGAATGATACCCTACCGAGTTGTGTTGAGGACGGGCAGAGCCTCACGAAGTTGCGGTCAACGGCTGGGCACCAATTCCAGACCTTCACCCCGCGTGTGGTCTTGTAAGAGGTATGCGTGAATGCTGCTGTTCTGCTGAGGAGGCATGATATGAGGGAATTGAGTTGAAGCAATCAAGTGATTGGTAGGATCTGGGTTTGGGCATACCTGCGTAGGGAGCCCTGGATTCTCCAACGACGTCCAAGAGTTTTGTGGGAGTTATATGCAATAGCAAACCCTGATATAGGGCTGGTGGGATAGGGCTGGGAACGTATCAGATTGGATGCATGTATTGGTACGATCGGGATGGTGTTTGGCAGGCTGTTCCTGGATATCGAATTGTGGCATTAAGACGTGTCATACTAGGGCACAGGGCTCGTTCGCACGTGGAAATGTTCCTATTCGTTCTATACAAGGAATGGAAGGCGAGGCTAGTTGACGCCTTGAAGTGAATCTACAGGCTTCTGGGTGGGATACATGGGTGCCGGGTAGGGTCGAGGGTTTGATCAACACCATTTCTGTAGAAGTGACAGCATAGAGCGACATGTTATTAAGCCTGGTGGCCTATATAAACATGCTTATCTGACATCTGGCAATTATCTGAGCAATGAAAGTGGTACGCATACGAGGAGACTGTAAGGAATGTTAACTGGGCAACATACAGCAGAGAGGTTGGAACGGCTGGACCCAAACAGGGACAAAGAGGGGACTTGACATGGTTTTAGGTATCACCACTACTAGGAATACTTTGTTGGAAACCTGAGCTACGACGTAGAGAACTTTGATGTGTCTAAGCCTTCATGCCGGGGAGTTGTAGGTAGACAGCGCACACCTTATTACCACTATCGGGCTCAGACCCATGCACGCATGACGGACAGGCCTAAGGAATAATACTGTGATTACTCTTATTTAGTATTGGGTAGTATTAGAGGGAGTAGTTCGGAAAATAAGGAAATGCAAACGAGCTGAATATGCCAGATGGCTTCAATAAAGTCGGTCTCGTGCTCCATAACTTCAATAGTGACACGTGGACCGAGCTGGATAAACTAGCACTAGATGCATAATAATTGGACATATGGTTAAACTATTCATCTTCTGTATTGTAGGTATACGGAAGTCAGCTCTAGTAAAATTGGTTATGCTGGGTAGGGGCCTAGAAAGGGGGTTGCCGTGTTGTGGATAGTAGAGACTGGAGAATACATGCGCTCAGACAAGAGAATCCGGTTGAATACATAACACCAGGTGAAACTGGTCTTTCAGACTCTAGGACATAGTTAAATTTCGCGGATGACCCCGAAAATACACTCAAGTTCCGGTGCTGGAGCAAGCAGTCAGGCGGCGCGATGGGAATGCCTTCCCTCGACCGTGGCGCCTGGGAGTAGCATTAGGCAGGTAAACTAAAAGAAAAAAGGGGACCTTGGATTTCATTAGTGATAAGCTGGAATTGAGCGAAGAAGAAGCAGATGATGCACGAGGAGGGATTCGGGAAGATGATGAAAGTCAATATGCTCAACTAGCGAACGTTCAGACATGGGACATTTCTTAAACAAGGCACCGGAAGAATAATTTCAAGAGCTCTTATCAAGAAGAGGGTCGTGGTTAGGGTCAAATGGCCTTTGAGGACTTCCGTGATTGCCCAGACATTTTTCATCTGAATATATTGAAGCATTGTGTGATTCGGATGGATACCACACCATATTCCTGACGTAGAAATATCTTCAATTGATAGTCAAAGAGGATCAACAATATATGAACAAGGTTTAGTAATCAAGGTAAAATTTTGGAAGAGTCTCATGGCATCGATTGTGAGTCAGACAGTGACACGAGGGTGTTAAGGTTAAGTTCATACAGGATGATTTTGCATCTGGGATGAAAAGCTTGTCAGTGAAGCACAGAACCATCAATATATATAAATATACTCCAATCCCTGTAATTAGTTCTTCACAGCTACACAAACGCAATCATGTCACCACAACGAGAGGACCACCTCAGCCAGTCCCTCCGACGGATGATGACATTCACGCCTCTCGACACCGAAACCGCCGACCTCCGGCCTTCACGCCTAGCTATTATTCAATATGAAGCCTACGATTACAATTCCCTTGGAGAAATGGACCCTGACGACCTCCATTCAGAGTTTCGGAAATGTCTGCATGATGCGATGACTTTGACAACGTCAAAAGATGATGTTCTCGACGAGCGCTTGGTCGATCTACTTTCCTGTATGATCTTTGGGTCCAATATGATTGAGGATGCCGGAGGGGGGCTAGAAATGACTCTCAAGCTCTGTGGGGCCATCTTTCGAGGTCAACATGTCCCTGAGGTGGACTACAATACCGACTACGACGTCTTGGAGGATCACCTCCGTCGTAAGGGTCTGCCACATGCGAAGAAAGATGTGACCCGGGCCTACCGGGAGATAACACAACATGCCAAGGCTGCCTACTATATCATCAAAGAGGTATGCCTTAAAGGAAAAGAGCTCTCTGAGGCCATCATCCTGGAAACGCACCGTCTCTTGACTTACAAGATTGACACTGATGAGATACCATGGAACGAATACGCTGGTGTCTACCGAAAATGGCCTGTATCTACCGGCTTCCATCAATACATGTCCCACAGCATAGTCCCCACGGCGATGAAGAAGATGATCAACTCTCTCTCAAACGACGTCAAAGCTGCAATTGAAGCCGGGCAAGTCGACCCGATAGCACTCGCAGCAAAGTACTGTCACATGTTTGTCAACATCCACCCCTTCCTCGATGGAAACGGCCGAACATGTCGTCTCATCCTGAACGCGGTCCTCCTCAAGTATGGCGGTACCATCGTCTGTATTGGAGAAGAGGACGAGGATCGGGAGGAGTACTTGCGGATTGCGAGTAATGCGAGTTTTGCTGAGGGGAATCAGGAAGATATGGAGGATGTACCGGAGGATCTTAAGCCGAAGCATTATAGGGAATTGGCTTCTTTTGTGCTTTTGCATGCGAGGGATAGCGTAGTCAAAACCCGAGAGCTGCTGGAATGAGCATGATTTGGGTGAGAGGGAGACTTGTCATGGCCTGGGTGTTTACTGAAGTTATGTAAATCTAGGAGTATGATGACTCAATTTATGAACATTGTAGACTGTATATATGATGATATTATGATGATCTGAGGCTAGGCTGCTAATGCGTGCTCAAGGACAGAACTGTATAACTGTTAGGCCGTGATGTATGATATAATTGGAACTCAGGATTGACAAAGTAGCACAGTAATAGAACGACATGTCACTGCTTTGGCTAATTACCCACCGTTGATGCTTCTTGACACACCTGGAGTAACGAGTCCGACAATCAGGCATTTCATCATTGGTCAACCACTCTTCTAGCCGGCATTGCAAATCCGGGTTCTGCAATGGATGCATTCACAAGCCGTTTAAAAGCCGCATTCAGTGGAACTGCATCCCCACCGATGAACCCGACCGTGAAAGCACATCATTGTCCAAGGGTTGTTTGTGTACATCTACCTTATCTTGGGACTTATCCGTATCCCTTGGATACATCATGTACGAGTATCTGTAATGTCAATTGGCTCGTCTATGACCGGTTAATGTATACCATGATATGATATCCTACAGATTTTGACCTTGTTGACTTTCCCACCTCGTCTCGATGTTACAAGACCCCCACACTCCTTCTTCTGTTGACGCATACCAGGACTCGGAAATACATTTCGTTGGCCGATACCGCGGATTACTCCATGATGATATCAGCCATGTCATTATCTTTCTTTTACCCCTCATCTGCGGTATAAAAGCTAGCCCATCAGCTCACAAACTGTTTCTCTTCTTCTTTACTCTTCATCAACTCATTGTTCCATCAAACAACTTGAATTGCAACTTCTATCAACAACCCCAAGGTTTGTTCTCGAGGGAGACATGATGAACTGGTCTGACTCTTGTGATATGCTAGATATCATCCATCTGGTACGGCATCTCCGTCGAGGAGTCTGCAGCCATGGAGCCTTTCAGCGGTAGTGTCCAAACCTGAGCTTGGAGCCCATCAGGTAAAGTATCATGCATGAGCCGGTGCCCGTTTACTTTTTCTTTTGACCATTATCTGTGATTACAGACAAATGATCAAAAGAAAAAGAGAGCGTGGCTGAGATTATACGGCGAAACTTGATCTGGATAATACCAGCGAAAGGATCATGCTCTCCTCCCCCATTGACCTCTAGTCCCTAACATACCCAGGCCCAAAATGTCTCCCCCCGCCGCCGTCTCTCCCCCTACCCGCTCTGCTGAGCTCGCCCCCGCCCCTGCCGTCAAGCTCCCCGTCGGCCTGAGCAAGAACACCACCACCGCCACCATCGAGGAGATGGAGGGCAAGTGGGATGACTTCAAGTTTGCTCCCATTCGTGAGAGTCAGGTCTCTCGTGCCATGACTCGTCGCTACTTCCAGGACCTTGACAACTATGCCGAGTCTGACATTGTCATTATCGGTGCTGGTTCTTGTGGTCTTAGCGCTGCTTACATTCTTGGCAAGAAGCGACCTGACCTCAGAATCGCCATCATTGAGGCTTCTGTGTCTCCTGGTGGTGGTGCTTGGCTTGGTGGTCAGCTCTTCTCGGCCATGGTTATGAGAAAGCCTGCCGATGCCTTCCTCCGTGAGGTCGGTGTTCCTTATGAGGATGAGGGTAACTATGTGGTTGTCAAGCACGCTGCCCTCTTCACCTCGACCATCATGTCCAAGGTTCTCCAGCTTCCCAACATCAAGCTGTTCAACGCCACCTGCGTTGAGGATCTCATCACCCGACCTTCTGAGGAGGGAGTCCGTATCTCTGGTGTTGTCACCAACTGGACTCTTGTGTCGATGCACCATGATGATCAATCTTGCATGGACCCCAACACCATCAACGCTCCCCTCGTCATCTCCACTACTGGTCATGACGGCCCTATGGGTGCATTCTCTGTTAAGCGTCTTGTTAGCATGCAGCGCATTGAGAAGCTTGGTGGTATGCGTGGTCTTGACATGAACGTGGCTGAGGATGCCATTGTCAAGGGTACTCGTGAGATTGTCCCTGGACTGATTGTCGGTGGAATGGAGCTTTCCGAAGTTGACGGTGCCAACCGAATGGGTAAGTCTATTCTTTGTATCAATGATCAGTTACTAACTGAACTAGGCCCTACTTTTGGTGCCATGGCTCTGAGCGGTCTTAAGGCCGCCGAGGAAGCCCTCAAGATCTTTGACGTCCGCAAGAAGCAGAACGCCTTCTAAGCGATGTGACGTACATGTGTCATGGGGCAGGGAAACGATGATTCAGGGAACTTGATGATTCAGGAGCCAGGACCTCGTCTCTCCTTCGAGGCATTGGATCCTTGTCGTTCATTTCAGTCAAAGCAAGACAAAGGGTAGAGACCCTTCCAGAGTAGAATGAAACTGGATAGCTTAAAAACAATGCTAGCTTGCTCATACACTTTGTCTCTCTTGTCCAACCCGTGATGCACAATGAAGAACCTCCAAGATAGCCATCCCTCAGTTAGATTCATCATCGTCTAGTTCCTTCGCCTTTGGCTTCTCAGGTGGAAACTTCAGCCCCCTCTTCCCATCATTCGGCTCCGTACTCGGTCCCCAACCTCCGAGTCCATCGGCGGCCGCCACTCCTCCCAATCCCGATGCGGGACCAGCCGCACGCCCGGCGAGCTGGTTCTTGCCGACGCCTGGCTGCGTCTCGGCCCAGTTATTGAGCTCGTCTCGGCTCATGCCCGTGTACTTTTTAATGTCCTCGTCGCTGAGACCCGGGCCGCGCTTCTGGTCTTGGTAGCGCTGGTAGAGGGATTTCTTTTGGGGTTGGTCTGCTGGTGCATCTTTTGGTGTTTCGTCTGAGGGGGTGGAGGATTGGTTGCCCATGTTGAGAAGAATGCGGTGATGATTGAACTTGTTTTGTGAGGTGATAGTGTAAGTGGTAAGCTGAAAAACTGTTACCTCTTGGCAAGGGACCAGCTGATACAATATATACACACAACTAACACCCTCTTCTAGAACGCTTCCACTAGATGCCGTCCCAACCGATCAGCCCATAGCATCACAGGGTAACTCACAGCAAAGTCGGGCAACAAAGACACCCGAAAGCTGAAGGGGCTGTGCCTGGTCCCCGCAGCTAACAAGAGCACGCGGTATTTCCCCATGGGGGGCTGCTTATAACGGAGGGATTCCGCCAAGCCCAATTGAAACACGAGTAGAGGACGAGGTGCGTGTGGGAGGATGCGTTAGGTGCGGACCAACTTCGGCCGCTAGCTTGACGAGGCGGACATGGTCACGATATTTATAAGAGGTTGGAGTTGGATACACATGATGTGTGCATTATAGAGTCGTGGAATGAGGTTATAACTGGGACATGCCTATGATAAGAGCTATGTGTTAAACCGTTGGCTTAAATGCTGGCTTGGCGACTTACTCTACTTCTCAAGGCCCTTATGCTGACAGCTATAGAAGCAGATACACATCTACTCAACCAAAGCCATTTAATTCTGTATATACTTCGCACTCTACAGTCAAACCCACGCTCATAAACCCTCTAAAGATACTCCTTCTTGGCAACCCTCTCACAAAGTTCCTTGAGCACCTTCCCAGCCCACTCATAATCCTCAATCCCAAGATAAACCTGTGCACTAATACGCGCCCAGAACCGTCCGCCATGAATAAACAAACTCATAAAAGTCTTGTAGTCATCAATCAGCGTTGTAAGCATCCACTGGAACGCCTTTTGCGTTTCTTCCGCTGGTACAACCGTTCCTTCCCCTTCTCCCACCCAGAGGGGTAAGGCGACGTTGCCCATTGCGCAGTTGCGGAGGGTTCCTGTCTTGTTCTCCATTACGCTCGTGTTGAGGGTTTTGGCTACGAGGTCGGTTCCCTTTTTGTTTAGGTCCCAGAGATACTCGAGTACTGCGTCTTCACCACCAAGAACATCCTGACGCCATTTGATAGCGTCCTTGACGCAGAGATAAGGCGAGTTGTCAAGAGTGCCCACAAACTCAAAGTTGGTGACGTAAGGTGACTTGGAGCTTGGAGGAAGAGGTGTCGTTCTTTTGACTAGCTTGGGCACGTAGCCGTGACTGGTAGCCAGTGTTGTAGGTAGAAGAGCCTGGTTACGTTGGGGAACGTAAAAGACGGCGCATCCTCGAGGAACGTGAAGCCACTTGTGACAGTTTGACACAAAAAAGTCGGGGTCAGCAGCTGAGAGGTCCAACTTGACCATGCCGATGCCCTGAGCTCCGTCAACCATGCTGAGAACATTGAGACGACGACATGTCTTGATCATCTCCTCCCAGGGAAAGACAACACCAGGACGAGAAGAAACAACATCAAAAGTGCAAATGCGAGCACGTTTTCCCTCCTCTTCAATCTTCTTAACAGTATCCTCAAACCTCTTGAGAATAACATCATCATCAATAGGATAAGTAATCTCAATCTCGCGATGCGTGACATTACCATCAAAGTAATCAGCAAGGTAATCAGCAACCTTTCCACAAGCTTCATAGATGGTTGAGAAACTGATGATGACGTCCTTTCCGTCCTTGTTCCAGGTCATGTTGCGGAAGACGGTGTTTACGCCGACTGTGGCGTTGGATACAAAGACGACGCCTTCTTCTGGGGCGTTGAGGATCTTTGCTACTGCTGAGCGGGATTGGTCGAGGAGTTTTGGGTATTCATATCGGATGAAGACGTCGGGACGGGCTTCGCTGTTGATGTTTGTTAGTGATGGGTTGTTTGTGAGATGGGGGTGTAACGCACCTTGCGTCTTGGTATTCACGGAACTTGACTTTGATGGCCTTGGGGTAGGTACCAAAGGATCCTGTATCTAAGGTGAGTTTGAGGATATCATAAATGATCTAAGATATCGTACCATGGTTGAGGTTCCTCCACTCAGGATCAAAGAGAAACTCGTCCTTCATGGCAGCGCCAAAGACGGAAGCGCTAGGCTTTCCCCTCAAGGGGAGTTCCTGTGTAACTGAACCCATTGTGTTTAATTAAGATCGCAATGTCTAAAGACACGATACAAGTCGTAGACACTTCAGCCCTCTTATACCCTCAGATGCTCCGAGTGAGTGAGTCAATTGCTAACCCCAAAGCGACAACCCCACCTATTGAGCGTCAACGACGCCCTTGTGATACTCGACTCTATTCGCTGCGGGCCGTCGGTACCCGCTTCAGAGCGTAGATAAAGAAAAAGTCGGGGTAAAGAAGAGTCACTCACTCACTACTGGACAAATTAATAATGGAGCACTTTCAAGAGTCATCATCTGATCGAATATCCGTTATCCCGTTTGTTTGTTTATCTAGTATGGACCTGTCCTTGTCATCATGCCTCTGCAGATGAATCCATTCCATGCCTCAAATAGAAGAAAAAAAACCTCTGACATCTTGTCTCCCCCTAAACGCCTCATCATCAATGCTCGCTCTCGAGGAATCCCTGTCCCGAGTATGTGTATATCTCTGATCGCTGGTATAAAAGCCAAGTAAAGACGGTGTGGCCTGTCATCCATCATAAGCAAAACACCTCCCAACCTCTACCTATCTATTGGTGTTCCATCTCCCGCCCCAGGATCGCAATTCTCCTTCAGCATTTCCCGCAGCAGAGCAAAGCTCCATCAATCGCGCCGATGATCGTGTCTGAACACCTCTGGTCTCTGGTACCAGAACATTTGTCGCTGGGGGATCTCGTGGATGACCCTGGCTAAGCCTCGTAAGCGCCAGGATAGCCTCTCGTTCCTCCAGCGTACTATCACGCTTCACCACGATGCTCACATCTTCTGGTGTAGCAAACCATAGATCCCTTGGCTTCTCCACCTGAGGAGGGGTAGACGGATTCTGGTGAGCCGACGAGTTTCCCATGGCAAATGCCTGACTCCTGGTAAACGGCATCGGTCTTCGCATGTTAATCGACATCGATGTCAATGGTTCCTTCGTCAATGGCTCCTTCTGGGTCGATACTGGTGAGATTGATTGCAATTGGCCCGTCTCTGAGCACTTGTTCTGTGTGTTGTAGCCTTGGGCAAACAGCGAGGGCTCCATAGGCACTGGTCTGCCAAAAGGCGAAGAGATCGGACTTGGTGGCTGGGGCTTCAATGGTGGAAGCTGGATAGGGCCCTCTACCACTTCAGGACTCTTCTGAGTCGCCCGACGCTTGCCAACCGTAGGCATCACCACCTCTTCCCCGTCAATCTTCTTGCGCTTGCGAACCCGCGGCTTTGACTTGACCGACTCAAGAATTGAGCTCTTAACAAGAGACAGTCGCTCAGGTGTGATGATCGGGTTTGTGAGCTCAAAGGCTGCTGGAACTGGAGCTGGCGCTGGCGTTGGCGCTGCTGGCTGCGGTGGTTCAACTGGCTCAGCGTTACGTCGAGTTCTCCCGTGGTTAGGATTCAGCGTTGACGGAGTCGCCTTGGCTCGTCCCAAATTCGCAGGAGCAGACTTGCGAGGTCGTCTCGCTCTAGTCCTAGGCTTGTTGGGTTTGCTCGGGGAGCCCGACGAGGGAGTCTCGGAAGGTGTAGGCACTTGGGCGTCTGTCGTCTTCTCTGCCACCTTCTCCGTCTTGTTCTCAGTCGTTGTGACTGTTGTGGTCACGGTTGTCGTCTCAACCACGGCTGCACACATAGATGCCCTGCGTGCTGGGGGTTGATGCCCAGAGATTCTGTGGAGCTCCTTTAATATCTTGAGCGTACAGTACGCCCCTGTAGCTTTCGTATCCCGGAGAGCCACAGGATACGCTGCAGGTGGCCGCTTCGTCTCGGTCTTTTCCCCGTCTTCCGTGAGACCGCTCGATTCACGCTTCTTCTTGGGCTTGGGGGGCTCGGGAGCCTGCCACAACTTGGGCACCTTGGCATGCAAATCTGCCACCCACGCATCACAGTCCCACTCGATCCAATAGTCAATGATGTCGCCCCAGGAGCTCTCGGGAGGCTTTGTGAAGTTGACAAAAACAACCTTTCCTCCCTTGGCGTGAACAGCCTTTGCAAACTCTCTGACCATGACTTTGAGGCCGTGGACTCGCAGGCTAGTGCCGAGAATGAGTAAGAGATCTGGGCAAAGAGCAAGATCATGCGTCACAATCGGACTAATCAAGTGCGCGTTTGGATGCTCTTCGCCATAAAGCACGATATCAGGTCTGAGCTTGCCTACACCCAAGGCTCGCTTGCCTCTCTCCTCTCGAGCAGTAGTCGCTCCAACGCAGTGAGGGCACTCGGGTTGTTGTCCAGACATTGTTTCAAGCTCACGGGCTTCATCATCCCAAGAGCAAACCCGTCCACAGAGGAAACAGCGCAGGAGCTCCAAAGAGCCGTGGAGGAAAACACACTCGACGCCTGACTTGGGTAGTTCCCGGCGAATGTTCTTGGCTGGGGCTTTGGAAGCCTCTGGCTGAGGTTGAGATTGATCAGGCTCGCCTTGTGGTGGAGTTGTGGTGCCGTCTGATTGTGACTGGCTCTTTTGAGACTTGGTGGCCTCGTTATCTGAAGAAGCTTGAGGCTTTTCTGAAGAGCTCGACTCGGCACTTCCGGCCACTTCGTCAACCATCTTGCTCAGTTGGTTCATGTTGGCCGTCGATTTCCGTGAGAACCGTCCACGGCTACCAGGTCCATCATTGAGGCATGTCGATAAGCCAACCTTTTCCTCGATCTGATCAATGTTCTGCGTATAGCAGCGGACAAGCTTCCCCCGATCCCTCAGATGACTGATGAAACGATGTGAGCTAGTAGGCTCAACATCCTTGACCTTTTGTCGAAGCGTGGTCGCAAAGGTATAGAATACAGATGTTCGAATTGGATCGGCCCAGATCGACGCGTCAAACAAGTCCTTGCCCTTCATGTTCGGTAACGTATTCCGACTGGGGCCAAGGTTGGGTTGTGACATGGTGATTGGATTTGAAGGGGGTGTGTCGTCGACCTCGGAGGGCGATGTGCTACACCGCCGGCTCGGGCTGCCTTCGGACGGCATGTTGGAGGAGAATGGATCGAAGAGAACGGGGGGTGGTGATGAGAGAGGTGACGAGCTGGGAGGAACACCAACATCGGCCAAGTGGTCGTGACGCGATCTTCGGAAAGCTGAAAGCGGGATGTTAAGGTCCTCCGGGGGAGGCGAGGAAAGAGGAGAAGTCATGGGTTGAGCCACGATGGTTGAGCGAGTTGTTCGGGCATTGACCAGCGGCAGTCGACCGCCATTCGCCTCCTCTTGATCGTCGGGGTCGCCTTCAACTTGAATCGTGTCTGCGATGACTTCGCTATCGGGGTCTGATTCTTCGCCCTGCACTTCGATTTCGTCCTTGATGATGCTCGTTTCTTCCTCTGTACTAGGCGCGTCGTCCACAGATAACTTCCTTCGCTTGCTCGCCCTGCCATTGTCTACATCGCTGGATTCGTTATCGCTCTGCGCCCCGGCTTGACGCGCCTGCTGTGCGGCCGCGTCGAACTGGGCCTGAATCAAAGAGTAAAGACCATTCTCGGAGCGGAAATCCTACAAGAGTTAGCAATCGTGTCGTCCGGTCCAGCAATGGAGGCGAGTGCCCCGATCCCGAGCTGCGAAGAGCGGGGGCGTTTGCGGAAGAAGCTCACAGGAATACCCGAGTTGGTACTGATTCCAGCGCCGGTGACGACGACGACCTTGCGAGCTTTGAGCAGGCCATTGGCGATATCTTGCAGAGCTTCTTGGGACTCGGGCCCAACGTGAGTGGTGGGCATGGTATCGTGGGCGGAAGGCGAAGCTCTTGCACAAAGAGCCCACCGCGTCGCGATATGTGGAAAGCGGGCCGGGCCTCGTCCGCGGTCGCGAGAAATCGACAGCCGAGTCCACGATCTTATGAAAGGTCAAGCAGGAGATGCTTCGTCGTCATTGTGTTTTTCGCGAGAACTTGGCGATCCGGAAGCAAAGGCGTCGGCGAAGAGTGAGGGAGGGTGTTGTGTGTGGGTGTGAAGTGGTAGTGGAGTGAGATTCCGGGTTAAAGATGGAGGCGTTTGAAGTTGGAGATGCGGCCCGGAGCTGGGGTCGCGAAGCGGAGAAGACCGCGCCGGCAAAGGATTTGAGATGAAAGATCGTCCGGAACGAAGAACTAGAGATAATTCAAAAGAGATAAAGTCAAAGCAGGTCCGAATACTCTCTTCTTCGTTCTGTAACCGTGGGTGAGGAAAACATGAGCAGGTCCAAAAACGCGATAGTGTTCTAGGCCCACGGCACGGCAGTCCAAGGTCCAAGTGCCCGCCCGCTCTTGTTGATGTCCAGTGACGCGCTTCTTAGCTTAGAGGCTGGGCTGCTCACACACTACCCATGTGCAGAGGCTAAATGGATCCGCTATCGATAAGGAACTCATTGCCCGGCATGAGTTGGTGAGCCCCGGCCCGTCCAGTGTGGGAGGGGCGGCAGACCGCTAAACCGCCGGAGGCTGGGGCCTACCCTCAGCGATTATCGCACCATCAAGGGCCCTGTCCTGTTCCCATGGATGCCCGGATCTCTTGAGCGTTTTAGCGGGTGGCGTGTTTGACTTTGCCGGGTCTCAGATCCAATCCAAGCTCCACCTATCACGAACCATCACATCACCTTGATCGCAATGGCACAGTCGAGTTGAGCAGGCATGTAGTTATGGGTAAGTGTTCTATTGTACGGAGTACAGTCTACAATATTCACTCTATACCTTCTCAGATATCTACCAGCACGTTAAACAGCTTCTCAAAGTCATACGGCACTCCTAGACCTGTGATGGCATCATAACCCTTTGCCGCAGGCCATCCTCCAGGAGTTCCGCCGCCGTGCTTGAAACTGCATGAAAGACTCTGTCCGCCCGCGATATCCTGGAGAATTGCTCGAACCTCATCTGAGTACAGTACCTCGTTCAGCCAACCCAAAACATCCTTGCCCTTGCGCACACGAGCGTCGTTGATGAGGGCAATCATGGATGCGACCACAGGCGTGCTAGCGCTTGTTCCTCGGACAGCCTGAGTTGAACCAGCAACTTTGGTGATAAAGTTGGTCGACACGGCAGAAATATCCGGAACTGCTCTATAGCTAGCATTGTAGAAGCCATCTAGGTGACCATCCAATGCCTTCACATAGCTCTCGATGTCGGCTTCCTGCCACTTCTCGCGCAAAAAGTACTGCGAAAAGCCGCCTCCGCTAAACTCGGCGCCGACCGGAGGATCCTTGGCATCGGTGACGCCGCCGATGCTCGTCACCCAAGGGCACGTCGCGGGAAAGACAGCCATGGCAACGTCTTGGTTGGTGCCGTCATTGGTGTGGCAACTCGAGTTGCTGGAACCTTTTGCGCCTCCATCGCCTGACGCTGCGAGGACTGATGTGCCGCGGGCTGTCAGGAGACCGAACAAAGAGCACACACGCTCGGCGTACTTTCGCGGGACTGAAACTTCGTTGTCGGCATATGAGATTGAGAGAACATGAGGGATCTCATCGTCTGAAAGATCGAGAAGGTAATCGAGGAACTCTAGGTAGGGTTCATTGTCATTGTACTCTTCCGGGAGTTGATCGCCCTTGTCGTCCAGCTTAGGTCCTCGTCCACCCGCGAGGTAGTAGATGATGTTGGTAGGATAACCGAGGGCCATAGCATACTGAACATCCAGCGCGGCTTCGTTTCCAGAATCCTTGAGGACCTGCGAGTTCTCGCCTCCGTTGATCAGCTCGACTGAGTAGTTGTAGTGGGCATTGTAGAGAGGCTTGGCAAAAGTCTTGAGGAACTCGTCGCTGTCCTGATAGTTGGCGTACTCCTCAAGGAAACCGGCGATACCCAGGCGAATGGAGGAGGATCCGTTGTGAGCGGGATAGTTGATGTTGTAGAGTTTGTGCAGACACTCGGGAACCACAACGGGACTGCATGCCACATCACGCTTCTCAAGGTTTAAGTTCAAGCTCAAGAGCATACTTGGTTTGAACTTTTCGTCGAGGGTAGTGAGCTCCTTCTTGGGTCGCATAAAGTTGGCGATGGGGTAGATGAAGCTGATGGCGTCGGCGACAGATTCGGGCACTGAGTACTCTCTGGTTCGGAGGACGGGATCCTGGTTCTCGAATTGGTAAAAGCCAATCTTCATCTCGAGAAGATCCTCCGCTGCCTTAATGGTGGTCCTGACGTGAATCCAGTCCTTGTCGGGCGTGGCCTTTGCAGCCATGCCCTTGCTCCTCAGCCATGTGAGGACCTCGTCGATGTCTGCTTGGTCGGGATCTCGGAGAGCGAGGGCTTCCTTCTGGGTGAGGTGATTCTGTGTGTATTTTCCGGATGAGGCATCTCGTCTTCGAAGTCTGGTCTTGAGGTTGTCGATATCGGGCTGCCGCATGGCGATGGACAACTTCAATGCATGGTCTGGATCGACCGTCTTGCCAACCTGCTTCCACCCATCTGGGAGGACCGGAGTGTCTTCAACGACAATGGACTTGGCGGCACTGAAGCCAGCCAGTGCCAGGGCTGTAATGAGTGATATCGCTTTCATGTTTCCTGCAATGGTTGGCTGATCGTAGAAAGAAGGCGAAGAGGTCGTATTTGACAGCCAAACAGCCCTTGTGTAGGGAGAGAAATATCCCGAGACTCAGAGCCAGCCACTTCTGGGAGTTGAAAAAGATTCGGATGAAACTATATCAAAATCGGTAGTATGTTGACTCAATTGAGTTTACATTCCTACCCGCTCGGCGTTTCTACGTCTTGGCGACTTGAACTAGAAACGGCATCGGCTCGAGAAAAGATTGAGCAAATGTTTTATGCTAAAGAGAACTCTTGCTGGTTCCACAGGTGCAAAGGGGGGATCATCTCTATGCCGTCATGGATCACCAGGGGCATCTAGAAACGGGGTCCCGGCTGTCAAAATGTGAAACTTCATTTACGAGGGCGGACAGCGGTTTTTTCTGTGGTTCCCTCGCACATCGCAATCTCCAGATGCCAGCGCATCTTTTGGGGACACAGGGCGACATGACAAAAGGACCCTCGGACACGTGTGATTGACTTTCTCGCTTTTGTTTTTTTATTAGAACCGTCGCGCATTCAGTGGGTTTGCTTGCATCATTCGTGGGCCTTTGTTGTTTCGGATCCGGATGGGTCAACAGCGATTGGGGGAGACGCCGGCAAAGTTAATATCGGTGTTGGTAGAATCGCATGGTTGTAAGCAGTACTTGCACGGCCTAATAATAGCTCTCAGACATGAGATTGTTCAGCATTGTATTTCAGGCATGGAATATGGGTATTATTTGTCAAGACTACCTAGGGGGAGGTGATGAAGGCGGGACCTCACCAATACGAATAGGAGTGTTCCCGAAACAGGAGAAAGGGTAGGTAGGAGAAGTGCCCTTTATTCGTCCTCCGGGGTGAGTCAAGACATCAACATTCAAGAAGTTGCCAAACTCCTCTAAAGAATAGTAATTAAATTTATATAAAATAATTAAGAACCAAAGTAATACTTTAGAGTTCATTTGCATGCCCTTACTATATCTTTTGACTATCTTCAGGAAAGGATAAGCTGATGAGGTTGTTGTCCTGGCTTCTCATTTTTCCTCGAACCAGGTGTATGGTGGAGACGACATGGTAGCTGCGACTACGGGCTATCCCGACGTTTCTGTATTTGATGGACATTCGTCTCTGAATATCCAAGGATTGAACGGTCTATAGAAGCCTAAACAAAACTAACATTGTCGCCTCGGCACGTAGTTGTATTTAAAGTATGCGCCCATCAGGTCTTGGTCTTGCCTCATATACAGCGCAGTGAGCTCGTGAACTTTGGCCGCTCGGTTTTTAGGGATCTACATGGAGTCACCAGTTGTCGTTTGTACAATCAGAGGCTGATGAGGGAAATTTTAAGTCTTTCTTTCATCAAAACAACAATATCAGGGACCCGAATGATCAAGACGAAGCCCTGTTATCTATCGCTGGAGGCAGTGTCTGGGGTCGCGATCATCAGGTTGCATTGCTTCTGTGTGATTGTGATCAAGACCTTATGGATTACAATTCGAAGGCGTATTTGTATCAAACAAGCTAGGCAACGTGTCCGAGTGGTTATGGAGCTGCACTCGAACTGTCCCATCTCGGGATCCAAGAAATGCAGTGGCTTCGGCCGCGTAGGTTCGAATCCTGCCGTTGTCGATTTATTTTTGCGTTTTCACATCAATTCCTTCTTTTTTTGCTGTCATCGTTGTCGTGATGGCGATGGTTGAGATTTTTTGTCTTGTTGTTCAGGATGATGAGAAGCACGTGTCGAAACCGTTCTCACAGACTTGTAATGATGGTTGGGTGTTGCCGAACCCTATGATTTTGGGAAGGCGTCATACCCAGTGAGCCTTTCTTCCATCTTTTTAACAAAGCATTTCACACCTTGGGAGAGCAAGTCGTGGAGCGGAATAATGAAGGGGGAAGGATGACATGTACGCCCACCAGCCCTCTCGTTAGTTCCTTTACTCAAGTGCAACTTATTCGACGAAATCCCCAGCTATTAAACACGATATAGATAAAGACGCCATGAAGGTTTCTTTAGGTATTTATCATTCAATCGTCGGTCAATAGCGCATCGTAAGGCAAGGTCAATCAATGCCTAGCCTTGACTTCGTTGCTCACCGAGGTGGCCAGCGTCGAAGCTTGGGGATCGAGTTGACGAGTTCACATTGTTAGAAAGCGGCCTTTTTCTGTTCCAAGTCTTCGAGCTGCCTCGCTATTATTAGCAGGAATTATTTAGTCTCAAGTGAACCTGCGATGGCATTCTTTCGCTCAGCGGCTCTCAGAATGTCGCCCTTGTAGACAACACGGGCCCTCATTAGCATCCCGATTGGCCTCTTGAGGGGTTCTGAATAAACCGTCGAACCTTACAAGGACATACGATAGAGCGCTGTGGTTCACAATCGCTTCGCAAGATCGCTTATGCTGTTCTCTGGTTAGAGTACTGTTTGTCGCGTGTTCATCTTGGTCGCCCACTCAATCTTCGCCACTGGTACCCTGGACAACCTAGATTGTGATTTTCTACCCTCATACTAAAGAGAAACAAGGATCAGTCATTTACCTTATCATAAGGGTTTATAAATATACCAAGCTTACTTAATTTTAGAATAGACTCAATTTGCAATTATGACAACTTCACATCATTAGGTATAGACGGAAGTGTAGGCGTCTTCCTACAAAAAGCGCAAGGCAGAGAGAGGGCACTCAAGCGTCACAAGCACAATTGAAGAGGCCTCAAAGGCCAGAAATTACCAGAATACCCAATCTTGTTGAATTGAAGTTTTCCATGGTTGAAATCGTTTGGTCAAATCCCAGAAACCCACTGCACTTCTGGATTCGAGTCCTCCCCTGCATGGATGGGACTTGTTGAAGCCCCATCATCTCAGAAGCCCACTGCACTTCTAGACCCATGCTCCTTGATCGATCGTTAATCATGAATAAAAGTACCAAAACAATCCTGCGTATCCCAAATACGAGCTCCCTCATGTCCCTGACCACTGACGCCCACTGCACGTCCTGGCTGGGTTAACCCCGATATCATGCAAAGAAATCCAGATGCCCGCTGCTCTCTGGAATCGAAATAAAGAAAAATCAATATGCTACTGCTCATGGTAGCTTTTGAAACCCCGGAAAGAGATGGTTTAAACCTCGACCGACATCGGCAGAGGAGCGACCTTGCAAGTGTCGTTGCACGGCATATGCAGTTCAGCAAGGGCACCGTATCCGCCACGGATACTCTCTGCCTCAACGCCCTTAGCCCGAAGGACACTGTTGGCGACTCTGGCACTGTCACCATCGTAGCACAGAGTCAGAACCTTCTTGCCACGGAGGATGGCCATCAGAGCCGCAGCACTGGCGTTGGGGTTGCCATTCTTGTCCTTGACGGTGAATAGGGCCTCAAGCTCAAGCCACAACTCCTCAAGCATAGCGCAGTCATCTGCAGGATTGGCGAAAGGGCTACCGCGAGAAGCGCCATCTCGCAGTGTCTCGAGGGGAATATTAACGGAGTTGGGTAGGTGGAAGGCGTCATAGTCGGAGGAGCGTCGGAAGTCGAGAATTTGTGTGTTGGCTGAAGGGGTGAGGGCCTTGTCGATCTGAGCGGCCAACGAGAGGACAGTGTCGTGGGTACCCAGAGGGTGAATAGTAAAGTAGCTGGACAAAGCGGCCAGGGCGTTAAGCTCCCAGGCATCGTCGTATCGGTAGAGATCAATATTTCTCAGGCGCTTATCCTAGTCAGCGATGACTCAACTGGAGCCCAAAGAAAGAACCTACCTGGTTGCGGATGGGGCTGAACTTCTCGGGACCAAGTTTCTCAAAGTACTCGCTCAAGTACTGGAAAGGAAGATCGGAGCACATGAAGACGCAGTGGATCTCACCATCTGGGCCCGCCAGCTGCGACAACCTTCCTTCCTGCTTGAACTTCTCGATCCTTTGGAACAGGCCCTTCAGGGTGAAACCTGATGATGGACCACAAACAATACCTTGTCGGGTAAGATCCAGGGACAGGGAATAGGAGTCTGTGGCGCCAACTTCCTCAAGCGCATCATGAGCAGCAAGATACGGGAACTCGACCTCGCCCATGAGGGAGTACTCTCTAGGACCAGGCACTCGCTCTCCAGCATTAGTGCAGACACTGTTGGTGTTAGTCTACACTCGACAAAGACAGGGCAGTATACATACGCAATTCTGTACACGGAAGGCTTCGCCTGCTTGAAATAGGTACCAAGACCAGTCATGGTTCCTAGCATGGAATGAGTTACTGAACCAACATGGGTAACTTAGGGAACTCACCGGCAGTTCCCATGGACGCCACAATCACGTTGATCTCTGGAAGCTGGCGATGGATCTGAGGACCAGTCCATCGGATGTGGGCCTTCCAGTTCTAAAAAACCAACAACATGAGTATCATCTCCATCATTAACAAGGGGGGTCACGTACATCATCGTTGACATATTGGTTCGGGCTGCAGACTGACTCTGACTCGGCATCCTTACGGGCAGCGGCCCGAATACCACCTCGCTCATCGATGGGAGTAGGCTGAGCAGGGCCACCAAAGAGGGTTCTTGGACCATCAGCGAGGCATATCACAAGCCACAAAGAAGAGGGCTTACACGTTGAGACCAAAGAACTGCATCATGCGCAGCTTCGTCTCACTTGTCTTGTTGCTGAGGTAGGCATGGACATCGTTAATGCCGTGAAAAGCTCGAGCAACCATGGCCATGGAGATGACAGTTGAGCCTGAGCTGCTCTCCACGATGGTCTTCGTCTTGCCAGGCTCGACACCTTTCTCGAGCAAGTTCATAGCTATCATCAACAATGGTTAGCCTTGATCACAAGAACTTGATCATGAGACCAACCTGGCATCACCTTGACGTTGGTGGCCGGGTGCATAGACATCATCTTGGCATAGATGCGCACGCCATCGTCACGGTAAGGGTTGAGGCAGTCAGGGATCTCGACGAGAGGAAGAGGAGGTGAGAGCTCGGGATCGAAATAGTCACGGACTGAGTTGGGTCCTTTGAAGACGTTGAGATGCTCAGAGCCAGTCATGTTGAGAACTACGTGCCACCCTTAGAGGGTCAATAAAGATGTAAATCAGAGGGTACCTTGAGTTGATGGAACAAGAGGGTCTTGGGGCAGAAGATCTCAGGCGTAGGACAGACACTGAGAAGAAGATGAGGGAGAAGACAAGAAAAAGACAAGGACGAGGGCGAGGATGAAACAGATTTTTAAAGCTTTGAGCAATGAAAACTGCATCCGTCAAGCTCCCCCGCCAGGCTTTGCACCCACGCTCTTCCTGGTCAGTGGCGGAACAGCCAAGTCATGATGGGTCAAAGTAACGTTCCGGGTTCCCCTAGTAACTTGGGGGTGACTGAAGCACATCGTGGGACGGGGAAATCAACCATTGGTTTGAGGGCATAGACAAGGTAAGAAACCACGCAAGCCGCATGTGAGACCTGACAGACCCCCCATACCGGGCGCTCTAGAAGCAGAAAAGGAGCAGCATGATGCATTCGAAACCCCAGTGGAGGTGTCCGCGGGCGAGCCGGAGAGGCAGGGCAACCGGGATCATCGACCTTGGCTCAACCAATGTCGTGGGGGAGGATTCGCAAAACGACGAGTTAGCGCGGCTTCGGGTCGTCGTCGCGTCCCTTCGGACCATCGGTGGTGGAGTCGAGAACTTGTCAAGGGTGGAGAATGTCGGCGGTTTGGCGGTGCACAAACGAGCCTGAGTGGATGCTCGAGGGGTGAACTAGAGTCGTGGACTGCAGGCAATGAACGGGCATCGATCCACGGGGGACAAATCACGGCCTCGTAAAGCCTTCAGCTGGAACCGGCGGTGGAGGGCCAAGCCTGTCTGGTTCGACGAGGCGTCGAGAGCGGGGGCCGTGACGGGAAACCTTTACACAGCAAAGCCTCTCGAGAGGTAAAAAGGCTGAGATCAAACTATGCAGCCGACATGGGAGTAAGGATGGAGGCGGTAGTTGATCCGTAATAGTGCGTCCGGTGTCTTGGTGGCCCATGTTAAGTGGTTCAACCAAAAGTGGGAGTTCCATGGCGCGGAGTTTGTGGTCTGGGAGGCCGTAAGCCCGAGCCAGGCTGAAAGATTTTTTTCTGGGAAGGTCTCGAGGGTATTTCTCAGCGAAGTCGACAAGTCTGGCAGAGACGCAAACAGATGTGTCTCAGATGAAGTTTATATACAAGATGGCATTGAGGGGCTCTTCGGGGAGTACAACTCTTGGCCAAAAGCCATCCTGCCGAAGAGGCAATTTTCGGGGAGTTGGCCCGCCTTGAGTCGAGTCCCGTGCACGGTCAGCTGACCTTGACTTGGTTGAAGAACCGAGGCCCAGACCCACACATTGACCTGGCTTCGTTCGCAGAGAAGAGCGACAACAAGCAAGATGCGAATGGATGTTTCACCAATTTTGTTGACACATCTTCATTTCATGGCTTTTCAATTCGTTTACACGGGCGGTCAAAAGAGCAGAAGACACGGGTCAGTTCGCCTTAGGCCCACTTTTTACTCTAATATTAGACATTTTATGAAGACCTTCATGATGAGAGCTGAGAAGGTAGGGATGGGAAGACAGCCACCAAACATTCAAGACGGCGAGACGCAGCAAAAGTCAACGAACAACACCACAAAACATCAATAACCTCATCAACAAAGGAGAACAGCAAAAGGGTTGTTTGAAAAGGCAAAAAGAACATCGACAACGGCAGGATTCGAACCTACGCGTGCGAACACAATGCCTAGATATGCAGGATAGCAGGGCATCGCCTTAACCACTCGGCCACGTTGTCCCGATGATTTGATGAGAGTGGCTTGCGCAACTTCGCATCGAGACTCTCACCAGCATGGGTCTCTTGACGACCAGAACAGCGAGTTTCTTTTCATTCGTCTCAGATTGAAGTTCTATCCTAGAATTTAGCAGGTCCTCTGGGGCTGGGCTTTTGCCAATTCACCTCAAATAACACAAGCTGCGATTTCCGAGCACAGGACACCACTCCCAGATCCAAACGATGCAACCAACCTGTGAACATAGTATGAGATGAGGCGACGCCTCGTTACTCTCCCTCCACTCGCTGTTTCTTCCCGATAACTCCATAAACGCCTTTCCAAGTTTGCTATAGTCCAAACTTCCAACCAAGGTGCCTTTTACGAGACACGGATCTCTAGAATGGTGCACGCCTTCTTTCTCCTGCCTTCCCACAACTATAGCCTATCCTATACCTAGCGATACCACTGAAACGTTCAGGTAATGCGCGCACTATCCAAGACTGAATTCTCCCGCACTAATCCAAATTTTGAAAGACATACTCCTCGTTGAACGAGGGCCAAGGCGAGACAGGGCCCTAAGCAGACAAGTTGTCAACCTTATAGACAAAGAGAACCGCGGCTTTTCTCGAAACCGGAATTTCGAAGGGACTTGGTTACGGGATGGAGATATAGCGAACAGCTGACGACAATATTCTACAGCGTGTGTCATTTACTGGGTGACTTTCATCTTATTCCGAAACTGATCCGGCTGTTCAACATGGTGAACACCTTACGTTTGGCATGAACTCTAGCCCAACGACTAACTACACGAACTTGGAATCAAATATGCCAATCCTTCGTCTCAATCTTTTTCTTTTCGTCTCAACTTTCAATCTGAATTCATGGTTTTGTCGCCCGTTCCTCTCTGTCTGATACGGAGTTGGTACCGCCTCTCCCTCCCGCTCTGGCCTGCCTGATAACCCTTATGATGATGTTCTGGTAAGAAAGTGAAAGGAGGAACACTGGCATCGCATGCAACATGTGACTTACCAGTAGTAGGTTATGATGAGTGTCATGCCGATAGTCTCCCCATCCCCCCTCTCTCTCCTTCCTTTCTTCCTCCTTCATCATCACCAACCTCGTTCCGTAAGTTCCAGATTTCTTCTCTTTCCTCCGTCCATTCGAATGCATACTCGCCGATAATTTCTTGCTTGCCTCCATTTATCCCTTTTATCTCTTGTCTTAAATCCTTTCTTGCGCGTGGTATCCCGCCTTGAGTTCAGTTTTGTTGTTTTGCGCCCGCCGCCCTCACGGGCATCGTCGCTTAGCCTCCATACACGCTCACTTTCATCTGCCAAGTCATATAATTCAGCATTCTAAGAGTACTAACTTGAGATTGTAGGGTAGTTTTTCAACTCTTCTCCCCGCTCGGCTGCCCTTTCTGTGAGTATTTCTTTGTGACGAACTGGATTTGCTTGCTAACATGTTATTGCTTTACAGCACATGGAACCTGTGAGTTCTTATCCGCCCCGACTTCGACCGCAAAGCAATTGACTAATATAAATTCAGTGGAAGATGAGCAACAACTAGGTTCCTGCTCAGTCTTGTCCCGTGAGCTCCGGCCCCAGCAGTTTTCCGCCCCCGGCGGCCGTTACCTCCTCCTCCTCACCCCCGAATCTCGCTCCCGCTGCCGCTCCCACTGTCTGTGCCCTGGCCCAGGCCGCTGCTCCCTCCTTTTCTCCCTCGGCCGCTGCCGCCGCTCCTGTTGTCGCTTTTGCTCCTATCCCTGCTGCCAACGGCGCTGGGGGCTCTGCCGATGCCCCCATTGTCGCAAAATGGGCATCTATCGCCCAGAGGAGTGCCGCTCGGCCCCTCAGAACAGTATTTACATGCCCGGTCTTCATATATACGAGCTATGAGCTAACATGATATTTCAGTTTCCATGGCGGGCATCACTGTCATCCAAATATCCTTTGGCGCCGGCGCCCCTGCTGCCGACCTTACGGTATGTCATCTTCTTTATTCTAGCGCCCTCCTACTAATTTATTCAATTAGAATGTATTGTCTAGGGTCAGCTAGCTGTCTTCCCGGGGCTGGCCCCCTAACGGGGCCAAGAAGAGCCGCCGTCGCCGAGGCCGCAAGCCCGGCAGAAAGACCAATGATGCCGGGCCAAGACCCGAGGACAAGGACCCAGGGGCCGGAAGTACCGGCGGAGGTGATTGAATGGTGCCGGTATGAGTTAATGATGGCCAAGAAAACACGAGGATCTATGCAATGTTACGAGATACCTGGTCCGATTCTCATTTAAGATCATGATGATGGTAGTCATATGCCATGTTCTCCCAGTTCTCTAAATCTCAAATTTATTGATAGAGAAGCGTATCAAGGGGGTCATCTTTTCCTCTCCCACTATACTTCATCCAAAGCCTCAATTCATTTCAATAAAATCGTGTTGGACGTTTACACATGGCCCTGCTACGGCTTCTCCGATTCAAGTTGGATAAACATAGCGAAGTCTGGGCGGCCTGAAGTACCACCTCCATAGCATCGAGGTCTAGATCAGGGCTAGGCACGAGGTCAAATTCCTTCTAGAACAAATTAGAGCTTCCATCATGGATGTTTCCGCTCGTTGGGGTCACGCGTGGCAATCCTCGATGTGGCTGACGGTCCATGTGTTCTACACTTGTAGGAAATATGACTACGACGGTGGCTTCAGGCTTCTTGATGGACATCAAAGAAGAGGTTGGGTCAGCCTTGTGAGTGAGGAATGGTTTATGAGGCAATCATGGCCGAGAATACTCTGTGGAGTTCGTAAATGCCGACTCATTAAGAGCAAAGGGCTGTCGTCAGTCGAATGCCAATAACGGCGTGTCGGCTACAAGTGCCGGCCAAGTTCTAAAGTTGGCATAGTAGACCGCAAGACAAAGCCCATTCCATAACCGTCGATCGCAACTCTTTGTGTTGGCGGGCAACTCGGGTGGCTCCGCCCGCATTCCAAGGACATCATGAACACAACGCGTGTCTTGCGACTCTGAAGACTTGGCAATGCACCCAGTGACTTGATGCAGAATTCTGACTGTTCGCCATCATTAATCGACGGTATAGACAGCAGGGAAAGACGGAAAGTACTCATATGTCGGGGTAGACAGAGCCTTGGACAACCCGGTGACGGACTCATCACTAGCATCTCGGAGCTCCACTCGAAGCGGAAACTTGGTGGCGTGGGTCTGGACTCGGCTGTGAACACCACGTTTTCATTTGTTTAGACGGTCTAAGCGAGGAATGGAAACATTGTTGATCCTTGTTGATAGGTCAAGTCTCCCCAGGATCTGATGGCGAGCAGCGAGCCTGATTTGAGTCGGCACGGAATGTTCTGATTGAGCCATCGGGCTTTCATGTCTAATACATCATGGCTTTTGGACGGCTGTAGCGGATATGTTCGTCTGGGTCGAGACTGTCGATGATGTTGTCTGGCTTATGATGGATATGGAGAGGGCCTCGAGAAGCAATGTGCGTATTCTAGGGCATACGGCCTGGAGAAAGATGATACAATCATCATCGCCTTAACGCCAGGCAGATACTTGCAGATGGGTATGATGATGAAGGTCGGCTGTCATGAGAATGGATCTGGGGAGATTCCTACATCATCGACCACGACAGACCCGTATCAATGCCCTCATTGCCACGCAATATTTCCCATACCTACAATTCACATACCTCTCTCCTTTCCAAACCCCTCCCCAGACCCCATAATATCCTCTTTATGCCTCCCGTCCAAGCCCACTTTCCGCATTCAACCACGCGGCGCCAACCTTTTTCCCTCTTAGGTCAGGGACTCCCTTTTTCCACGGAGTAAAAGAGCCTTCACTCCTTCTTTTTCCCCTCAAATGTGGAAGTTGGAGAGGCGTCAGACTAGATGGTTCACGAGGACCGTTTTGAAAGAGTCTGGAGCTGAGGGATGAAGTCATGATGCGGCGAGGAGGATGTTCCCGGGTCTTTGGTCCAGATGTTCGGGCCGGATTATGTCTTGACGGGAGGCCATGTGGCAATTTCTAATGTGTATCATACTTTTTATGCTGATCTTTTTCCTCAAATTGCAGGAACTATTCTTGGAAGTCGACTCAATAATACCAGATACCGGATTTGCGCACCCTCACCTACACAGCGCAATCACACCGCCCGAGCGTGATAAACATATCCCATAACGCCCAATCAAAGCATCAACTCTGAACCGATTAGCCACCATGCAGAGCAAAGGGGAAAGTGGCGTACCTAAAGTGTCCAGGGGGCGTGTCACAGACGCAGGGTCAACCGAGCGGGATCGACCGGGCCCAAAGCTTATATCCTTCAACGGACATGGGTTTCGATAGAGAGAAGTGGATATAAACGGGGTGGGTTTGCCAGAGAATGTATCACTGTCTTGATTCTAGTCATTCATTCTCTTCTTGTCTTATTTACTTTTTTTGTTAGAGCGTTTACTTGAACATCTAAAAGATGAAGCCTCGTCGTTCTATTCGTTCCAAGTCGGTCCCGACGGACCAGAGTCCTAAAAAGTCGTTTCTTACAAGTATCAGTCGTCGATTCTCGCTCAGTTCTATACGTCGTCCTAGTTCGCAGCGACTATCTGATGATGAAGATCGAGTTATCCAAGAACAACCACAAGCAACCTTCCAAGAGGTAAGACCCTCTATCACAAGTCATGAGAATGTGACTAACACATCCACACAGCCTGAATCTCCAACTACAGCCTCTCGCATCTCCCGTCGAGCCTCACGCTTCTGGTCCGCTTCCTCAGCCAACTACTTTGAAGACAACACCCCAGCTCAGGCCTCCTCTCCACCAGGATACGAAGGCGCAGCCTATGTGCCACGTCATGCAGCGGCAGACTTCTCAAAGACGGCTTCCAACAGGTTGACAGTAATGATGGAAGCCGATGAGACGACACTCTGTTCATTTAACTGCGAGCCTAGCGGGAACAGGATCGCGGCTGTCGAGGATGATGAGCAGTCTGAAGAAGGGGCTTCACACCATCGTCAGCAAGCTCTCGCTGCTTTGACGGCTCGTTCACGTAGTATCGCAGCCAGCAGCGATGGGGACAACGACTACACGCTCTTCCTAGCACAAGCGGCAGCAGACCAGGAAACCAGGTCACGGAGGTCAGCGGCTGCTTGGGCTGAACTAGAACATAGGACGGCATACAATAGGACGAGCGGTGCTGATCCCCTCATCAGCAGGCAGAGTCGAGGACAAAGTGCCTACCTTGGTGTACACGGGAGTGTGTCTGGGTCTTCACGGCCGGTGAGCTCTATCGCGATTAGTATCGCCGAGTATATCAGGCCTTCACATGTAGGGAGAGCTTGGTAAGGGCTATTTTAGGAAAGGAGATCTCTGTCAAAAATCCCAAGACTGCACCATAGGAAGAGTGTGGATAGAGGAGATGTCATGATAACAAGTACGATAAGCGAGAACAAGATATATGATTGGGAACTTGGGCGTTTGTATGATATCAAGAGATGAATATGCCATAGGGCTGAACATATCGTATTGGGATAGAAACCTGACTCAGTTTAGCATCAAGACAATGACTTCTTTCTTTTGTATAGCAACCTTCAACATCCGTTAGCATCATCAAGAACCTACCAGACAGGAGACAACATCTTCACGTAGTAAATAGTAGCAAGACCCCATGTGAGACGCTATAGAAGCGTGCCATTGCCCATATCCTCCTCCAAGATCCTATATCAGAATAAAAACCCACAAAGACCCAAAATAAACGCCCAACTTTCCTAACGCGAGATCCCCCAAGATTTCGCGGGAGACAAAAAAACATGCAAGTCCCTTCTTTGTCTCGTTGTCTCCATGCAAACGCAAATAGCAAATTTGCCTGCCCCCTTCCAGTGTGCGCTCCCAAAAATTTCAAGATGAACCCCATTAAGATGCTCCCAGTAACTAATAGCAAGCAAACCCTCTGTCCCAGCCCAAAACATACCCGACAAAATCCCGCCTATATCCAGCTTGACAAATCCTCAGTCGTCATCATTATTGGAGGGAAACTTGGGTTTCACCCCATCCGAACCAAGAGACATGGCTCAAGCAAGCCGTATGATGATTCCAACAAGCCCACTTCTGCCATGTCGAATAGATGACCTTTGTTTCACCCCCGTGTCGAATCCCAAAGCTGTAGCCAAGACGTGATCCTTTCATCCAGTTGAAACAAAGTCAACTTATGCCTGCATGACTCCTGCCACACCACGCCTCGGTGGAGGAATCTGAATCTCCTCATCGTCAGAACTGTCCGCCGCTTCGGCCGCAGCCTGATCAAGCATCCTCTCGATATCCTCATCTCGCAGCATTTTCCTTGCCGTCCCATTTCCTCCACCGAGTCCGCTAGGCAAAGAAAGTGCCCCCCTCAGATGGCTGCTACCACCATTCATACGCCTCCTCGGTGTCCCCCTGCCTGCTGTGCCATAAGATTGCTGTGGTGAGTCCAGGTCCATTGGGGAACCTGGAGGTGGAGGCATGGGGGATTTGTCAAAGCCAGGCCTCCTGGTTGGTTGGGCATGCCGTTGTGATGACGGCAACGGTTTCCTAGGGCCTGAAGGCAAAGCATGCCGAACCAATGGCCTGGCTGCACCAAAGTTTGGTCCTGGGGAACCCGTTGGTGAGAAGGCGTGCTTCAGATTGGCCGAGTTCCCCGGACTACTCATGAAGAGTAGAGACTCAATGGCATCTTGTTCCCTAACATTTTGATGCGGTGAAAAGAGCATGGGGTCACCCGTTGTGCGAGATCTTGATCCAGTCTGTAACGTGGGGAGCTGAGCAGGTGTATGAGGAGAAGCAGAATGTGAATGTGACAGTAGTGTTGGAGTACGGTGTGGGTTAGAATTGCGGCGCGGGTTCGAGCGAGGGACATTCGTGTTGAGAGAGGGTTGAATTGCAGCAGGAGGAGCAAGACTTGGTTTAGGTAATGAGGAGCTTGGAGGTGAATTGGATTTTCGACGCTGGCGAGAAGAATCGTATGGGAGAGGAGCTGAAGAAGAGGGCGCGGCGTTGAGGCGTATTCGAGGACTTGCTGAGGAACCCTGGCGGCGGTGGACGGTAGAGGTGCTAGATGTCGGTGATGCAGCGTGAGAAGCAAGTGTTTCAACTTCTTCCAAAGAGTTGGCTTGCCAGCCATGATTAACCTTGATCATGGCATAAGAGAGACGCGTCTTCAATTCGGCGGACAACTGCAGGAAGTGTGTTAATCGCGAGGTAGTCCAAAGCGGGATACCTGCATCTCGACGCGGGTCCAAGTATGCCGCGTCTGGAGTAGCAACGTACCTCTCCAATGTATCCTCCCGTCGCTGATGTCCTACTCACAGCACTCGGATTCCTAGAATGGCCCTTCACAGGACTCTGACTGTCTCTTCTGCTCTTGACTTCGCCGTCGGCCATGCGTTTCCGTGAACTCCAAGCCTCCGTGTCCATCCTGTCCTGCGCGGCTGCAATCTCGGAGAGCTGCAGCAACTGGCTGTCCTGACTCGAGGGGCCCGGCACGCAGGTTCCGGCGTCGCTGGCAGGAGGAGTGAATGCAGGATCGGTCGAGGCGGTCATGTTGGTGTCCTGGGAGCCGGCGGTCGAAAGGGGATGACTCTGGGTTGAGCCATCGTCACGGTCGAGGGAGGGATTGCGCTGCTGCATGGTAGCGGCAGTGACAGCAGCAACAGCCTTGACAGGTGGTGGTTTCGCTATCGAAGCGACAGCGGCAGCAGCAGGCGCTGTAGTTCTTGTCGACGCAATCTGGTGCGAGACTCGCGAGAGCGCGTCGACCGGGCCCAGCGCCGCGAGATCCCCACCTCGTCGCGCTCCAGTCGCTGTCTCAGTAGTAGCGTCGGGTCGAGCATCGGCCGTCTTGAACGGCGGCGGCGGGAGCGTGACACGGTTGGGATTGAGCGCGATCTCGCCTAGAGGCCGATCCGGAGTCATGTCGATGGCACCGAGGCCGCGAAAAGAGGTTTTTCGTGGCGAGGGTTTAAAAAAAAAAGAGTGAAAGTATTCCCCAAGACCTTGTTAGTTCTCCCGTGTCCTGTACTGTACTGTAGACAACTGAAGTGGAGGGTGGATGGACCCCCCAAGGGTGACGGGGTCTAGGGCCTAGACAGAGACCGCGCGGCGGGAAATCCGGGCTGCCGAGGGAGCTAGGCCAGAGACAAGGGCAAAACAATTGGGTTTGGCCAGGGAGTGGGAGAAGTGACGATGTTGATTGTTTTCTTGTTGATGTTGTAGTATCTGACGGAGCGACAAGTAGACACTTGTATATCAAAAGAATATTGACCAAAAAAGAATAGATAGACAATAGGATAAAAAGAGATATATCCAAAAACTAAGATGAAATCACCAGGCGAAACCGCTCAAGAGGGATAAGATGCTGCCTTGCAGTTGGTGGTTTGGTTTTACGCGGTCTGGTGTGGACGCGACTTGACTCGACTCGGACGCAAAGCCAAAAACCTGGATGTGCTTACCAGGCCCCCTGCCAGCGAGAAACAACCCGCTGAAGAAGCACTAAACTCTAGCGGTTCCACGGGGTGGTTTCTCTGGGTGGCTGCAGCGCGTTCCTCCGCTAGAACGATGCCCATCGGGAGGTCATCAAGGATTACTGTCGCACAAGGACACAAGGGTCGCGTGCTCCAGTCACAATGGCATTTTGAATTCGTCACCAAGCAGAGAGAGATTATCTCTAAATAGCCGATAATTATTGGTAAACCAGGGGCATGTTCATTTCTATCCAGACGGGATGAAAAATATGTACCCTGTTCATCCCGACTTAAGCACCTTGAAAAACCAGTGGCCGCGTGGCGCTGCAAGGTTTTTGTTCGAGGCTTTTTACTCTCCAGACGACAGGCACCGATATTTCGCCTGCTGCCTATGACAGATTTACTACGTACCCAAGTAATAGACATATATACGCAATCTCTAAAAATACAGGCAGAAGAATAAAGAAATTGATCCCAAGATCCGGCTTCCGTCAGTCAAATGACCTCACCTCCCAAATCCTTGTCCCCCCATCCCTCCCACACCTTTCTTCGCGTGCCCCTCCACGTCCCCGTATCCGGTTAAACATGACGCTTGGGCCATAATAAACGTTCATGACACGAAGTCACGTGTGCCCCGCGACACCATCATGAGATGTCAACAAAGGCTGCACGTGTATATGAGGTTTGAAGAAAAGTTGAGATATGGGTAATTTCAATGCCAACAAATGTTTCCGATTTTTATCTAGCATCAGGATATTCTGAGGACTCGTTATCATGTTTGTCAATGTGTTCTAGACATTCGTGTCCTTCATGACTCCCTTCCCCACGTCGCTTATTCCCTTCAACCCTACTTTGGGTATCCGCTTAAACAACGAAAATCTACTCCGTAGAACGGGGCCATTCTTCGCTACAGCTCATGCAAACACTCAACTAGTGGGTATCACCAACTGGCGGGTATCACTATCTTGTTCCCAAATAGCAGCACTCCTCCAAAGATACTCAACCACATTCTGGCTCATCCCCAGCGTGTCCATACACTCCTCCATCTAGAATGATTCCCTCGTTGTTATCCAGATCATGCTGAACACGCTGCCATCCCTTCTTCTTTCTTGACTCCCTGCCCTCCACTTCGGCCCCCTTCCCCTTGGCATCGAATACTGGCTTGATCAGGGAACCCAGCAATGGGTTACCGCTGAATGCTCCGCCCGTCCTCCCGCCGTTCTTGTTCCCAGTTGTTTCCCCTAGGACACCATCCTCCGCTCCATAGATATCTTCTTCAGACTCGGGTGTAACAGGTCGCTCTATGGCTGCCATTTTGCGGACAACCTTTCCACCCACAACGTCAATGCTCACAACTTGCTTCCGCTTCTCATAGTCCGGGCGTGCGCTCCACTCCATCTCTCGGAGGATCTTCTGCTGGCGCTTCAACTCACGAGCCCGCTCTTCAGGAGTCGCCCACATGCTGCCCATTCCTGTAAGCGCTCCACCGACATCAAAGTCGGCTGCCTCGTCGCGCACTGTAGTTCGCTGAGCGTTCTGAGCTTGAAAGTTGAGTAGCTTGTCGCGGTGAGCGCGGGCCTTGGCTTCAGCATCACTCAATGAGAGCCCGTCGTTACCGCGCGGTTGAGTGAATGGGGCCGGCGTCTTGGCAACGTCTGGTCGGCGATTGGCCTCACGGTTGGCGGCCATTCGCTCACGGCCTCGCTCATCCTTGAGTTCTCGTACCATAGCCTGTACATCTTCCGAACTTAAGAGCGGAGCACCGCAGAAAGTGCAAGGCCCCAGACCCTCCTTCATGCAAATGACCTTACCGCAAGAGAGACAGTTCGGTGCTGCGCCCTGAAGAGGATGTCTTGTGGCAACGCAGTTGCACTTTCTGGACTTGACATTGTCCAGCGAGGGGTTCGTCGAGATCTCAAGTGCTCTAATGGCAGCATCCAAGTCCGAGATGGCGGTTGAAGCACCAGCCATGGGCATTCCCCCAGAAATGGATACCTTGGTGCTGCTCGCGGATGGCTTTGGCGTTGAGGTCCGTGAGACGGGGTTCGATTTTGGCTTGGGTTTCGAAGGTCCATCTCCAATGAGGTAGCCTGCTGAAGCATGTTGCTTCGGTGGAGGCTTCGCAACTGGCTTGGGGTCGGGTTTCGGTGTGGTAGATCTCGACGCATTGTTGCTGCTGGGTGCGCTTGGCCGTTGAGGAATGTAGTCTAGATCCTGGTCCTTCTTGCTATATGAAGTACCTGAAGGAGCAGCATATTCTCCAATCTTCCTAGCCTGGGGTGTGTGGATGTTTGCCTTCTTCTTCTTCTGTTGCCGTTTCGCTTTCGGTACGGGCGCTATGGTTTTTGGCTCTGGTTCCGGGGGTGCTGCAGCGCTAGAATACGATGGTCCTGCTGTTGCTGCAGCCCGTCGCCGGGCATTGAATGAGGAGATGAACTCGACAGCTTGGGGAGAGTCGCCAAGGAGGTTCCCAAGATGCTCCGCGGCTTCAGGCTTGGAGAGGGTCGCAGCGTAATCGAGGACCTGCTGGAGTTCCTCGTCGGGGAGAGGTAGCAGCTGCGAGAGCTGCGAGAGGGACATGGCGCGCGGGTATTAACGGATAAACAGAATTTTTGAGTCTTTCTGTGCCTATTCGGACGTCGGGGTGCAATTTTCTAGTCGTGTGTAGTTGTTTGGTCAGGGTCTTGGTTGACGTCGTGCATCAAAGGAGCTTGGAGCTCCCCCACCATGTCCGGCCCCTCCAAAAGTTGGCTACCCTAGAGAATTTCACATCCTCGCTGAGTCACTCGCCGAACAGGCTGAGCATGAGCATGGAATTGGAGGTGAACCACGTGGCCGGGCACCTCAGATATTCCCGACGGGAACAGTTCCCGAGAAGTGTGCGAGATTTTTATGTCAGGTTGGATGCAGGATTATTGTTGATAGTGGATGTTCGGATTCTCTCTGCTGAAGCGCGCACCTGCATGCTACCTCGGTTTCATAGGAGGAACCGGAGCCCCCACGCATGACCATTTATGCAGGAGGTGAGTAGCAGGTGAGCGGTACCTAAGGTGAATGCTCGCTTGGTTTAGTTGAGAGATGGTATCCATAAAATGTATCCGGTCCATGTTAGCAGAATCCACGGATGAAGGGATGGAGCCAACCAGCCATTCTCTCTGCCCACCATTGTCCGGTCCATTCAATTGTCGATCCGTCTCTCTACCGTTGTACTGTACCCCTCCCCCAGGTTTCTTCCCGCCATTGAATGGTGGCCAGGATGGAACCATTCTTCATCGGTAGGTTGCGGTGAGGACTGGACTGTGTGTGCCTGGTTACCGCGCCAATTGCTGGCAGTTTTGTTGAAAGAAGCAATTCTGGCCATTCTGCCGGGCTCGATGTAAGTGCCCATGAGGGTGTCCCGGAGGAGTGGCAAGCCTTGATGAAGAGCTGCAACCGGGAATACCGGAGCAATTGACGTAGCTTCCACAATTTCAGTGACGACAATATTCAACTTCAAAAACAGAAGCCGAATTCATGCCGTTTGATCAACTGGATCTTTGACCAATGCAGCATCGATTGCCGCGTCCGTTGCTCCGTGTCTTTCTCGAAATTCCGAACCTCGCCCGGCCACTCAGCTCCATGCCCCTCCACCACGCTAATCCTCAAGAGGCATATTCTGGGTCCTTTTGAGCGCTGCTGGAGCTCCCACACCCCCCATCTTCCGCTTGTTCCTCCCCCGTATTTAAACTGCTCATCACCAAAGCTTCAACCACCCTCTTCTTCTTCTCCCCCCTCCATCCCTCGTCCTTTTCTTTCTCCCAATTGACTCTTTAGAACTCTCAAGAGTAAATCGCCAAAATGTTCGCCGCCTCTCGTATCCAGCGACGTGCTTTCTCCGCCACTGCGCGAGACGTGAGTACACCCTCCTCCTCTTGACCTCTTTTGCGACTTGTTTATGCCGCTCGCCGTTTTTTTCCTCTTCACCGAGCGAGACCGGCCCGGTCGTCACCGGAGCTTCATGAGGCCAGCATACGACCTCATGAGCTTTGCAATGGCCAAAGACTCTACAGTCTGTTCATCTTGGAAGCCTTCTCGTGCTGACCCTTTCATAGCTCTCCAAGGTCACCGTCCTCGGTGCCGCCGGCGGTATCGGCCAGCCTCTCTCCCTCCTCCTCAAGCTCAACCCCCGTGTCACTGAGCTCGCCCTCTACGACATCCGTGGCGGACCCGGTACGTAACGACACCCTCATTGCCCAACCTTTCGATTGCTGCCCGCAGCAATTGCAATGCAATCATCATGCTTCGGCCGAGCGACACCCGCACGCACTGGCCATCTCGCACCTCGCTCATCCGAGGCCCCAGACGACCCATCATGCCACCTCATCCCGATCTAGATCAATCTCAGCTAACAGCCTTGTTCCCCCGCAGGTGTCGCCGCTGACATCTCCCACGTCAACACCAAGTCCACCGTCAAGGGATATGAGCCCAGCCCCGCTGGCCTCGCCGATGCCCTCAAGGGCGCCGAGGTTGTCCTGATCCCCGCTGGTGTCCCCCGCAAGCCCGGCATGACCCGTGACGATCTCTTCAACACCAACGCCTCCATCGTCCGTGACCTCGCCAAGGCCGCCGCCGAGTCCGCCCCCAAGGCCAAGCTCCTCATCATCTCCAACCCCGTCAACTCCACCGTCCCCATCTGCGCCGAGGTCTTCAAGTCCAAGGGTGTCTACAACCCCAAGACCCTCTTCGGTGTCACCACCCTCGACGTTGTCCGTGCCTCGCGCTTCGTCTCCGAGATCAAGGGCACCGACCCCAAGGACGAGAACATCACCGTCATCGGTGGCCACTCCGGTGTCACCATCGTCCCTCTCTTCTCCCAGAGCAACCACCCCGACCTGAGCTCCAACGCTGAGCTCGTCAACCGTGTCCAGTTCGGTGGTGACGAGGTCGTCAAGGCCAAGGACGGTGCTGGCTCTGCCACCCTCTCCATGGCCATGGCTGGTGCCCGCATGGCTGACTCCATCCTCCGCGCCGTCCAGGGTGAGAAGGGTGTCGTTGAGCCCGCCTTTGTCGAGTCTCCTCTCTACAAGGACCAGGGTATTGAGTTCTTCAGCTCCCGCGTCGAGCTCGGCCCTGAGGGTGTTGAGAAGATCCACCCCATTGGCAAGATCGATGCCAACGAGGAGAAGCTCGTCGAGGCCTGCCTGGGTGACCTCAAGAAGAACATCGAGAAGGGTGTTGCTTTCGTTGCCTCCAACCCCGGCAACTAAATCCGCTCCCCAACTTTCTAGTTGACGGAGAATGACCTGGCATAAGACATTGGGATACGTGGTGAAAATGGGAAAAAATTAAGGACGAGGGCGATTTGTCTGTCACTGTGTGTACGGATGCCGTTCGTGTAAGGATTGGGAAAAAAGGAAAAACGGGGGGTGTATGAGCGATTGATATACCCATCATCTTTTTCTTCCCGCTGTTCTACCACTGCCATAGACTTGGAGATCTGGTCTCTGTCTGTACCATAGCAATGAATGAAAAAATACCCAATATCTGAGTTTTGTGATGTAACGTGTCTCTGTCTAGTCCAGAACGGCCTCTTGGCGTTGCTTTCCTAAACATGGATCATGACACCTCAGTGAATGGAATCATGATTGTTGTCATCACGAATGACAGCCTATCAGGTAGCTACGAGGTTAGCTACAGGCCTTGGGAATGCTCCAGCAGGTGGTTGTGAACGAGTAGTTGTAAAAAAAAAAAAGATTGGCTATGTTTCATGATCAAGTCTATCACAACTCCATCAATATTATACAACACACCCCCACAACTCATCCTCCAACTTCAACCTCTCTCATTGTCGTCCTCCGTCTAGTTAGTGTATGTCGACTCATGTCTAAACCCTCACAAATCTAAACAAACAATCCTCCACCGTACCATGGAACGCCCGTTACTATGTAACATGGCGTCCATTTAAGCCCTGGCTGCTCTCCACTCTTCAATCTTTCTCCTCCGCTCCTCAACCTTCCTCTCAAACTCGGCCACCTTCTCCATTCTCTTCTTCTCCTCATCCTCCTCCTTCTTCTTCTGAGCGGCAGCCCTTCGCACCGCCTCTCGGGCGAGCTGGTCGGGTCTTCGCACAGCAATATCTCTGGGTCGGTAGTCACTGAAGAACTTCTTCAGGCCGACTTCGATGATCCAGCAAGCTGCATAGTCAATGACCATGACGGCTGTCATGTTGGTCTTGAACTCTTCCGAGAAGGGAACAAGCTTCATGCCCGAGTTGATGTCGGGGAAGAGCTCGAGAGCGCAGGCAAAGGCCAGACCAGAGACACCGACGATACCGTAGAACATGCCCCTGTTCTCCGAGAGAGACTCACGGAAGGGACGGCCCTGGTAGTTGATGGCAAAGGTCGAGATCTGCTGGATAAGCTGGAGGAGATACACAGCCGAGTTGAGGAGAGAAGGAGAGAACTCGGCCTCAAGGTCAATATCATCGGAGCGACTGTTGAATGTTAGCTTCAAGTAGACAAAGTGGGAACTGTTAGCACTTACGGGTCAAGCTTATCGCACAGGCGTGCAATATAGATGAGGGTGACAATGTGGACGGCAAACTGTCCCAGGATGGAACCAATGATGTAGACGTTAAAGATGTTGGGCTGAGGACGTTCCTTGCTCAGACCCTCGACAACACGGGCGCGAGAGATGCTCAGGAAGCAGACGGACATGAGCATACCACTGATGGTGTACTGGGTGTCGCCAAACTTGATACCCTCGAGGTACAGGACAGACAGGGAGTAGGCGGTGATAAGACAGTTGAGAGCGAGAATCTTGTACATCTGAATGGTGGCAACGAGAGTGCAGCGACCTTGTCGGATGATGTTGGGCACGGCAATGACGTTTCGCAGCTTCGAGGTGAAAGGAGCAGCAACAGAGGCATCACCGAGCTTCAGAGTAGGAGGCTCATCATCTCCAAGATCAGCCTCCATCATACCAGACGCAAGCTTGTCGGCGAATCCAGCGGCCTTGTTGTTGATCTCGGCTTGACGAGCGGCACGAGGGTCCGAGTTGATGAGCTGCTGGGCACCGGGAGAGGTGATGGTCTCGAGGGCATGGCCCTGTGACTTGGCGTACTCCTCGGGGGTAATGTTCTTCTTCTTGGCCTCGCGTTCGATGGCCTTCTGGAACTGAGGGTTGGTAGGACCAGGAGGATACAGGTGGGCAATCAGGGCGGGAACAGGAGGAGGAGGCTGGTTGAAGCGTTCCATCAGCTCAATCTGCTTTTGGTACATCTCCTTCATCTTGGAGTTGCGAGCGTGCTCGGCAATGCGGGTAAGATCCTCGGGAGTTCCGTTCAACAGAGCAATACCAATATGAGCCTGCTTCAAGGCACCGACATCGTTGGTACCGTCACCAGCCATCAGAGTGTAGTAACCCATATCCTTGAGACCGAGAAGAATGTCTTCCTTCTGCTTGGGAGAAACACGAGCGTAGACCCAGGTGTGTCGGAGGAGAGAGTTCCAGGCAGCCTGGTCCTTGAACTTGGCGAGGGCGTAACCAGTGACACAGATATCCTTGGTGCGGAGAATCTCGGGGTCAAGAGGCTTGGAAGGATCAACCTTGATGCTGACCTTGTCATCGACGCTCTTCCAGACAAGCTTCTCACCACCGGCGTTGTCCTCAGGGGCATCGAGAATGAGAACCTCACGGTCAACAATCTCGACCTCTCGGGCGACGTGAACAGCAGTAAGAGGGTTGTCTCCGGTAATCATGACCACACGGTGGCTGCTCTCGTTCAACATCTGAACAGCTTCCTTGGCATCATCCTTGAGGGGGCAGTGCAACACAAGGAAGCCAGCAAAGGTCAGGTCACACTCGACCTTCTCTCGCTTCAGCTCATTGATCCTAGCAGAGCCAAGTTCAGAGTCGTGAGTAAGCTGCTTGTAGGCGAGGGCCAGAACACGAGAACCCTTGCGAGTAAAGTACTTGTAGGTCTCCTCGTAGTCGTGGGGAACAGTGGTAAGCATCTTCTGGATAGTCTCGGGCGCACCCTTGACACCGGCAAAGGTGCCTCTAATCTTGTGACCAGTCTTGATATCGTTACCGTGAACCATGGCGACCGAGCTCTGACGCTTGAGGGCCGAAGAGAACTGGAATCGACGCTTGATCTGAACGGTACCGTGGGTGCTGCCAGCCTTGTTTGTACTCATGAGAGTGTCATTTCGGCCAAGAGTCCAGCCGAGAGAAGTAAGGGTCGCCTTCTCCATGGGGTCACCAACAATCTCTCCCTCATCAAGCTTGACCAGGGCGTGGGCGGTGGCGAGAACGAGCTTGGTCTCCAGGCTAGCCTCGGTGACAGGAGTCATGGTGGAGTGGGCACCATCCGCCTCCTTGATGTCCTTGATCTCATCGTGTCCCAGAGCAAGACCAGCAATACCCTCAACGACGAGGTCCTCGCCAGTCAGAGTACCAGTCTTGTCGAAACAGGCCACATCGACACGGCCAGCAAAAGGAATACGGAAAGGCTCGGTACAGAAGATGGCAAGCTTGGCGAGAGCGGCCAAACTGGTGTTGACGGCAAGACTAAGCTCCATGGGAAGCTCAGGAGGAACCACACTGGTGACAATCAAGATACAGTCCAGCATGAGCTTGGAGCGCTTGCGATCCTTGCGAACACCCTCATCCCAGACATACCAGGCGGCGGCAATGGCGAAGATGAGGAGGAACAGAATGAAGAAGAGAGCCTCAGCGTTGTTGGCAGAGACTCGCTCGGTAGAGTAGATCATGGTTCGCACCAGGTTACCCTGGGAAGTCTCGAAACCGGTCTTCATGACGATAGCCATGGCGCCGTTGTCAGGAGGAGGGGGAACACCGGAAGAGAGCTTGGGCTTCTCCTGATCGGGGTTTCCGTGAGTGACCTGGAGGACCTTGGTGCCTCCCCAGAGGAAAGCGTTCTTGTCGAGACCCTCAGTGTCCAGGGGAACATCAGATGGACGAAGTTGGATCGAGTCCTTGAGGAGAGGAGTACTCTCACCAGAGAGCATAGCCTCGTTGACAATGGCAGTTCCCTCAACCAGAAGCATGTCGCAAGCGACACCGCTGTCCTCCTTGGTTCGGCCGACAGAAACAAGATCGCCAGGAAGAAGATTGTCACTCTGGATCTCAGTCCACTTGCCAAGTCGGAAAACCCACATATCGTAGGGCTTGATGCTCATGCCGCGGAACTCGTTAAGGGTACGCTGACGCTGCCAGACAACAGTGCTCTCGAAGGCGACGAGCATGAAGAGGGTGAAGAGCGAGTAGTACCAGTATTCATCGAGCATCCAAAGACCAACACAGAAGATCTGGAAGACGAAGAAGGGTGCAACAGCGTGCTCCTTGAACAGCTCGGTGAAGGTAGGAACGGGAATATCAAAAGTGTTGAGGCCATAGTGCTGCTCGATGCGCGACAACTCGACTTGGGTTTGGATACCCTTGGCGGTCTGGAAATGGCCGATAGTGGCCTTGGGCTCGGAGTCGATGTCGAACTTGAGAGTACCAAACGACTTTGTCTCGGGGTCGTAGAGGAAACGTCGCTTCTGGAAGAGGAACGAGGTGTTGAGCTTGCCGCCAGCCTGGAATAATCATGTTAGCCAAAGTTTATAATGGAGGTCAGAATCTCCCCACCTTGTCGCGAACCAGCTTGCAAATCTCGGCAGACCCGGCGTTGGCGATGGGAATGACCTTGATCAACTGCGCATCCTCAATGTCCTTGGCCTTGGAGGTCTTGAAGGTTGCCTCAAGGCCGACGCTCCAGTGGGTGCTGAGCCATGTCAGGGTCTGGAGGGTGATGATGGTGCCGCACCAAAAGACGGTCCATTCCTCTGCGCCAATGTGCTTCTCGTAGAGGTCGGGAGTCAGGTAGAAGGCCAGGAAGACGGGCCAGATGATGGCGAAAGGCCAGACGTAGGCGTGGAAGTGAAAGGACAGCGGGCGCAACAGCTCGGCGTGCTTTATCTGGGGGTTGTCGACGAGGGGCGCCATCGTGGGCGGGTTAGACGAGATGGTTGAATCTCTCTCTGGTGGGGATGTATTAAATGCACAACAACGAATAGAGAAGAGAGAATAGATTAGATGAAGCCAAGTAATGGCCGAGTCGAATGGGACGCGCCGTGAGTTGGTGCAAGATGCCCGCCTCTGCCAATTTGTCGTGTCAAGTGCAAGTCCACCAAGCCACAAGTCGCGATCTGTACTTTTTGGCCGATACGTTCGTTTCCCTCATGGCGGAGAACGGACGGTCCGGCCTCTCGGGGCTTGCCATCCACCGATTAATTGTCATCACGTGATTTAAATGTCACCGTCCACCTTCTGATCTGTTCCTACGCCGCACGCCATTTTCCAAACGTGTCCATGGTCTTCTAAAGACACGACATGACATGACAACCTGACTTGTCAGGAGAGGTTTTATGATGTACAGTAATTCTTTAATTAGCGTATGTTTGAGTTCGCTGAGCTAATGGGACTTCGGTCCTTGAGCATTCCGTCCCCGGAATCCCGGACTCGTGTTTAACATGGATGGCGGAGCGGGGTGGAATCGCGGAGTGACCTCAGCTTACACAACATCTCACGATATCTCGCCAATGCCTGAAGCGAGAGTTTGGTCAAGGGCTCGAAGGGGCGGTGGGGGGAGGGTTTCTGAGAAACCCAACGGAAACAGCACAGCTATAACAACTAAATTATACCCAGGCTTCAATAACACAACGACTCTCCACTCCATACCCGTGCATGCATACGCACAAAAGGGATACTGTAATAGGCACTATAGCGCGATGCGTACAGTTGTGTTATTCAATGTCCAAACGAACCCGCCAATAGAAGCCCCTGCAGGCAATTGTGGGAATTGAGATCGGTATGAGTGAAGACGATTCACGATTGACCAGTCAACTAGTTCAGCTACTAGTTGACGCGCATCTATCAGCTTGGCCTGGTTGTCTATATAAGCCCAAGGTTGGTCCTGTTCATCTCAAATACCAATCCAACAACCCATCCCAACTCAATCTAATCACTCGCTTTCATCCCTCACTCACCTCCCACACAATGACCACCCTAAGATATGACCCCGAATTCGCCAAGGCATTGGAACCTCTCAGATCCAATCGTCCCTCAGGTCCCCCTCAAACCGCTCTGGAGATTCGACGGAACAATGATTTTCTCTTTGAGAACATGTTTCCCAAGGCACCCTCTGCCGACATCATCCAGCAGACCGATTACACCATCCAGACTTATGATGGTGCAGACATCTTGCTCCGCCGCTTTGCCAAGCCCGAGCACCTCTCGGCCAAGGAGCCCCTGCCTGCAGTTCTCGCTATTCATGGCGGTGGCTTCGTCTCCGGAAGTGTAGATGTCTGCGCTGGACTGGTCGCCAGCAAGGTTCTCGCTGCTGATCGTCCCATCTTTGCTGTTGACTATCGTCTTGCACCCGAGCATCCTCACCCGACCCCTGTTGAGGATAGCTACGCTGCTCTCAAGTACATCTTGGACCACGCTGTGGAGCTCAACATTGATCCCAAGCGTGTTGCTGTTCAGGGAGAGAGTGCAGGTGGCGGCATCGCTGCCGGGCTAGCCCTCTTGGCTAGGGACAGGGAGCTCCAGCCTCCGATTGCGAAGCTTCTTGTTACGTACCCCCAGATTGACGACCGGACACGGTATGCTGAGGAAACCGAGTTCCTCAAGTTTGCCACATATAGTCCCAAGCACAACGAACTAGCGTGGGCGGCGTACGTCGGCGACGACAAAGCCGGGAAGCCTGAGGCGGACGTTTCTCCGTATGCCGCTCCGGCGAGAGCTGCGACGTACAGGGGCCTACCATCTACGTGTGTAGACGTCGGAACGCTGGATATGTTTCGAGAGGAGAACATGGAGTTTGTTAGGAGACTACTGGCGGATGACGTTGAGGTCGAGTTTCACATCTGGCCCGGAGTGCCGCATGCGTTTGAGTTCCTTGGAGCTGGGACAAAGTGGCATGTGAGAGCGACGGAGGTTAGAGTTGATGCTATGAAGGAGTTCTAATAGTAGCGTGTCTATATAAGATGACAACATGAATTGCTGGGTGCATGTTGAGTCCGACGAAGTAATCTAGATGCTCTCAGTGAAGACAAGAATCAGTGATCGTTAAGAAACGACAAAAGCAGCTCAGATATCCTTCCAGGCTGGTCCTCTGGCGAAAAATGCCCAGCATCCTCGACGATGTGGAGCTTAGACCCAGGAATGGCTTCTTGAAGTTTATGAGCCCAGTCAACGACCTGCCAGGCGTCATCCGCGCCCCAAATCAACTGCACAGGTATCTTCTCCAGTTCTTCAAGACGTGGAGCCACTTCCATTGTGTGCTTGGGGTCATAGTGTCGAACTTGATGCTCAAATAAGCTCGGCTGGCCAATAGGACCAGAGATGTAGCCCAAGTACGAGTCCAAACTCGATTGTTCAAACTTGGCTGGGTTCTTGACAGCGGATAGCAGCCATTCTCTAAAGTGAGCGTGATGATCGTCGTCGCTCACTTTGATGAGAGACTCGAGGCCGTTCTGCATCTGCTGCTTGGTCCGCTTTGAGGGGTAGCTATCGAAGCTAACGACATCGATGAGCGTCAACGACAGCACCCTCTCTGGCGAGAATACGGCAAATCGCTGAGCAATGCCGCCTCCGATGTCATGGGCGATGACGTGAATCTTGTCCAGTCCCCACAGTGATAGGAGACCTTCTAGGATGGGAACCTGTCCTGTCATGGACGTGTCGATGGTAGAGTCCCAGGGGCGTTCAGAAAGGCCAAAGCCGAGAAGATCAAAGACGTGCACTTTGAAGCCTTTCTCAACGAGTTTGGGGACGATGTTGCGCCAGATGAGAGATGAGGAGGGTGTTCCGTGAAGGAGGACCACGGGAGTGCCAGTGCCGTAGGCGCCATAGGCGATGCGGCTGCCTCTGATGAGGGCATTTTCAGTAACGATTGGTTTAACCATGATTGATAGCTTTGAAGTTGAGCTTGTCTGATGTTTCTGAGTAGAAAGAGCGGCTACATTTATAGTAGCGGATTAATAATTGCCATTGTGTCGTGTGAAGGGCGCACTCCAGAGACGCAGCTGCCAGTCTTCTTGGAGCAGAGGAACGCCATGGACGGTCAAAAAGGCCCCGCAATTATTGAGTTGGATCAGGAACTTGACTTTGGTTCCTAGTCGTTGAATCTGCTGGTTGTCGCTCGATAAATCGTGTCTTGACTCCCGTCAACATGGACAAGAAATATGAGCGACCTTCGTCTTCAGGCGGTAGAATAGACTCAATCTGAAACTCCTTCACTAGTGCCGGAACAACCTTGAAGACAACTAGCTCAGCCAAGTGACGTCCAGGACATGATCTTGAACCGCCACCCCAGCTGAGGCTGACTCGTTCCATGTTGCGAGCCGCGTCGGGATCTGCTCTGAGCCACCGATCGATGTTAAAGAGGTGGGAGTCAGGACCGAAGACGTCTGAATTTCGGTGCAAGGCTACTGGGTTGCATCCTACGGTTGTATCGGGTGGGAAATAGAAGCCGTGAAGGTGAAGACCACCGTTGGGAACCTTTCGTGGAAGGGACATGCTGATAACTGGGTATAGTCGTTTAACTTCCTTGATAAGAGCTTGAACTATCGGGAGACGTGTTGCGGTAGAGTATTGGGTTGGGTCTGTAGTATCGAGAACTTCTCGGGAAACTTGAGCCTGGACATCTTGATGAGAACCTAGCACAGCCATGATGGAGGTTAGAGTCGACGCCATGGTCTCATGCCCAGCACCAAAGTTTGTCACTGCCATTTTGCGCAGATAATTGTCAGTAAAGTCAGGTCTGACTTTGTTAAGCCGGATGAGATCTGCGAGAAGATCCTGACGACTGTCCTTGGGTGGGTTTGGTCTTTTGGCTGCATTGACACGTCGAGAGACTCGTTTGCCAACATCCTATAGTCATCAGGTTTGAGTTCAGAGATCAGCAACAATGAACTCACTACAAAGAAGGGCTTAAAGTTCTTTGGTGTTTTGAAGTTGACGCCCCAGGCTGAACTAAAGAGCCGACCGACCGTCTTGGAGAGGAACTCGAGTTTGACAATTGTAGGGAAGAGGCCAAAGACACTCTTTCGTCTCCAGCCGTGATAAGCATGCGAGCCCGATCCCCAATCGGTACCGTTCTTGAGCATGCCTGGCGACCACGAGAGGACAACAGACCCAAGACATTCCACGGCGATGATGTGCATCCACTCATTCAACTCGACTGGAGCGCCCTTGAAACTCTTGAGTTTAGCGATGGCACGTTCAATAACATCGTCAATTGCAGCTTCGTATTGGAGGAGATTGGACGTCTGATAGACAGGGCCAATAATTCGGCGCTGAATTCGATACCTCCTTACATCCCGTTCCGAGAGAAGGTCAAGTGTGTCGGGAAAGTGAGGGTTGAGTTGCCAGTCGATGCGAGGTTTGCTTAAGGCTGTGGCCACTGCAAGAGTCAGTCATGATCAGGATTAAGATCATTTGGAACGAACGGTAAAAATCCGACTTTTCATATCCACTTCCACTGCCTAGTGAGCTGTTAGTTGGAGCTCTCATAAGCTTGGCTGCGACAAACTGTAGATGGCCTGGAAAGCCTCCTTGGTATCAAACCAGACCTCATTTGGGCCTACACGCACAACAGGCCCGTATCGCGAATGCAGCGTCTTTCCCAAATGAGCCATGCGCCCATTTCGAGCATGGTATGCATGCCAGAAGCTGGATATAGCAGCCAGCTTGGGTCCGGGGATGCGTGCAAGTGGGTGAAATGTCAATCGGTAGACAGCGATTGAAGCCAGTAATACAACGAGGGTGAACACGCTCTTAAGGAGTACTTGAGCTATGAGACTGCATACAAGCGTCATCCAGGAGAAGAAAAGGGAGAAAGCCATGATATTAGCGAGTAAAGCATCACGCGGGCTTGTGTTAAGACGGTGGTGTTTGTTGGCGAAGAGAAATTCTGTGTGAAAAAGTTGAGCTTCGACCCCACATTCACCAAATGGATAAGCCACCAGATCAGAAGAACACTGCAAGTTTTACTTAGGAGGAAACATTGTATCTATGACCAAACCGGAAGTATTATATAGTATCGACCATAAATTTTATCGCCCATTAATTGGCATGGACCATCGTTTACCAACATATTGCCCAAGTCACTACCAGATCATGCCTTCAATGCCCGACTTATAACCAAGGCATCCTCTATAACTGGCGTCATTAGCCAACCTTCGCCTATAGACCGACTCAGCTCATTCTTGTGCCTCTTTAGCTTTCCTCTTCTTCTCCTTCTTGATCCTCAACTCCTCCCGCCATTTAATCCCCCGGGCCATTAGGAGGATCATGGCTGGACAGCCAAGCAACAGTATCCCCGCCACCAGTGTAAACGCCCAACCCGCACCCAAAGCATCAACCATAGGAACAATCGCAGCACTGGCTCCAGCTCCAATCAGACATCGAGTCAGATTATTAGCCGCGCTGGCTGTTCCTGGTTTCCCCGGGTGAATGTCAATTAGTAGTGAGCTGGTTGTGTTGTTGAAGCCGACGATGCCAACTCCCATCAGTCCGCTCAACACGCAGGGCACGGCGACATGCGTCTTAGCGTCGACTGCCCAGCCCCAGCCGATGAGCATGATGATTGACATGAGCATGAGGGGGAATCCAATTTCTAGTCGGGCGCGCTCAATCGGAAAGCCTGAAAGGTCTGGCTGACGACTCTTCTCGTAGGGGATACCCAGCTTAATGCAGTGACGTTCGAAATTGCGATTGGTAAAGGCACCGACGATGAATGATGCGATTACAGAGCCAGCTGCTATCGGGAGAAACATGAGACCATTCTGGATCTCGTTAAAGCCATAGATTCTCGAGAAGAGAGTTGGCATAGCTGTAGCAATGCAGTAAAAACCAGCAAAGCAAAAACTGCTAAATCCAAGCAGCAAACCCGTCTCTTTCTCAAACAACATCAAAACCGACTCGAGAACATTCGGCGCCTTGAATTTAAACGTCTTTTCCTTTTTTGAGCCGTGTGAAGCTTGGCGGCTGAGGTCGGACTTGGTTGCTGACGTCCGAGTCCGTCGGTGTTTTAGTATCTGCCACAAAGACCGATACGCAGGGGGTGGAGGAATTGAGCCGTCGCCAACGATGTGACGGCATGTTTCTGGGTAGAATATGACGACGAGGATGATTGCTACTCCGGCGAAGATTGTGAGGAACCAGAATATGGATCTCCAGCCGAGGTATTGGGCGAGAAGACCACCGATGACTGGGCCTAGAGCTGGGCCGAGCACGACAGGCACAGCTGTTAGGCCAATGTATTGGCCTCTTTCTGCAGAGGTGATGACATCTGCGACGACAGCATAACAGAGGGTTACAGTGCTTGCAGATCCAGCAGATTGAAGACATCGCAGACCCAGAAGAGCCCCGTAGCTCGGTGTAAGCGCGAGACCGATATTGGCGGCAATGTAAAGGGTGAAGCAAACAACATATGCAGGTCTTCTCCCTCCACTATCAGCCAGAGATCCAATAAACATGGGCGTGACGCCCTGAAAGATCATATAAGTCGTGACGCTAAGGTTGACCTGTGAGATGGTCACGTCCAGGTCCTTGGCGATGGCAGGTAATGCAGGGAAGTAGATCTGGGCCGTCATGGGGGAGAAGAGGGCGGTAGAGGCTGCTGCCAATACAATGAAGCGTTTTTGCCATGTTGTAAAAATGGAATAGACTGGAGGTGCATCTTGAGTTGATGATTGAGGCTGTTTTTCTAGATCTTGGGTCATTGGGGGAGGTTGCTCCTCGTCTTCACCAGGGTGGCGATCGGAGCATGTTGAAGAAGCACTCATGGTGGTGAATGCAAGAACAAAGTCAAGATGATCAATTCATACCATCTCATTCAATATTTTAAGAAAAAAGAGAAAGAAAACAAGTCAAATAAATACCAAGGCGGTGATCAGGAAAAAGATGAAAGTCCGACCTCACGGGGGGTCATAAGTGGGTTAATTCACACCCCATCGGCACCGACGTCGGCAAAATGGGGGAGTCATGGACAAATCAACACACGCTCCCTGATGGACTTGCAGCATTAAATGGAATGGGATTGGCTGTAGGTGATGGAGATAGATGTGATATTTCCGAGACTAATATAATCTGAATGGTGATTGATGCGTTGAATCGGGCTGTCGCTCTTCTCGTATGACGCGCATTCTCTCGTCGTTTGGCACTTTTGATACATGCCCTTGTCGGTGTGGTGGAAAGGGACATGGTAAGATCACGGGACATAAGATCATATACCGTCTTGGGGATGGAACTTGGTCATTTCGCTTGGCGAAGGGCTCCTTTATTCATGGCTTTAGGAGGCTTCAGTGTGCCTATCCCGGATCCCCTTTCAAGGCCCAATGCTCAGTCAAGATCTGCCTATATGGACCGTTTGGTGCGACTTTTTCTACATGGATGCGATTATCTTGGAAAGTAAATCAATCGAAACGACCAAAACTATCTCTCGCCAAAGGATGCTGTAAAGTTGAGAGCACTAACGGTCTGATTGCCTGTACACAACAGGCTGGCTCGGAGTCAGTGACTCTTACCTTACCCGACCTAAGTAAAACTTCCCCATTGTAGATCGACCTCAACTTGGATCCGCTTCAAAGCCCATTAACCTACCGGGATAAAGATACCGTGCCACGCTCATATCTAGGCTGGTGCAACGTGATACTCGACGCGCGTTTACACCCGAGCCTCTCACCTCAGCCTTAACAACCCGATGCACTAAGACAAGGCGGAGCGTTTTGTGTATCGTCACACTCGTATAAGTAAGAATCTATGAGCCAAGAAGACCACTTATAAGTACCAAGACCTCTCCCATGACATTGTTGACGTGTTCTATCCATCTAAACTGCCCAACATGGCCGAATTCGCCAGCACTGAGCGGTTGATACCTCGACCAGTTTCACCTATAACTGACGATGACCATGATCTTTTCAGAACATTTCTTAATGGATCTGATGAGTTCACTCTACAACCTCTGGGAAGCAGTTCGAGTTTGACTTCTATATCGCTCCAAGAGCGCCGATACTCAACTGAGGAGCAAGACGTTGAAGATTTACCCGAGAATCCTATGCGACATGTCAAAGGCCTACGGAATCTCATCTTGGACTGGAATCTAGAGTTATTTGCTCTGATTTCCAGCACAGTCTCTCTAAGTGCTCTCATCATCCTTCTTGCCTACCAGGACAACGAGCCACTCTCTACCTGGACTGTACCGCTGTCCCTCAACACCGTGGTATCCATTCTGTCAGTAATCATCAAGACGCCTCTCGCGTTCGCCGTTGGTACCTGCCTTGGTCAGGGAAAATGGGCTTGGTTTTCCAAGAGACAAGGTCCACTGTCTGCGTTTGTGGCTATCGAGGAAGCTGGCCGTGGTCCGTTAGGAAGCCTCATTCTGATGTGGAAGTTAGGATTCAGGTATGCATACAGTTAACCCCAGGCTCTTATCTGCCACAAACTAACTCAATACAGGCATTGGGTATGCTTTGGAGCTGGCATCACCATTGCGTTACTTGCCATTGACCCATTCCTTCAGGGACTGGTTCAATATGTGGGTAAGATGCCCCAGACTGGTGAGAGTGGCGCATCCATGATGTGTAGCCGTGGGCTAGACGTTGGTGAATGGTATGACAACAAGCCAGACACCCTCCGGCGTGATGGTCAGACAGTTCATGTCGACTGCTATGGGCACATGCAGCCGGATATTGGCCTAAAGCTGGCAACTCAGATTGGCTTTGTCAACGCATCTATTCTGGGACCGGTCCAACCCCCTGGACTATCCTGCAGGACCGGAAATTGCACCTGGCCGGCATTTTCAACCCTCGGAATATGCAGTTCTTGTGAAGACATTTCTTATACGGTGGAAAAAGATTTCCAGGTGTACGGTTCTTGCGGGGATGATTTACCTAGACGAGAAATGACCAACTACAGCATACACTCCAGCTATGGTCAACACATTTACCCTGAAACCTTTTTTAGGACATCTGGGTATGTAAACGAGTCACATGATTGCGTGGTAGGAGAAGATTCGGAGATATATTCTCGAGTGACATTCCAACCCAACGACACCTACTCGTTCAAGGATTGGGACTCTCTTCTGGCCTCTTTTGCAATCTTACAAGCTCAAGAGGAATATTGGTCCAACGAAATCAAATGGAACGACACCAAGGTATACGCCACGGAATGCGCTCTACGGTATTGCATTCAAGTTTACCAGCCGACCATGATCAGCGGGAAGATAGACGAAGGGCTGATTTCCGTCTCCTCTGAGCGCGTATCTAGCTCATGGCAGCCCAAGGCAACCAACTCCTCAAACCGTGCGGCCATTGAAAGGACCTTTGGGAACCTCTTTGAGTACTCGGATAATACTAGTTGTTGGATGATGATACCCAGACACGACCTCCAGCTGAAGCCTCTGACTCAGGGCGCTTGGTTATCGAATGACATCCAGCAAGAATTCAACATTACTCAGAAGTCCATAACGACCATGATGAGGAGCCTAGACGAACAGGTTATGAAATCCATCAACAAAGGATTATCAAACTCGACAAATCTCACCGCTACATTCGATAATGTCGCCCGCCTATTGTCATACCAGATGCGCGACACAGATGGGTCAACTGTCCAGGGCAAAACGGAACAATGGGTAATCTACATCAAGGTGCGTTGGGAGTTGATTTCAGGTCCTGTATTACTATTACTGGCCGCGACTTTGTTTTCCGCTCGGGTCGTGATGGAGTCGCGAGGGATTGAGCTTGAGGCGTCCAAGTCTGAGCCCCTGGAGTTGCTTCTTTACGGGTTTGATGCCAAGTCCAGGGAGTGTCTCAGGGCCAATCGTAAAGCTGGGAAGAGTATTGAGGGGAATATTATCCAACTGGAGGAGGCGGCTGAGGGTCCAGAGCTGAGACTGAAGGAGGGGCCGAAATGATTATTGAGAGTGATTGTGGGAGTATATATATAATATTGGTGGGTTAATCTGGAGGCGAACTCCACATAGAGCATCTAGATTGTATCGATAGTCTTCCGTTTATTGAGATGACCTTAAGAAAAAGGGTCATGGGTGCCCCTCTCTGGGAGTTCAGGCCTAGTTCGGTACCTGGTCATGAAACCGCTCATCTACAGCCAAGAGATCATAGCAGCGGGATGGTACCTTAGTCACAACCATATGATATTATAGATCGCAACTATAGGTAACAAGTCCATATTAAGTGGACAGCCTAGAATGGCAGCGTTATATTTCCTATTCGAACTCATCGCATATGAAGTGGATCGTCGCGGTGGAACGAGGTGGGCGGGCCGCCCGCCCGCCCGCCGAGCTCGCATGAGGATATCCACGATAGCATCAACCTAATTGGAACCCCACTACTCTTCTCTTCTCAAGCAGTCCTGACTCCCAAAGCCCTACCAACATTACAAATCATGAGACCTCCTTGATTTTTATTTAACCGTGACCATGGCCCCCGAATTGACCTTCATCCCACGCCACTCCTCCTCTCTTCACTATGAGACCAACCCGAGCTCTTCGCCTTTTCAGTATGTTCACACAGACCCGCAAAGCCTTGGTAGTCAGAGAGCATTCTGGGAAGCTTTCCTTGATTCAAGAGCAGCTTCCCATGCCTCAACCTGGTCCAAACCAAGCACTCGTCAAGGTCTTTACCGCAGCACAGAATCCAACTGATGTGCTGTGTTTCGATAACAAGATTTTTGGCAACGGAGCCGTTTTAGGCTGTGACTTTACTGGAATGGTTGAAGCCCTTGGAAGCAATGTCACACGCTTGAAGGTCGGAGACATCATCGCTGGCCTTATCTGGGGAGGTACGTGTTAATTGTTTGATACCGTTGTTGCTCAACTGACATCGTTAGGCGAAATCGAGGGCCAAGGAGCTTACAGTGAATACACGCTTGCCGACGAGAAGATCTGTTTCAAAGTACCCGACAATATCCCTCTCGAGCAGGCCGTCACTGTGCCTTTGGCTGCTACGACAGCATGGCTGGCCTTATTTCGATCCCAGAGCCTTGCCATTGACCGAACTGCAGGGTCAGATGTGCAATTGCTAATTTGGGCGGGAAGCAGTACGTACCTTTCCACCATTGAAAGAATTACGTTGACATTCGGGTATCAGCCAGCGTCGGGCTCTATGCCGTTCAGATTGCAGCCTTATTCGGTTTTCAAGTGGCGACAGTGTGCAGCCCACGACATTTCCCACTTCTTCACTCTCATGGAGCCAAGTATATCTTCGATTACAAAGATCCTAACGTTATTCAGAAGATCCGAAAAGCTCTTCCTGATATAAAGTACATCTTTGACACTATCGGGACAGAAAGCTCGTCCGTAAGGGCATCTCGAGCCATGAGTGGTTCAGGGGGTGTTTTATGTACCGTCCGACCGGGCAAGGAATTTACTGAAAAGGCCACATCGCGGACAAAAGTGACATCGGTTCTTGTGTTTACCTCGTTTCTCAAGGACCACCAATTGGGCGGAAATCTTTTCCCGGTAAGTTATTCGCGAATGGTTTTTGGGCCTTGGTCTAACACTCTGGTTCAGGCATCTGAGGAAGATCACCAGCTGGCTTCTGAATTCTATGAAAAGCTCCCTCAATTTCTTTCTGAGAAAAGAATTAGACCGAATACTCCATGGGTAATCAATGGACTTGATGGCGTCCCTGAAGGTTTCCAGGCCTATAGGGACGGCAAGATCTCGGGATACAAAGTTGTATATGATCTCAAGGAGTGATTTTGGGGCCTGCTGGACAACATTAATTTCCCCTTTCCCTAGCTTGCTGGTTACCGTTAGAGTTCAAATATTACCGCTTGAAATGAGCTTGATTTATATATCTCAAAAACTGAGCTGTGGTTGTAGGCCGAAATCACCTGAGGAGGACCAACCGTTAGGAAATGGCGAACTTTGCTGCTGAGTAATGAGAAATGTCCACTTGAGGGGACTTGACGGCGCTGAGGCCAAAAACTAAAAAGAAACATACAACACCCGGCATTCGCCAGTCGTCACCGACCTGGCTACTACTCGGGCGCTCTTCAGTTTATCGATGGGAGAGCGGACGGGATCCCGAGTTCTCCAAAGGCTGTGGTCGTATGTACCTGGGATGAGATCAAGTTGCATCATAACTGTTCTGCTACAGCCTACAGCTGACCGCGCCCACTTGGATACGATAGTGTGCTGCCGCACCCAGACGTTGGTGATGGCTCCTTCAACGAGACGGACTGCAATAGCATGTACCTTTTGCCGTCAACGGTGAGTGTGTATAATTTTTTTTTAATTTTTTTGGGGGGGTACGAGGAGCAATATCTAACATGCGGCCGTGTTTGTATCAAAGAAAGAGGCGATGTGATGGTCGTCAACCACAATGCAAGACATGCCGTGAAAAAGGGTTGCAATGCACATATACCGAGACTGAGTCACAAGAGTAAGTACGCAAGTTGAGTGCCACTTCCATGGGGACCAAATGACTGAGAGATGAACAGTGAAGAAGGTCCTGTGGCCCAGTCATCCCTTCTACAGCGCCTCAACGCCATCGAAGCTCTTCTAAGCCAGCACTCGGCATCGATATCAGCTTTGGAAAGGAGATCCGAAACATCACCTCCTTCAGTTTCGTTGCACAGAACGGAACCAACGTCGAACGATGAATCTCCTCTCACCTCGGGCGATGCCATATCTCACATTGCCCCTTTCTTGACGGGCAAGACATCAGAGACGAGGTCTCTAACCAACCAAGATGAAAACCTTCCGCCAATCACAATACCACCAAAACATCGGACGAGTGCAAGCCACCTTCTTCTCCTGCCCCAGATAGCACGTTTGACTGGTGACTATCCAGAGGACTACTTTTTCGGGCTTGAAAATGCTCGCCCACGTGCACGTTTTATGCTGGAAGGATTCACGATCTCGTTGAATCAGCATCCCAATATCGACAAGTCCTCTTGGGATTCTTATGTCGACGTCTTCTTCGACATGGCTCAACCATTCCACCCTTTTCTAAATGACCATGATCTCAGAGCGCAGTACGAGGAGGTAAGAAGCCAGGGCTTCGGCTATGACTCTAGATCTGCTCTTGTCATGGCTGTATTGGCTCTGGGTTCAACAGTTTCAGCTCCAGTCGGGACGCCACCTGGGCAAGGCAATAGCTCCCCGATGGAAGTGAGCAGATCGACCTCTCCAGGATCCAACAACACAGACAGTCCCATTGGTAACGCCCTCATGCAAAGAGCTTTGCGCATATTGTTTGCATCTTGGATGGTATCGTTTGGTGGAGACATCGTCATGTCCCAGGCATTGCTCCTGTGTGCCCTTTATTTCACCTATACTGTTGACCCCCTGATGGCTTGGCGACTCGTTCACATGGCTTCAACAAGTATCCAGCAAGTTTTGAATCAGTTAAGCCGCCTAGATTGACTTCCTCAGAGATGCATCACTAATTTTGAATCCTAGATGTCAAGACTTCTCGTCTAAAGATACACAAGTTCAAACCCTCACACGACTGAGCTGGGTATGCTTCATTTTGGAAAGGTATGTAGAACAAGACCTGAGATATTATGAGAAATCAACATTAATGTTCCTATCTAGTGACATTCTGGCCGAATTTAACCAACCAAGAAGCGGAATCGAACTTCTAGTGGACAAACTACCGTTCCCAAACTATGGAGGCCCTGCCTGTCCCAGCCATCTTTATGTCCTCGCCGAGATCTCCGCAAGACTATTGTTGAACCGCATTCACCACAGCCTCTTCTTCACAGATAACCTGTCCATCTACACGGGAGGCAATCCGAGTGCCTCTGGCCAAGGTCAATCATCCATACTACACCCAGACGCATCACTGGTTAGAGTCTGCAGTGAACTTGACCACCAACTTGAGACTTGGTACAATTCACTCCCCGAAATCATCAAGCCGAACCTTGAGGGTTCCCCCAGCGGTGACAAACTTGCATCTCTCTTGAGGCTGCGTTATTGGTCCGCCAAGCAAGTCATCTTTCGAGCATTTGTGATCCACGTCACATCCATTGATGACGAGGTTGCTGATAAAGTTCCTCCTTCGGTGTTGGACATGTGTCAAGTTTGCTTGAATGCTAGTCGCCTGTTCATCATGACTGCAGAATTCATACTCTCTCACAGAACACCGTACACGTATAGCGTCGCTCAGTGGTGAGTTACTCTAAACCAAAGCTCATTGGTATAGATTTAAACGCAGGCTTATTGATTTGACAATGCAGTTGTCTGACAAACATTCTCACGCTCTCTATTGCGGCACGTTCAGACGTACTACTCGAGTTTATCGGTAGTGATATTTACAACCTCTGGCATCGGACAATAAAGCTTCTAGAGCCATGGAGCGAAGATTGTCCTAGCATCAGATCTGCGCTTGATATGGTGCAATTGGTAGAGCTTCGAATAAGCCAATACTATTAAAAGGTTGGGAGTATCGACGTGGTTGGGCCTCTGTACAACAAGATCCTTTCTTTGATTAAAATTCGTATACATTTTTTAAGAACAAACACACAGCGTTATTTTGGCTTATGTATACTCCAAGAATCACAGGGGGCCGAGCCATGATGAGACCTAGAGGGTTCACCGATGACGTGCAGCCGCAAGGACGACGAGAATAGATTAAATAGAGTACTTCCTATGATTGATCTTTGATATGATTATATCTTGCATTAATCCTTTGGGTCGACTTGGCGAACCCAGAACAAAGCGACTAGGTCAGGTAGCGTTAGTCCTTCTCTCACATGCATAGGCCGTAAATCCAGACTTAATGATCTAGGGTTATTAGTAATGTGTTGTGCTCATTATAATCTTATCAACCGCCATGCTATAATAGAGAAATGGGGGGACGATAAGGCTCCTACAAACCCTCGGTGCGTCCTCTAACCTCCTCGCTCATACCCAAGCTCCAGACCACGGATGAACTCTATCATAGATACCCGGGCCTATAGGCCTCGCCGGCGAGTACCAATAGACATAACTACCGTGAGAGTTACAAGTAGTCCCAGGATGACTAAACCGCGACTTAACGAAGTATCCAACAAAGCCCTAGAGTTTTCTAGGTCTTGAGCCACCTCGTCTACACTTGCGTAGCGGCCTATCCAGCAACGTGTAATGATAGACCTAAGAGCAGCCGGAATACCTATGAACTCCGGATATTGGCGTTTGGCAAAGCGGCTCTGAATTTCGCTATCGTCGAGGTCGCGCCAGAGGAGCTGGCCTGAATTGATCTCATAAAGAATAGTACCGAGGGCAAAAATGTCGTCTCTCGCACTTGGTTCTGAGTCATACTGGCCCATCTCTAGCCTAGCATAGTAAGCCGGTGGGAACTGGAGACATTCGGAGCCGTCGACGCTCGATCCGCCGAAATCAGCCAACGCCAGATTTTCATCGCTCTTGACAAGAATGTTATGACAGCCTAGGTCCCCGTGGATGACCTTGTGTGAATGAAGATGCCGTATGGCTTCGATCACTTGCTTTGATAGCCTAAATGTTACCTGTTCTAGATTCTGCCTTGACGAAGGAGGGGTAGGAGAGGGTTCTCACTTAGATTTTGAGGTTTTCAAGCTGGCCGTGGATATCATCTTGTCAAGAGTTCCGAGGTGATGGTACTCTAGGAGTAGCCCACGTAATTTCCCATCTCCCGAACTAATGCTCGTCTCGCCAAAGAATTGGACGATGTTGGGATGATATCCTAGGCGTTCATAGGCAGACTTCTCTCGATCGAGATACTCATCAGCATTGTTGAAAGGGATTTTGACAGCATACTTTGTGTTTTTAACACGCCCTACTTGGGAAAATGAGCCAAAACCAATTCCATCAATGTCGTGAATATCTATGTCGAAAGGTATAGTTCCATCCATGATGTTGATGATATTTTAAGAGCAGATCTATGCCTAGGTGGCTTGGAAAAGGGGACCTCGGCGTCGGCTAAATATCGGACGGGAAGGAGGTCCTAGCGCCGAAGGCTTCTAAAAATGGGGGCAAAGGCGGCAGTGACACAACAAGGGTCAGGAACGAGAGCAAGGCCCTGAGCGCAAGATATGGGTAGCAAGATCACGACGAGGATGATATAACCTCATTGTCATTGCGTTAACCCGAATATCATCCCGAATGGCTTGCGAATATCCTCCGCTCCTCAAATATTCTAACTCAGGGATACACTACATGTTCTTCACTCGTCTTTATATAAGCCTTCGTTCTTACACTTCGGGCACTGACCACGCTTCGAGGTTGATCCAATTGTTCCCTGCGTAGCTTTCCATTCCTCTGCGTCAGCGCAATATCCAAGCGCATCCTTGGGCTTTGAGCAGATGACCTTCTTCTTGATATCTTCCGACATGGTTGGAAACGCAAAATCCCATCGGGTTTTCTTCCGTTCAATATGATCCGAGATGTTTGGCTTCTTGCAGAGCGTGTACTTTATGGGGCTGTAGGAGTAGATGCACATGTTGTATATATATATGTGTCGGGTGCTAAGATGCAAACTTGATTAGCCTTATATCCATAGATAGAGTGAGCCTTTCAAGACCAAACGCACCTTTGTCTCGATAGGAGTTAGGTTAATAGTAGACAGAGTGATTATCTCAGTGTCGGCTCGTTGAATTAATGTGTAAGGAGACCGCATCCATCTATATATAACCATGAGTACCAGAAGCATGCAAGTGCCAGGCAGCCGTGGTCATCTTGTTTCGTCATTGGTGTTAACCAGAAGTGCTGGCTAGGTGGATCCTACAGCAAGCATAATCCGGTGGGCTGCGGTGACAGGGCTTAGTCTAGGTCACCCTCAAAGGCGACGAGCTCGTTTCCGTCGCAGACGTAGCCAAGAAGGCGCTCGCAATTGCGTATAACCATCTATGAGGATATCAAACGGAAGGATATAGCAGGGAGTAATATTTAAAATGAGTTTAGGACGACCTCTACTTGTGTAAAGGGATAGTTCCCAGTCTATTAACTAAATCCTTTACTAACGCCGTTTGGTTGGGTACATTCTACTTCAAGCTAGCTTATGTACAATGTCCTCCTGTCTTTGTCAAGAATGCCTGTGAGCAAACTGTACGGATTCAAAGTCGAGATACAGTTTTCTAGGAGATTACCTATATTCCTGTTTCTCTTTTGCAGCATCCTCATGAAGAGGAATGCTGCAAAAATGGTCAGAAAGTCCAAGTGTGTAGGGTAAGTATCTTGGGAGCGTGGGCGGAAAGTGCGTTGTTCCGATTCCGCGAGATCTGGCCTTATCATGTGAAGACGGAAATCATGATGAAGCCCCCTGTCGTCAGCTATCGTATACTTGCAAGCTGTCCATGTCCACACAAATTTCATCATGGTGAGAAAAAGAGCAGTTCGTTAGAATATCACCTTGCTAACATGTCCTCCTAGAATATCTCGTATAATTCTGCCCTGCGGCAGAGCAAGTCCCTCCGCGCCGAGCTCTCCAACCTCAACACCAAACCCCAAGCATCCCCAGCTGAGATCGGCAACGTGTCTGCCTCGATCGCCTCCTTCACCAAGACCCTCGATGAGTACCAGAGCCTCGCGCGCCAGGAGATTGTGCCCAAGAAGCAGGATGAGGCATTCGAGCGAGTAAAGAGGTTCCGAGAGGACCTGTCCGACTTTCGATCGCAAGTCGATTCGTTAAAGAAGGTCCGTGAAGACGCACAGCATCAGGCCAATCGCACAGAACTACTCGGGCGAAGACCGTATAATGCGACACCTGAGAATCCTTATGCGAATGCTACTACGACGACGCAATCTACTTTTCAACCTCGACACTCGTCCCAGCCTAGTGGACCTTTGACAACTGGCTCCCCCGACGAGATGCGCGAGGCGCATGCCTTCCGAGAGCAAAACTTTTTTGCAAACACCAATCAGGCGCTGGATGACTACATAGCCCGTGGGCAGGCAGTTCTTGGTGACCTCGGCCAGCAGCGCGAGATGATGAAGAACACACAGAAGCGACTTTATAACGTGGCCAACACTCTGGGTGTTAGTGGAGACACCATCCGCATGGTCGAGAGGCGCGCGCGAGAGGACAAATGGATCTTCTTTGCTGGAGTAGTCATCTTCTTCCTGTTTTGCTGGCTGGTGCTTCATTTCTTGCGATGATGATGGAAGGTGGTGCTGGGATAGGTTGAGAGAGTATATGTCTACGGGCATTGTACAGCATCAAGCAAGGCATCAGCGTTGGCGCTCAGGAGTTCTTTTTTTGGGCGAGTTTGTTTTGGTCATGTCATACCACACCTCGAAGCGTATCAAGTACTGAATCCAGGCCAAAGAATATTTGATCTTTCAGTTTGCATTTGCATTCATTGCTAGTCGTGGTCTTCGCCTTCACCCTCTTTGAGCGCCACCGTGAAAAGTACATCCTTGTCCGTCGTGACCTGCACGATCTGTACGTCGGGCAGGATGTGGTTGCTCGTGCTGAGGCGTCCGCCAATCTCGGTGTGCCAATCGGTCACGTCCCACTCGAAGCCATGCGTTGTGATGTTGGCGGGTTCCTTTAGGGGGATGATGCCGACGTACTTGCCAAAAACATCCTCCTCGCCGTCCTCGCGGACCTGAATGTGGTGTGTACCGGGCTTGAGCAAGAATGTGAGGCTGGATCCCGAGAGGAGATAGACTTTACCAGAGGCGTAGTTGGGATCTGTCTGGAAGAGGTAGAGGTGGTGAAGCTGCGAGAGGCCCTGGTCAACGCGACCGCCAATGCCCCCGAGAGCGACGATATCGATCCCGCTGGGGTACTCTTTTCGGATCCAGTTGATGGCCTTGGCAAAGTCGGTTGACTCTTGGTCGGCGTCGTGGATGACGGTTGCAGGTGATGGTTGGGAAGAGTAGAAATCGCGGACTGTTGGGGTGAGAGAGTCGAGGTCGCCGATGATGAGTTGGAGGTTGGACTAAAAGAAGTTAATATCACGTTTGAATCCACAAGAGCTGCCATCTCATGATATACGTACGTATTTGCCGTGGAAGGAGGAGAGCTTGTGAAGTCGGTTGGCTCCGCCATCGGCTGCCACTCTCACCGAAGCTATATTCACTTAGCACCATACTCGATAGCTACGCAGCGCAGCATGAGCGATCAATAAAGCTACGTACAGTTCTTCCAGAGCTTGCGCAAGTTAACTCCATTCTTCAAAGGCTGGTTCAAGATGAGTAGAGCAAAGTCCTGAGGACTGTTGTAATCCTGCAGCAGCTTCGCAGGCCGCCATTCAAACGTCTGAGAAGCCATTGCTGTGAGGTGTGAGAGATGAGAACGAGGTGGTCTGATGATCCCACTTGATGAGCGATCCGTCGGTAATAAAACGTGACTGTATTTGCTTTTTCGCTTCTGCTGGTTGAAGGCGAAAAGGGAGAAAGAGGGAGAGAAAGATGGGTGAATGCGAGACAAACAAAGGACCCTTTCCCCTCGTTTCCTGTGCGACAAGCTCTCTCAACGGACAAGAGAGCAGCTGACTTGACTTTTGTGCTAGTTAAGCTTTGATGGCACCAACGATCCAGGTTCCAGCCAGAAAAAATCAAGCCACGGGCTGGTTTGGCTCTACCCCAAAAAGCTCCCTTTAGTTTGTCTCGAGGGCGTTGGCGTTGAATGAGGCAATGATCAGAAATGAGTGGACGCCATCCAAGTTCAGATGTGGGGGAATATTTGATGGCTGATAAGATCCAGACGGGTGAAAGGGTGAGCTAGAGTGAAGCAAGGAGAGTTGGTGTAATTGTTGGTACTGAAAAGTAATAGAGCTGCCGAGAAGTGATTATTATTAGATAGAATGTATTTGGTAAATATATATCTCTAAAATATGATGCAATTCATCCATCAAGCAACCTCATGATCACCTTTATCAACGGGCGTTATCACATCTTATCGGAGAATCTCGGCGGCTAAATCACGGCAACTTTTTTTTTCCCTCAGCCGGAATCTCGGCGAACATTTCCAAGCATCATTCATCAATTCGAATTGCTCCACTGGGTCTTGCTGACCAATTCGACCTCCGTGTCTTGATTTCGAGTTTGCGCCTTTCCTTTCCTTTTCAATCTTTGCAAACTGTAGACATATTATCGCCATGTATCGTACAACTTTGCGATCGGCCTCGAGGCCTGTAATTGCTAGTCTGCGCTCCAACACCCTCCGCGCCGCTCCGAGACGATTCGCTTCTACTGCTACTCCTGCCGACAAGTCCCGGACATGGAAGAGCTCCGTTGCGCGATTGGGTCTGGCTGCTGCAGCTGTGTACTACTACAACACCAGCCCAGTCTTTGCCGAGGAGGCTGTTTGTGAGTATCAATGGATTGGTACAAGAGTATGCGACTGACCCTGCGCCAGCACAAAAGATTGCCGCACCCGCTGCCTTTTCCGACGATGACCTCCCCACAGTCGACTCCGTCCTCGAGGAGAAGCGGAAACAGATCAAGAAGCAGAGCCCCGACAAGACCCCCGAGCCCGAGACTGGTGCCCAGAACACGGTAGCCGCCGATGGATCACCCGCTGCATTGGAGGAGGAAGCTGGCCAGCAGGGCGCTTTCAACCCCGAGACTGGAGAGATTAACTGGGACTGCCCTTGCCTTGGTGGAATGGCTCATGGACCTTGCGGCGAGGAGTTCAAGACTGCCTTTAGCTGCTTTGTGTTCTCAAACGAGGAGCCCAAGGGAATGGACTGCATCGACAAGTTCCAGTACGTCAAGTGTTCATGGGATATATGTGAAGTATGCTAATGGTTTGCTAGGGGCATGCAAGAGTGCTTCAAGAAGTACCCCGAGATTTACGGTGCTGAGCTGGCCGACGACGAGGACGGTGCCCCTACCCCCGACTTTGGCGACGAGCAGCCCGCCCCCGACGCCCAAAAGACTTCCACCGAACCCATGGCCCAATCCACACGAACCCCTCCTCCCCAAGAGGCCCAGAAGGAGGCGCCTCAAGATAACACACCAAAGGCTCAGCCCGAAGCTACCCCAGTAGAGAAGAAGCCCAAGGTGGAGAAGAAGCAAGAAGAGTCGAAGCATCAGGAGGCCAAGGAGGCTCTGCTATCGGAACCTCTGCAATCTCACGACGCAACTGCTGCGAATGCAGAGATTAAGATTTTGGAGCAGGAGGCCGCACGAAAGAAGGCCGAGCAGAAGAAGTAAAAGAAACAAAAAAGGTGTAAAAAAGATTATGGAGCGATGTGTTGGCGATGTACGTTTTGTAAGATATCTGGGATCTTAGCGGCATGGGCGGATAGACGCCCATCTCTGTACCAACGCTGTATCATGAAGAGGACGGGACAGAAACGCCATGAATATGTAATAGACGTGATCACATCTCACATTCTCTATTTGGTGAACTGACAATGTTGGGTCATAGGCACTTCATGTTGGCATTTTCACCATGGTGGGGTAGTTGTGTACAATTATTGTGCCTGTGCGTGTATTGATTGAGATGGGTAATGAGCCGGTATCAAGAGACTATCAAACAGAGCCAAACAATGCAACAAGAAACTGGGACATGTCACGCATCCTCACAGCAGCCCCTAGCCATGGAGAGGGATGCGTGCCGCCAGGCACAGTAGCCTTGTCCCTTGGCTACCGACGAGGTTCATAAATTCCTCACTTCGCTTCATTATGTCGTTTTCTTTGGGGCCCCTCTAGGAACCACCCTTCTTACCCTTGTACAGATACCGTCCAAGGACACCCTCCGCCGCACTCACGCTAGCGAGGATACCAGCACCGATACCGACGGCCTTCCAGTCCAGCTTGCCCTTCTCGTACAGACCCCAGCCCTTGTAGCCCAGATACGCACTCAGGCCGACAACGGTAGCAAAGTTGGCAATAACAAGACCGGTAGCGCTGCCGTCGGAAAGACGAGAAAATTGCCGGATCAGCCAGTTGTCGGTTTGACGGGCCTTGGCGGCAGCGGCGTCACGCTTGCGCTTCTCCTCGCGGGCCTCGTCTTCTCTCTCGATGCGAGCCGCTTGGGTCTCGGTCTTGACGGGCTGGTCGAGGAACTCGGAGTTGACGGTGTGCACAGAGGGCAGGTCAACGTCGATGAGGGAAGCGGTGGAGGCGGACTCAGTGGAGATGATCTCAGGAGGCTGAGGAGCAGCGGCCTTGGAGGTGTTAGCTGGAGATTGTGAGTATGAGGGTTTTGGAGCAAGACTCACGTCTTGAGGGGACTGCTTGGGTCCGCTGGCAGCAACGTCGGCGTAAGACACTGGAGGGGAGTTAGTGACTATTCTCGGCCGAGAGGATGTGACTATGACGTCGGGAACTTACTGATGACTTGCGTGAAGTGAGGAGAGAAGGTGTTGAGGGAGATTATCGAGAGTTGTATTGTCTTTCAAGACTATGGAATGAAGCGGTTTGACCGACAGAAGAGAAGCCGAAAAGTGGTGAGAGGAGAAGAGATGGATGGAGGAGAGGAAGATGGCGCCGCATGTGACGCTGATCACGAACCGCCCGCACTTTTGAAGCTACCGCGGCAGGCGATGACGTATGCGGCTCGAGACCCACTCTGAGTCGGGATGGAGAGGAAAGAGAATGGTAGAATGGACAAACAGGATTTTTAGTCGGCAATTGGAGTCCAGGAACCAAGGAAAAGGGGACGAATTAAAAGACGCAATTGGATGATCAGTGGTCATGATGAGGTTTGATTCATGTTAACCTCGGGTTTTTGATCAATTGAGTGCTGACTCATTTCCACTCTCTACCCTACCATCCCTTCCAAGGAATCCATGCCTCTCTCACGATCCCTTCTCCATCAACGACATAATACACATAAAACGCCGCCGCAGTGATGCATGCATGATTGCACCACAATTCCACCCGCTGCCCAACCTCAAAGTCATCCTCGACCTTTCGTCCTTCCTCGCTGATGGTGCCCAAGATGCCGTGCTCCTGCGAGAGTCGCACCACGCCCCACGTCTGCTTGCCCACCACGCGGCCGAATCCGGTGAAGGCGCTCGCCTCGCGCGACAGAGCAATCACGCCCGCGTTGACGAGCGCCTCGTTCCTCTCCGGGTACACGCTGCACACTTCGGCTGCCACCAAGACTGCCTGCTGTGCTTCTGTCACTAGACCTGTTGATACTTGTTGGAGATCGTTGCTGGGGAAGTTGCCTGCATGGAGTTCGAGCTTGATGTTTGTTGGCATTGAAGCTTTGAGACTCTCCACTACGTGCGCTGTTGGTGTGCTGCCCACCGAAATGACGATGTTGCGGTCTGAGGGGAGGAGCTTGGCTGCTGAGAGGACGCTCGACACTTCGATATTGAGCGTCTCCTCGGCTTCGTTTCGTGACCTACCAGCGTACGAGTGTCCGGCGTGACAGTAAAATCCGTAGATACTAACTGCCGATGACTTTTCAGCGCGCTCTACCAGGTTATGGAGCGCTTTGCTGTTAGTCTCCACCCCCGCTCTGTGCGAGCCGACATCTAGCTTGACAAAGATGTCCCAGGGCTGCTTGCTTGACTCTGACTGCTCAAGAAGCGCTATTTGCTGCTCATTGTCCACCATGAGGATGATGCGTAGCGATTTTCGGAGTTCGATCAGTCTTGGCAGAACGCTGGGATAGACGGGAAGACCGTACAGACACTGCGTCCGAACTCAGTTTCTCCTCTTGCTGCTTTGCGGGGAATCCTTACCTCGTCTAGGATGCCCTCTTTCACCAGGGGCAGGGCACCCTTGATCTCGGGAATGGTGGAGGCGACGATACCCCTGTATTTGCCGCCAGCGAGCATCATCCTCGTCACCTCTAGGGACTATAGAAATGGTGAGCTTTTGGAGTGATCAATTGCTTGTAACACGTACCTTGAGCGTTTTTACATGAGGTCGGAAGCCGATGCCGAGTTTCTCGACGTCGCGGTGTAGGGTATCGATGTTTTGCTTGAGGACGGGGAGATTGATGACGAGGGATGGCGTGGGGAGCTCGGAGATGGGCTTTCCGATGTAGGATTTGTAGTTTTCGAGTGAGTGATCCATGATTGAAGTGTTGATTGGGGTTTGTGTATGTTGGAAGAGGATGATGGTTGATGCAGACGTGGGGAAGTCGACGCTATATATGCCGCAACTGTTGAACACAAAGCCCAGCCGCTCTCTGATCTTGACGTTCTACAAAAATGGAGAAGAGAATAATTGACTGCGTGAATTATCGTGTCCCCTGAAATGAGGAGTTCACAGGTTCAAGTAGTTGCGCTGACGGTGTCTAGATGTAGGGCCGATTACTAACTGACCGCGGAAAAGTGTCTGATTCGCCGCGGGAAACACCCGCAATAACGACGGGGCTGCCGTTGAGGTGTTTTCTATGCTCTGTCAATTGAGCTGTTTAATGGAAAGTTGGTTGAAGGATTCTTTAATTCTTAATCTCTCTAGGGCCCTTTTGTGCATGAGATGAAGGGTGATTAGCGAAACGTGAGTGTGAAGATGGTTATCGTTGCATGTCGAAAAAATAGCTTCAAGGATCACGATCATGGGTTATGCAGTCAGTATGCGAGGATGATATCTACAAGTCTAAGAACGGGGTTAAAGTTCCCTTCAATAACTATTTTATACGTGAGGCTCAGGTTGTTGGAAAGAGACATTCTGGTTCACTTTTTAGAACACACCGTGGTGATGGAGAACAGTCTTTGTCATTTGTTGAATATGATACATTTATTAGACACTATCCATGAGTCTCGTTCCGTCGTATATCATAATAATCGAGGCTTCCATGATCCAAAACGCCAAACGAATTACATCGCGGTGGACCAGGCTCATTTTTCTTCCGGTATCACACCTCTCGATCTCAGTATCGGACCCAGATCCTTGAGCCTCACCGGCTTCGTAAGGAATAGATCAACACCGCTCACAACCGCCTCTCGTTGTGCTTCTTCAGAAGCTAGACCCGTTAGGGCCAGTATAAGGGCAGGTCTCAGACCGTGCCGTTGCTCAAAGGATCGGATCCTCCGGGTGGCTTCAAACCCGTCCATGATGGGCATGGAGATGTCCATTAGAATACAGACGTAGCGTCCGGAATCCATCTCGTAGGCTGAGAGGGCTTCTTGACCGTTTGTTGCGGTCTGATAGGGCTGCTTGAGCTTCTTCATGTAGGATGTTAGAATTTTGAGGTTGATAAAGTTGTCGTCCACGAGGAGGAATTCTGGCGCGGTAAAGTAATCCTGGGAAGGACTTGGTGTCTCCTCGGAACTGAGAGGGAATGGCGTTCCGGGGCTGGCAATGGGGGCAGGCACGGTACCACCCCTGTTTCTCTCAGGGTCTGTCGTAGTTTGTGTTGTGGTAGGTGGCATGGCGCTTGTCTCGGCGATTGTCCATCGATGAAGAGCGAGAGAAAAGGCTCTTGCAAGTTTGCGAGGACCAAGGCTGGAGAGATATTAGTTGATATTTCGAATAAAGAAGGATTACCAGCAACTTACGGTTGAGAGATAAACTCGAATATCCCCGGATGGGGTGTGACCTTGGTACCTGTAGCATACTGATGTGCAGTCAGAGCGTTGGCACAGAGGACAACGCCGGGGACATCAGGCAGAGGCTCATGTGCGGAGAGTGGCTGCTCCAGCCCATCCTCGGACCAAATGATAAGATCCGGCACTAGTTGCTTCGACTCTAGCTCAGAGTTTACTTCCATGTGCATCCAGTCACGGCAGATGTTTTGCACTAGCACATCTGGAGTCTCCATGGTAGTAGAAGGGGAGCCTCCCCCAGTGACTTGGTGTTTGCTAAAGTCGAGCATCCTAACACGCAGGCCACGAAGTTTGCGAAGCTGACTCTCAAATTCCTCTTCGCTCTCCGCCAGAGGACTGGTAGGTTCGGGACGAGAGTCTTCCAGCGTCATGGGTAGTGAGACGGTCACAGTGGTTCCAACTCCTATCCGGCTGCTCACCGAGATGTTTCCGCCAAGCTGTGTTGTCATCTGCTTCACAAAGCTGAGACCAACTCCTGTGCCTGATGAGAGGTGGTTCTCCTGCGCAAACGGCTTGAAGATGCTGTTCTGGAGAAAGTCCTGTCCGATTCCCACTCCTGTGTCTGCGACGGTTAGGGTCACCCAGCGTTCCTTGCTGTCAGCGCACAGGGCGTTTGTTTTCTGGAGGGAGACCTTGATGAGGCCTCGGTGCGTGTACTTGAGGGAGTTGCCAAATAGATTCATGACGATGCGTCGCATCGGGCCGGGATGTGTGTAGAACGCCCAGGAGCAAGATGGATCGACTGATAGAAACACGGCAACGTCTCCAAAGCTTGTCTGAACATTTCCTGCTGTTACAGGAGGACCGAGTTCTTCCATGGCCTGCATGGAATCCAGTCGGCGGATTGAGGTGATGTCGTGAGGACCACTTCGAGGTGGCTGTCTTGATAGCTGCGCGATGGAGAGGTGCTGGAAGTTGAAGCCCGCGTATACACTCTCCATGACTTCTTCGACGAGGATGTCTAGATTGACCGTCTTGCAGAATGGTTTCATGACCGTCATGAAAGAGGAAGCTCTGTTGAGGTTTTGCCCCTCTGCCTTGGCGTCCTGCGGGAGTTCCTGCGAGGCGAGGCTGTTGACTTTGGAATAATCGAGGAGGTGGTCGATGGTGTCAGAGAGTGTCCGGCAGCAAGTCTCGATGGTGTGTACGATGTTCCGCTGCGGAACGCTAAGACAAGTGTCGTTCAATAGCTCGACACTCAAGACGGCGCCGTGGAGGGGAGATCGCAGCTCGTGGGAGAGTGAACCCAGCGCATCAGACTTGGCCTTGTCCGAGGCCATGGTTTCGACCCTAAAGGCCTCGGAAGCGGCCAGGACGCCGAGGGCACGGAGATAAGTAAGGTCCAGGTCGAGAGTAAAGGTACGGTTCGGTGCAAGCGTGTGGACGAAGCCGCCGGCGGACCAGCGCTCCTTTCGTGGGTCCCAGATAGGTACAAAGGCGACGCTGCGGGCGTTTGGAAATGTTTCCAGAAGAAGACTTGCTTCTTTCGGTTGTAGTCTTGGTTTCTCGCCCTGTCTGGCGACAAAGGGCTGCCACTTGGGCATCCCGGATGCCTCAGACTCGTGGCCCATGAAGGGAGAAAGGGGGGAATCCTGTTTGGAGTTTTCGGGTAGGTCGTCTGGCTGAAGCTCACCGTTGACTCCAAAGTTGAAGATTTGGCCCTTGGGATATCGTCGAATCATGCGCGCGAGAAGAGTTTGGGGTATAGGTACGTGTGTGGCCTCGATAGCGTCGTCTGGGTTTGGAGTGTTGACGTCCGACGTGCCGAGAACCTGACAGGGCGACATGGGGCGTTCTTCAGATGACACGACAGTGTGGGCGCTTTCGCTTCCGCTGTAACTGAAGGTCGATGGCCGGCGAGTGGCTAGCTCCTCGTCTGCTAGGTCTGAGGGAGAGGTCGAAAACTCGAGCAGATCAGCGTTTAGGAAAAGGCACCCGTCGGCCTCGAGCGCATTCTGAACAATGTCTGCAGCCTTGGAAAAGACGTCCTTTGTGGTGTTTAGAGGGCGCTTCGAGTCATTTGTCGTCTCTTGCTTGGCCGGTAATGCCCCCAAATCTGACTGATCAGTGGTTTGTTGTGAGTTGGTCACTGTTGGGAGCAATCCAGTACTCGACGTCGCATCCTGTAGAGTAATTGCTTCTACGGCGTTGCCCAAGTCCATAGGCTTGTGCTCTTCCTTGGGACCAGGTGACTTGATCGTATCCGGAGTGTGCGCAGGCTGCTCCCCGGAAAAGGCCGAATTATTCTCGACAAAATCTCGCAGGCCCCTACTCATGCGTTCGGTACGCCTCTGGGGGGTTCGGAGACTCGTAGCCTCAAGATGTCCAATGACTGCTCTGGACAGTTCTTTAAGAAGTCGTGAGTGTTGGTCGTTCCATGCAGCGCCAGGACTCGTATCAATGACACAGAGGACGCCGATGTTGACACCCCTATCGGTGCGGATGGGCACGGCAGCGTAGAACCTTGCTTGGCTACCAGGTCGGCAGTAAGGTTTGGAGGCGAAGCGTGGATCGGAGACGAGGTCCTCGACTACGAGGATGGGCAACTCGTCGTCAGTGTTGCCTTCGACAAAGTATCCGAACTCGTCGCCACAGAGAGTATGCTCGCAGACACCATGGACACGAGGGATTGCAGTGCCGCATAGCCAGAGGGGTTCATAATTGCGGGCACTCTCGGATAAGCTGGGGATTAGAGAGATGGTTGGTGTAGCTTCCGCAACGATATACTGGTAGGACTGGTCAAACAGGGAGATAAGCGACCGCGCCGTACCAGTCTGGCTGGCAGCGAGTCGAGCCAGAGCAGTGAGGATAGCATCAGGGCAAGTGACAAGCTCAGAGCTCGGAATAGGAGTTCCAGCGTCGTTGAACTTGACTTTGGAAAACAGGGCATCATCGTATCTGGCAGCTTGATTAGCCATGCAGGTAGGAAAGTGAATGGGGGAGGTTCGTGTCACCTAAAGGTCTCCCTTTCTCGAGTGGCCTCGCAGACGGGAGTCCTCTTAGGGACCCCTGCACCCTCGATCACAGCCATGGTATCGACTCAGACTCTCGCAGCGCAGAACTGTAAGTGACATGGGTGGACGGGGGAGGGAGGTAAAGGTGACGGGGCACGACAGGAGGCCTCGAAGCAGAACAAAGAAGTTCTCGATCTCTCTCATGAATTAGCATACGATATGCAGCATCGGATTTACCAATTTTTGCCCCCCTCCCAACGAAAATGATCACTGGGATTGCTTTTGCTTTGGAGACGCGCGTGGTTGGTCTAGACCGGGCGATTCTGCAACAGTCGCCACCCGTAGCCGAGACCCTTGCCCAGGTCCCCCCGCCGTCAGCATGGCGTGGGCGACTTTGGCTGTTTCGTTTTAGTACACGTCGGTACAAGTTCCTCTGTATGTCATTGGCGGGAAACGTTGCTTTCTTGATCGCCAGGGGCGTAACGGGAAAAAGGGAATCGACGTCGTCTCGGTCCACTCCGTTGGATTTGGAGAGTTGTGGATAATGCCTTTGTTAGTGGAGGCGAGTTTGGGCGGAAACAACCATGTTATGGGATTTGGCTTGCATTTAATTCTTGCATGATCGATCTGGTGGCTTTTAAATATCCTGGCTATTGCTGGTGATTACAGGCCAAGTTAATTGATACATGTTATTGTTCGAGGCCAGAGTCTGTTGGTAGACACTGGATATAATGGTCCTTGCCAATGTCGCTTGGTTATCAGTGACAACTAGCAACAACTTTAACTTATGGTATAATGACACTAAAAAGTGCACACGTGTTTTTGCAAGCTTCTCTGCATCCCATGACTCATTGAATGAGTTTCCTTGTTCCCGGTGGTTTGGAGTCTGGATTTCCCCGTCTTCGGCTGGCAACTGTGAAAGAAAGTTGCCACATCGGCCGTTGCCCCCTTCACTCCGGCTTTAGTGCTCTTTGCAACACACTAATTTTACCCGAGGAATTAAACCCTATCACAAGGGATGCTCAATGGTTCTAGCTTACCTTGCCTATCTTGCGAACTTGCCAAGACTTTGACTACTTATGCCTCCTTGACAACATCTGATACGCAACCTTTCAAACTCGAGGACCAGCTGTATCTTTATTGTTGTTTTTCTGATTTTGTTTGCCAAGATACTACGCAGTAAATTCAAGACATTGAGGGATAACCCTCAGGATTGGAACGTCACGTGAAGTAATGAGACACTAAATTAAACTCTACCCACAACCAAACTGCAACTTGATCGGCTGTTCCTCCTCTTCCCCGATGCAACTTTTGACAACAAGAATTAATTGCAAGAAACGATAACGATACATTTGAGATATGTTGCCCCCAATCGTACTCCCTCAATTCGCCTTGTCGTCAACCTTGTGCCTCTCTCTATCAGGAACCTATGTAGCCCTCTCTCCTCCCTGGCGGGTCAAGCCCGTCACAAAGTCGGCTCCCTCAACCGGGGACTCGATACGATGGCTACGTCTTACAGAGAAACACAGCACCAAGTTCATTCTGGCCCCGTTAGGTCTGCTAGGGTTACACACATCGAGATTGGTATTGCTGTACCACGAGTCGCGGCCAGAGATGATCCTCCCGTACATCTCCTGCGGACTGAATCTGGATCTTATAACATGGTCAAAAGCAACCTCGATACCGCTGGCTCTCATCCTCTGTGTTGGAGTCCCTCTACGTATCGCATCTTATGCTTCGCTGGGCCGCAATTTCACCTTTGCCTTGACTGAGCCGGATCAACTAAAGACTACTGGAATTTTCCGTTACCTGCAGCATCCGAGCTACACGGGACTCGCAGTTTTGGCCGTGTGCAACGTGCTGCTGTACGGCAGGACAGACGGAGTCCTCAGCGCCTGGATCCCATGGTCATGGCATAGTACCGTGAGCTGCTTGATGTGGGGATTAGTTCCTGCTGGACTGTCGACAATTCTGTTTGGTATCTGGACACGGGTTAAGGAGGAAGAAAAGATGCTACAGGCCACGTTTGGCCAGGAATGGGAACAATGGCATCAGAAAACGGCACGGTTCATTCCATGGCTTCTGTAATCTCACATGGCCTCTACAACTATGTAGTATGTTAGAAGCCAACATAAACCACTTTTGGACCTTCAGCTGTAATAATATTATTTAGGTATTCAAAGGTTTCTTCCGTCACCTGAGCCTACCTCCATGAACAAGCCCGGACTTGGGCTTATCTAACTCCCTAGTGACAATGGATGATTCTAAACACCTACGTACTATAACATGACAAAGACTGAAATTGGACTGAGAATCGAAGTTTTCTAAGGTCTACCTGCGGCCGTCTATAACTAAAAGTACAATAGCAGGAAGGCTATACTTGAGGTGTATGAATGATAACAAAATGGTAATAAAATGATATAATGCATTGTACACCAGAACCAGCTGGCAATTGTTTCTTTCTTCCCGTAGGCGAATGTAAGGATGTTTGTACTTTGTGCACTTGTCCAAGGTCTTCTTTTTGGTTTGCCAATCTCTGATCAACCGGCTCTCGTATTTGTTCGTTAATCTTTAAACGGCTTCGGCGCGAGAGTCCTTGGCTCCGTTCCCGTCAGTAGCATTTGGGTTATCCATAAGTTCAAACTCGGAGGTATCCTTGTCCTCTCGCGTTACCAAGTTCTTCTCGAGCAGAACAAACAGGAAACCAGCACCGGCAAAGGCCAGTGAGACGTACCAGACCCTCTTCAAGCTTTCCTCGTATAGAGTAATGATGGCATCTTGAATGTCCTCTGGGAAAGAGTTGATAAAGGCTCGTGATGCCTTCTCGTACGCCTGACCTCGCTCCAATCCTGCCTGGAGCTCAGGGTCGTTGACCGCTTCAGTAGTTGCAAGCAGCTGATCGAAGCGGTTTCCAAAGACGGCGGCGGGCACACTCACGGCAAAGATGGTGGCAACGCTTCTCACAAAGGCAAAGGCGCCTGTGCTGGCTGCGTTGAGGCTGTCGGGAATGTCGGCCTGGATGGCTGTCAAGAGAGAAGGGTTTGGCATGCCGATCGACCATCCGAAGACGAGCTGAAGAATGACCCAAACAGCCATGCTTGAGTTGCGATCGAGGAGGGTAAATGTTCCGACAGAAATTATCTGGAGGGCAAAGCTGGCGATGTGAACGGCCTTGAAACGACCGAGCTTGCTGACCACAATTCCACCGATCAAGCCGCTAACGCAATAGGTGACTGAGAACGGAATGATCTGTACTCCGGAGCGAGAAGGAGATGAACGCTTAACCGACTGAAAGTAGACAGGCAGGAAATACAAAGGCGCGTAAGAGAGCATGAGCTGCATAAAGGTTGCCAGGAAGGCTACCACTGAAGTTCTGTTTCCGAAAAGCGCTTTGGGCATGGCGGGATGCTTACAAAGAGGAGAGACCTGGTAGACGAAGAAGGCGACGATTCCGACTATCCCGATGATGAAGCTGATAATGATGGCTGGAGTTGACCACTCGTACCGCGTTCCTCCATACGTCAGGGCGTAGAGCAGAGAGGAGATTGACCCGCAGAGGATGAAAAGTCCAATAAAATCAATCTTCTTGAGACTCTCCTTGGTAGACTCGTCATTCTTGGGACGCTGAACGTTGAGGAACAGGAACAGCAGGACTAAACAGAGCCCGCAGAATGGGAGATTAATGTAAAAGACCCATCTCCACGATGCTCGGTCGATCAAGATGCCACCCAGGAAAGGACCAGCCACGGATCCCAGAACGATGAAGAAGAACATCAAACCCATGAACTGTCCACGTTCTCGCAGCGGGAGGAGGTCACAGATGATGATCTCAACCAGGACGTTGATTCCTGCTGCACCTAGCCCCTGGATGGTTCGGCCGCCGATTAGCATACTTGCTGAGTTTGATCCTCCGCAGATGCCACTGCCCAAGGCGAAAATTCCAAGAGCTGTGATCATGGGCCATCGTCGGCCCCAGATATCAGCCAGTTGGCTGTAAAGGGGCTGCACGGCCGCACTAATTGATGTGAGCTTGGATCCAGGGGATGCGCCCTATTCGCTTAGATGATTTCTTACCTGGTGAGAAAAAAGACATTCACCATCCAGATGTAGTCTTCTCCTGCATTAACAGCGCGTGAGATGGAAGGCAAAGCTGTCGAAACAACGGCACCCTCGAGAGCGCTCAAGAAGGCCGAAATAGAGAGCGAGATGAAGACAGCCCAGAAACGCCATCCACGACCGGCCTTGGGCTTGTCGGCAGGAGGAGGTTGAACCTCGGGCACATCCTGAGGCATGTCGGGCTCTTGATGAGTGTTTTGACTTCCAGAAGACATCAGTTCTCGCTGGCTGCTGCGGCTCATGATTGTTTCCTCAGGGGTCGGTCGGGCGATGTCGAATTGTGAAAGAGGTGATTGATTTTGCCAACACTACAGACTCGCATCTTTCCTACCATCAGAATACCTTCTCTTTTATCACATACCTCATCGCGGGAGGCTGGTGATGTGTTTAATTAGAAATGGGTTGCGTTTACGCGTTGATGATCCACAAGGTGAGTAGGCAGCAAAAAAAAGGCCTTGTATCATGTTACCGCAGCAGAGGTTTAAAACGGATGCCTTGAGATTTGGGCGGCGATATTCTTGGCATATTAGAAATGCGATCTCGCGCTTATGGCAAATATTGGAAGCCTAAGCGAGGATCAATTGTGGCGCGAAACAAGTGAGGCGAAGGGGACCGAGGTTTGTTTTAAAAAGGTTGCCTGGAACACGCCCGGGGTTGAATACGCCTGAATACGCCGGACTTTTTGAATTGTCCGCCCAATCAGGGGATACGCTTCTTGACATCGCTTACGGTTGTTTCTTGCCCTTTTGTAATGCTTGTGGATCGGTGCGCAACATGATGCCATTTTCAGTACCCCTGAAGACTCGGTTGGAGCAAGCAACTCCACTGCGGCTGAGTCCATGGCAGCAACGATGTAGGTTAATTAGACAACGACGGAGGTCCCGAGCTTAATTGACAGTTCATTATCGATTCTTGTTGGTTTCTGGTTTCAAAAGTCATGGTAAGAACTGTTGAAATTATATCCTCTCGCTCGTTGTTGGTCTTTGATACAAATCTTCAATATACTCTTTCCAGAGCAATGACTGCCAGAGCAAAAGAGTAATTTTCAAGAGAAATAGTATTAACCTATTAGTCTATAAAAATCAAAGGCTACAAGACAAACTGCTTTTCCAATGACCCATCGACCAAACTACAGAAATGAGAACCAATCATTCAAATAGAAAGGTACGACTGCCATGGACGTCCATGTTCCACAGTAGCCTTATTGCTATGTCTGTCCATCTTAATCCGCATCCTCCTCTCTGACCGTCTCGCACTCTCGAGTTCCTTTTTCCTCTGCGCGAGTAAACTACGCTGCTGAGGAGCTGAAAGGTGTATCAAGCTCTGCTGGTCCTTGACGCTTAGACGTGAGAGCTGTGTTGCCATGGCTGTTTCCTTGCGGCCTCGATTCGTGAGGGCGTCTGAAGGGGGTGCACCGGGGATAGCAGCTGGTTCTTCGGTGGATGTTGACTGGGTAGTCCGTGGTCTGCTTGATGAAGCGGTTTGGGATCGATGTGAGAGAATCTTGCCAGAGGGTAATCGAATGCTATCCTCATCAGGCCGAACAAGGTCTTGAGTGCTGTGACTATTGAGACCTTCAACGTCGTAAAACTCCATCATCTCATCCGACATTTCAAACCGACAGTGTCCCTTGTCGAGCATATGCTGTTGCACACCTTCCACAGTACGTCGTCTCGTCCCGCAGAGAATGCACTCGTGGTATCCAAAGATGACAAAGTGGAGATACCATATCAATGTGGCGGGTTCCACAATGAGGTTGTCCTGGAAAGGGATTGTGAGGCTGTGTGTTGTCTTCATGTGGGCGAGATTGTCGTCAATGTCTGAGGCTTGGTGGGAGCAAAAGATGCATTTCTCGGGCTCAAATTCGGGCATGTCGTCTTGGTTGACTTCACGGTCGCTCTCGGGGTCACTTTCTGAAGATTTGTCGTTGGGTGATTGTGAGCGGTGATGTGAGCCCGAGGCTTGATAGGTATCTGATGAAGGGAGCGTGTTGATGCCTAGATCGGCCACTTTTCTCCTCAAATTCTCGATACTAATTCTCTTGTTAGAGTTAATTCGCTCGATAAACTAGAAGGATACTAACTGCAAATCGCTCTTTGCATGTTGTCGTTGCTCTTGCACATTCTCCAATGAGACCTGGCAGGTCGAGCACGATAATGTTGATGTTGTTGTTAGTGGCATGGTTTCGAAGTAGGTAATAGATGAGTGAACTGTAGAGTTGAATGATACAAAACAAATCTATTCAAAGGGAAAATAGAAGGCTATTTATCCATGGACTATCATGCATCCTTCATTCCAGCTGAAGAATGACTGAGTCAAAGGCGAGTGGGGTATTTCCTAAAGAGGCAATCGAAATCATGATCTTGGATGAGTCGAACTTGACATGGATGATTTGGGATGTTGATGCCTGAGGCATAAAGACTCAGCCACCGCAATCATGTTTTGTGCATGATTATCCGCAATTTATGAATCTGCACACACACATTTCAAACAGTAACATGATCAACTCTGAAAAAGACATTCACTTCGGATGAGGTATCTGTCTGATCATCATGCACTCCAGAGTAACGTGACTCAGTATCACCACAGAGGCGAGTTCCGCGTCAAGGATTACGTGCCGTCTACTCACCTGACCATGGAATACCGGTTTCTCGAGTTTCCGTCATTGTCGCCTCCCTCGGCAAAGAAATCCTTCAAATTGGATGAAAACCGGACGAAAGCCATGACAGTTTCATGAAACCGACGCTTTGACGCAAGATCAGCCATGGTGTCTCAACATGGCCAAGCTAGAGACAATCTGTCTCTAATTGATACCAGAATGCAAATGCCGCACGGCACCGGAAACATGAGCTGAAACCTTGCAACTCACATTTCGAGATGCTGATGGTCAGGATTAACTGCTCGCCAAGGTTGGGTGCATCGGATATGCTTCATCCCGAGATGCATGCGGGCCGCCGTTTTCAGGACCGTTGTAGTATCCGTAGGATCGGGTTTCACATGGATGTTTGGCCCCCACGGGTTCATCCATCCTTGCGAAGATCAGCATTCCAGACAAAGTTTTTTGTTCTTGAAGTATTGCATTGAATAAAAGAAGAGGGGGAAACATAGCCCATCTTGATAAAATGATCATTGAAGGTGAATAGAATGGGTCAAGCAAATTGAGAACCTCTTTTTCATCTCGTGTGAACCAGAATGGCGGGAGCAGCCGCACTTTCAAGGCACCCTCCAGGGCTGAAGTAACCTAGTGTTACAATAGACGCGAGAAGGAAACTTGGCAGGGCGATTATCCCACCTCCAGCCTATAAAGAAACATCCATCGCGCTTCAGACTATGCAGGGGCCGACGCTCTTTCAACCATGCGACAACACACCATTGGCCACACCAATTCGGTCCCGAGCCTTCGGTCCCGAGAAACCTGGGCGCTTATATCACCACACGAGACAACAAGAGGACATGAGTGTGCCCTTCGCACACCATGATTGGTTATGAAGTATTACAAGGTTAGGTTGGGTTGTCAAAGTCGGGAGGATTTAAGAATAAAGCACTTTGACTACGCACTCGACTTTACTTTGTCTGATATTTCCAGCGAGATAATTCACATGGCCCTTTATGAGAAAAAGCCCGACGACGGTGACTCGGACGTCATCCCCATCTCTTACTTTGTTCCCAAAGACAAGATGCCGTCGCACTCTGACAGTGAAGGCCTTCAGGTTGACATGACCAATGCTCCCGAGGTAGCACACCTCTACGGTCAGCACAAGTTGTACTACAATCCACCGGAATACCAGCAGCCAGAGCCAGAACCAGAGTCAAGTCCATGGCAGAAACAGATTCAGGTTCCGTTTGGCCTTGGAATCTGGACTTTTGGTCTTCTTATTGGTGTCTTGGTTGCTGCTGTTGTTGGCGCGGGCGTCGGTGGAGGATGCGCTGCTGCGCTGGGAAATTGCTCCAGGTAAGCTCATGTAAACGACCGAGCTCCTATGAATTCGCATTGATGGTTCTTTCAAGCAATAATACAGAATGCACCGAGTGTCCTGAAGCTGCCCCGGTCGAGACCATTTCATGTCCCTCCATCGAACCGAACAACACATCCTCAGAAAACACCACCGACCCCTACGTCCCAAGACGAGCATCAGCCGTGGAAAGTCTCGAACTCAACTGTCCAGCAGACTTTCGACAAAGGACAGTCTTCAAGTCCAACAAGGGCTACGAGTTCTCTTGGTACTGTGGCGTAAACGTACCTGCAGGTGACCCAGCCAAGGGCGGCGGCGTCATGGGAGATGTGGCACCTATAATCGCCTACACTCTCGAAGACTGTCTAAATGCCTGTGCCGCCATGATCGATAGAGACGAAAACAGGGGAACGGGGGTTAAGTGCAGGAGCGTCGTCTTTGATAGACGGATGGCTGAGATGGTGGGCAAACTGGGCGCAAACTGCTTCTTGAAGAATGGTACCAAGCCTGAAGGGGGTGAGTGGGGGTTTGATAATGATGACATGGCTTATGCTGAGAGGAATGATTGAAGGGAGGTTGGTTCTGTATTTGAGCGACGTGGATTCCCCTGATACCCCTAGCAATACTTGGCTTTTGTTTGAGCATACACACACACTTTAGTTGATAGTAAACGAAGATTCAATTCCCACATATAACCTTTGCTCTTGTGTCTTATACCTTATGGAAATCTATGGAACCAGAAGTGACTTGCACGATCAATCACTCAAGGCATAGTAATTGCACACGCTGGTTCCCCTGAATTGGGTCAAACGGCCAGCATGCTGTGATCCGAGTCCCACTTGAGGCTGGGGCTCAATTCCTGTACGCTACTAAGAGCGATTGATAATGATGACCGTTTGCTTCACCTCGACCCGAGGAACACAACGTGCAGCTTGGACACTAAAGCACGTGGATGTTTAGTGTTCCGGCATGTTTGAGCATTAGGGAAGCTTCGTTTAACCTATCGCGGCATTTTACTATCTTCATAGGCAAGTAAGTTGTGAGGTCACTGTCATGCTATTATGCCGTGTTGTTACAACCGTTACTTGTTGTGTATATCGTTCCACCAAAGCTTTCTCTCCGCATCTTCTCTTACGACAGAGTGTTTATGCCCCCCTTTGAGTCTATTCTCGAATATTTTCAGAGTAGAAGTATCCATCTGAGCGAGCTACTTTATTGGCTCGGCCTGGCTGGGTCGGGGGGCCATCCCAATGGGGAATACAACATGTCATTAAGTGTGTTGGCCCTTTGGCGGGTTTCCAGGGTCCCAATACCGAGCCTGGATACCTTTAACTTGTAGGATAATTACATAATATCGTCCTAAGCAATATTGACCATCAAGCTATAAGTACTGGTGCACAGCTTAGCAACACAAAACCTTGCTCCTTGTCCACTTACCATCTCTCAGCTTCAGCACAGCGCGCAGTAAACCTTCCACCGTATCTTAACAAAGGTCAGCAAATCGCAATGCCGGACCTGGCTCTTATGCTCGAGAGGCTTTCTGAGGTCCCATGCTGGCCCCCGGATCAGCCAACCTCGATCAGCCATTGGGGCTTCACAATTTACCGCACCTATTATGGACCTTCCGGTGACGATAACTGGGACAAGTTGCTCATGACTGCCAAGAGGGAAGCGATGGAAGAGGTCATGAACGACGGAGACGACGAGGCTGGCGAGAAGCTTAAACCCCTTTTCTGCCTAGATCCCCGTTCAGACGCAGCCTTACTCAGCGGTGTGGATCGACGTGGACTCATTCAAATATACAACGATCATATAGGCGGACCACCTATGCCTACATGCGGGCCGCTCGTTTTCCTGTACGCCGATGAAGATGTGCTCAATCAGGTCAGCCAGGGCATCTTCACCCTCAAGGCAGTCGACGCAGAGGAGAAGCCGAGAGAGGATATCCCACCGCAGGAAGGTGACGAGTTCTTCGGTAAGCGGAGGTACTGGGGCTGGATGAAAATAGAGACTCGGCAGATACTGGAGCTTTGGGGCGGGTTGGCGTGGGGGAAAACTCATCATGTTATCATGTGGACGAAACGTCAGGCGGATCTGGAGGAAGTCTGGGAGGGATGGGATGCAGACTAAGCGGTCATGTAAAGAGGTGTATAACTGACTGGGGCCCAGTTCTCAGTAGCCAAGGCAGGCAGATGTGCAACAACATGCCGGTCCCGAGAAATATAACGACAAGACTGATATGCTCACATAGGGATCCGGCGGCTTGAGGGAGCTGAGAGGTGAGGCAGTGCCGAAGCTTGAGGAAGTAGGTAAGTATATGCCTGAGAGCGTTAGAAGAGCAAGGATTTAGAGCCTATGAGTAGAGTGTGGATGATGAAGTTTAACTGAACAGAAGATACCAACCCATTATATTGGTTAGGGGGTATGCTCTGAGGTTAAACAACTTTAATTATACTGGAAATCCCCCAACTCCTTGTCCAACCGCCAACTACTCGCCTCTGCCATCGAATTGCACCTTCTCCCTTGACACAAATTTCCAAAACCTCTCCACAGTCTTAGTAACTCGCTCGGTCCCTCGGATCATCGACCAACACCGCAGTGTGGATCACAAACAAGGCCCCTGGCCCAGCCCACCTGAAGGTTGCAGCCGGTCAACTGAGCCGCGGTACCGCATCTTTGAGCAAGGCTGGCTCATCCCTTTACACAAAACTCCCCAGGCTTCTCTTCTTTCGCGATCCCCACCGACAATCCAAATTCCATCGACATCCTACGCGATTTTGCTCTGCGCCATTAACGTGTGGTGTGAAGCGGAACAGGGTGCAGCTGAAGTCGGAAAAGTAACGTGATTCCGCGAACAAGCGTTGGTTCCAACCTGGGCCGGAATTGCCGTTCCAAATTCTGAGCTGAAGGTCCTGAGAGGCTGTTTGAAAGATGTCGCACTCATCATTGTCTCCGGTCCTTATCACAATCCTCGATAGTCATTCTCACTCGTTTGTTCACGAGAGCACCGACAATGGCCTTGCTCAAGCGTTCCATTATCTTTTCTCTAGCGCTCTGCGTAAATGCATTCGTCATTTACGACGCTGACGACCTCAGTGGAGGTAACCTCGGTGATGAATGCATCAGTTCCCTCGCTGCCGATATCTCCTGTCACTCCGAGGTTAAGACGTTTATGAGATTGGGCTACCGCGGCTCACTGGCTTCCACTGCTCGGACTGACCTCGTTTGCACGGATGCTTGCTCCGCGTCCCTTCGTAGCTGGTTCAACTCTGTTGCCAGTAACTGTGAGGGCAAGAGCTTCAGCAACGATGATATCGTGCCTACGAAGTTTGGTGGCTACATGTGGGCTGGTTGGAACGAGACGTGCGTCAAGGATCCCAAGACGAAGAGGTATTGCAATGGCGAGTAGGGCGAGCTCCGGGAGGTGACTTAACGCTGACTTTAGCCCTTAGAAATCATTGACGAGTTTTCTAAAGTCGACAGTATCGAGGAGATGCCCCGCGATGAGCTCTGCCACACATGCCACATCCGTCGTCTCGCCATGATGCAGTCGTCGCAATATTCCATCTACAATAAATACTACAAGGAGCAGCTCGAGTATGTTTACAATACCTGTGGCGGTCGTACTGGTCCAACGGACATTCCTCCTCCTCTCAAGACGACTAAGCCCATCGAAGCACCATTCTGCCTCACCAACAAGCACTACATGACCAAGGAAGGCGATACTTGCGATAGCATTGCGAAAGCCTCCCACGTCTCGGGAGCAGAACTATACATGGGCAACCAAGAGCTCATTGGGGACTGCAGAAACATCCCTGCTGATCTACGGCTCTGTCTACCTTTAGAGTGCGAGACATACACGGTCCAGCCAGAAGATACTTGCGTCAAAATCGAGTTCAGGCTGGGTCTCAAGCTTGACAGCCTGCGCTCCTACAACTCTTGGCTCAAGTACGACTGCTCTAATCTCCAGCCAGCCACCGACTTTTACGGCAAGGCCATCTGCGTGTCACCTCAAGGCGGCAACTTTACAGGGACTATCCTGGACTCGATGCCTACGAACGGTCCGGGCCGAAACCTATCCGCCGTCGCGCCGCCCAAGGATGTCGAGGTTGCGGATGGAACAACTCCCAACTGCGGCAAATGGCATGTGGTCGGGGAGGATGATACGTGCACCTCCATACACATGGACCACAATATTCCCGTAAGGCTGTTTCACGAATTGAACCCGTCCCTGGATGTCTTTCATCGCTGTACTGGGAGCCTAGTCCCTGGCGTGGCCTTGTGTGTTGGTCTGATGTAGTGCGTTGCCAGCCGGGACTACAGTGGAGTGGCCATTGGAGAGAAGAGATTAATTCTTTGCCTTCTCCGTTTGGGCCTGTAACCTCATTGGCATTGCGTAGTCTATATATTGTATATACTGTACTTTGAGACTCTCTCATCCACCCGTGTGATTTCCCCAGCCTCATATCAGGAGTACAGAGCTTACAGGGTTGGTTACTTGGAAAGGCACCCGAGCCCACTCAATGTGGCCCTATATGGTCAAGATGATGCTTAATTCAACCTGTTATTTAGAAGGCATTCCTACCTGCCGAGAAACTCTAACCAACTCGTATCCTGGAATCCCGCAGTTGGATCTACATGTAATGGCCTATGGACCAACTATCACGTTTGCGTTGGCGTTCTAGGACAGACACCAACCCAGCCGGATAAGGGAAACCCGATTCCCTCCCCCGTGCAAGCAGGTATGATTAAAAACTGTAAAAAGTTATCTTGTGGCGACGACGACAACCTGTGACTCGATCCAGAAATATTACAAGATCACTATGGCACAACTGAGGAAGTGGAATTCTGCGATTGATGCCAATTGTAACGGCCTTTGGGCGAAATATTACGTTTGTGTCCAAGCCTAGGTTATGAAGAATATGAGAGATAAGCGTCATGTCATATTAAGTAGCGTAGATCAAAATAGTTGTCATGTCCAAACCTGTCAGAATCGCCTCGGGCATGTCTTTTTGAAAGTTGCAACTCCGGATATGTTTTGAAGCTCTGGTAAGTGGCGCTTTACATACACATAAAACGGTAGCTAGCTCTCTCGCACCATCGAACCTACCCTGATGGTCGAAGGAGTCTTCCCCCTGACTGACTGGGTTGTCAACGATGGTTCGGAAACTTTTCGGCGTGTATCAATCTGGGTCCAATCCTTCCGGCGACATTTCAACCATCGCAGACATTTGTAATCCCTTTCAGCCGCAAGTATAAAGACAGCAATCCCAATAAGCAATCATCTTTAATTCGCATCAAGGACTCGAAGTAATATCAAGTTTCAGCATCATGGCTTCCATTACCGCCGACACTAAACTTACCCTCTTCCTCTGGCTAGAGGGGTTCTTCCCTAAGCAGATTGCTTACTATCTCCTCCTCAAAGGCCTTGCCGACTCTCCTTCTCAATTATACGAGGGCAAGACCAATTACCCAAGGCTCGAAATCAATATTCTTCGTTTCAATGGTTCTGCCATTGTCGATGTCGATACAAGCGACCCGAAGCCTGCCGGCAAGAGCAGCCCTTGCTTGAGGATCACTGATCCTACTGCAAAGAATGAACCACGCTGGATTCACGAGAGTTCCTCTATTCGTTCGTTCTTGGAAGAGCTCTACCCCGAGAAAACCCCCATGATCAGCCCCACGCCCCTCGAGAGAGCCCTCATGAACGACATCCACTCCACCATTCTACAGTCAATCATAGACTCCAACTACTACATCAAGAACGCAGCATCCGTCACTACTAGCTGGTCCGGTATACGAGATGAAGACCGAAGCCTTGCACTGGCTCGTCATGCAAAGGAAAACCATGTCCGCGCTCTTCTCAAGGCTCAAGAGTGGGCAACCGAGAGTTTGGAAAAGGGTGGATGGCTGACGCCTGGACTTGATCACCCTGGGTTAGTGGATGCAATGTTTGCAGGTGGTGCGAGATATATGGAACTGAGTTATTCTCTTGACTTTTTTGAAGATGAGCGCTTGGGTCTGTTGAGGGAATGGTATGCTAGGTTTAAGCAGGTATCTTGGTGGTCTGAGTTGGAGGAGAGCGGTCGTCATCCAAAGGAGCTGTCATACCCAAGCAGTTGCCGAGAAGTCTAGGAGGGACTAGGTATTCAGACGTTTAAAGTATAGCTAGATTCGTATACAAGTATTCCTCGGGTTTCCACTCGCACTTTGGTCTAGCATGACCGAATACAAGTCTGATGTAGGAATACATACAAACTACCCGGACAGCTCAACCTTCTCTGTCCAGCTTGTTGGTCTTCCAAAGTATACAGTAGCCTTCCTTTCAGCCAGGTCCATGACAATGTTGAACAAGGTCTGTGACTCTGACTCGCCAACCTGACAACGATTAATAGAACCCGGAAATCCTTGCTCATCTTTAAACAGTTCGAACAATGAAGAGGACGTGATGGTCTCTGAAGCGGCTTTTTCTGTGACGAGTTGAGAAAGACGCTTGACGCGAGCAAACGAGTCCAGGTACGGAGGTCGCTCATCCACGCTTGGGTGATCAAGCATCAGGTGGTTCGCATGAACAATAGTACCATCTTGATCCAGCTCGATCTCCTTGATCCCCACACTCGTGCATTCAAGTCCTATCGCTTCCTTCGAATCAGACACCAAGATGTGGCCACTTCCGGCCGTTCCAGTTTCTTGCAGCTTCTGCGCCGCCTCACGCGCAGAGTTTGACTCCAGAGCTGCCCTCAGCGAAAGGTGGATCGGTAGCTTTGTAGTGTCGAGGCCGCGAGCTCGGATAGCGTTGAGAGAAACCCCAACACCGGACGAGTTGAATCCAATCTTGCCTATAACACCCCCTTCCGTGACAAATGACATATCTGGAAGGTCTGTGCCTGGCTGAGAAATATGGCATATAAAAAGGTTAGGCGTTTGTTGGACCCTCCAGTCCCAATTCTGTGCCAGGAGCATGTTGCCATTGTGTTGTCGATATGCCAGGCTGGTGCAGCCGTCGGTCTGAACAGGGACACTGGGGCTGTCGGTGAATAACCCAAAAGTAATTTCAGTCCGAACATTAAGAGCGACTATATCGATGAACTCGACCCCTGCGCCGTCGGCTACACCGCGTATTTCCTCAACGTATCGAGAGCATAACTTCTGCAGTGGCTCGACGTATTTTTGCGCCTCGATTCGAACAGCAGGCCAGTTCATATCACATGTGGTTTGGAAAAGCCACCTGTAAAAGTCTAGAGACCCCGCGACTTTATCCTTTGCGGCGGTGCCATGTTGATGGCCGATCTACAGACGTACTAGTTACCGCCTGGGTTGTCTCGAGGTTCTGTTTGGATACTTACCTCGTAGGGTGTACCAGAGCAGTTAACTTCCAGCATTGTAGTTAGTTATTTTTATGGCTAATGAAAACGTTCGTCCCTGAGCAGAAATGGGGGTAAACTCGGCCCTTCAGAGGGACTTATAACCTGATTCTAAACGCGGGGTTGGACAGTCAATAGCCGATGTCAATTGTAGATCAGCGCGCTATTACTCTTAATTGGCCCATTGCCTTCGTTATCGCATCCTTCATGGCTAAAGTGATGCTGAAATGACCTAGTTGCCCTTTCTTAGACCCCGTCGGCCTCCAACTCTGGAGCCCGAGATTTGGGAACTAGCGTACCTCGGCCATCACTCTTCCGCAACTAGGAACAATTGTCAAGCGAGGCCGAGGAGGCGCCTGTCAGGATCCGAGGAACAAGAGCGCCGCCAATTGACAATGTTGACAATACACCAAGCCCCATATACCTTACCTAAGTACTCCTTAATGCCTATGGAGGGAGTGTTTCGTCTTCTGATTCAACATCAGAGGTGCCTAAGGGGGATCTAGCAAGACAACTTCCCTTGAAGCAAGGCACAAAGAAACATCCAAGATATCCCATCAAATCGAGATCCCACCTACCAATTCTCCACTACGGCTGCAAAGGCCCATTCCGAAAAGCAGAGACATGTACCCAGCATATCCTTTCCCCCATGGACCCTGCGCAAAGGGCGGGTGAGAACCGGGTAGATCCGCCACTAAGAAGCAATCTGCAAAGGCAATCTTGCATTTGTCGATCATGAAGGGTTTGCCGTCTTGATCAGCATTCATGGCTTTGTCGGCAGTTCAGCTGTGTCTCATAGGGTTCATGTCGATCAGTTGAAGCCCCTTCAATCTTCATCGTGACAGGGCAGGCAGATACGCATTCGTTACTGAAGCTATAGAGTAAATTCTCCAAGTTCGTTTTCTGCTGTGCTCGTCTACACGGCGATAATTGTTGAACCTCGTACATCATAGTACCAATAGGATTGGGGTTTTCTTGATCACCGTATTTGTCCCCCCCCCCCCCAAAAAAAAAACGAATCACATCGATTGCAGTGTACATAGTATCTTGTCCTTACTCGGCATTTTTCTTATCATTTATCTTCTCGTTTGCTTGTGGTAGCATCTGAATCGGTTCGGAACATTCGAGCCAAGTGAGTACTCTCAAGACACGGGCAGTTCAGGGCACGCAAGTCCGGCAATAGTAACGAAGGAGACAACTTCTGAGAAATCCATTATGCATGTAAGGATTCATGTAGAATTCCATCTGCCGACTGAATCTCACAACGAGGAATCCCCGGGTGGTGATCGTCCCGTCCCCGTCGGACAAGTAGACCGCCACAATCGGACCGCTACACAGATATGAGACAATGAGATAATTTGTCGTGGCAAGTCTTGGAAATCCAAATCACATGTAAGGTTACTCAGGGAGTACACAACTGTTTGGTACTGCCTTGGGTATCAGCATCCCTCCTTAAAGACCAAGTGTCCACGTCGACTTTGACATTAGTATATGTGATTCTGTTTGTGTTTTTCACTCGGGTTCTTGAATCTACATCTACTTTTGAAGAATCATGTTTGACGGAAAATCCGAGGCGGAATACGACCCAAACTCTCCAAGCCTTGGAGCAACAACATCAGTCGACGAAGACAAGAGCTCCAGACATGAAATCGACCCTGCGACACAATACCTCAGGGACCACCCAGAATGGGCTGATTACAACCATATTGAAGCGAAGAAAGTTCGTCAGAAGATTGACTGGCGCATCATGCCGCTCATGGTCGTAACAAATACCATCGGTGCTGTCGATGTGAGTTACAGAAATCTTCATCTATCAAGGAGAGTTGCTAATCAACATAGAAAATTATCGTCTCTAATGCCGCCCTGTATGGAATGATTGAAGATACCCACCTCGTCGGACAACAGTACAACTGGGGTGAGCCATCCTCGCCTATCCCCAATGCCCCTACTGACTAGATCATCCTACCAGTGGTTTCAATCTTCTACCTTGGATGGCTCGTCGCCGAGTATCCCGCCAACGCCATTCTCCAAAAGTTCCCCGTCGGCAAGACTGTCGGGATTACCGTCTTCGGCTGGGGCGCCGTCGTAATGTGTCTCGGGGCAGCAGAGAACGCGGCTGGCCTCCTTGTACTCAGATTCCTCCTAGGTGTTTTGGAGGCTCCGTCTTACCCAGCATTCACCATCATCAATACCATGTGGTACAAAAAAGCTGAGCAGCCGCTTCGAATGGCCTTGGCACTTGCGGGCTTTGCGAGTGTAATGTCCTCTCTCTCCTCCATGCCGGAGCTTCTCTGACGAGCGCTAGTTGATTGCGGGTGGTGTTTCGTATGGAATTGGAAATTTGCATACTGCCATCGCCCCTTGGAAACTCCTATTCTTGGTGATGGGAGCATTCCAACTTCTCTGGGGTCTGGTGCTCTACATCTGGCTTCCAGATTCGCCATTGAAAGATAACTTCCTGAGTGGAAAGGAGAAGTACATTGCTCTCGACAGAGTCCGAGAAAACATGATTGGGATCGAGAACAGGGTAACTACCTGCCCATACACATCCCGCGCCTGAACTAACCACCGTTATTCCAGGAACTAAAGTGGTATCAAGTCCGTGAAGCCTTCACCGATTACAAGACCTACCTTCTCGTCCTCTTTGTTCTAAGCATCCATGTTCCAACGGGCGGCGTCGTCGCCTTTGGTGCACAGATCGTATCTGGTCTTGGCTTCAGCACGCTCGAGACCATGCTCCTCAGCATACCAACAGGCGCGACGCTGACCTTGTCAAGTTTCATGGTGGCAGTTCCCCAGCTGTGGTTCAAGAACAAGAGATGTTTGGCGATGGGGCTTTGCTGCGTAGTCCCTATTGTCTGCTGTACCTTGCTACAACGTGAGTGCCCAGAGCTTGAATGATGGTCGTTTGGAAAGCTAACTGGCTTCTGGATCTACCTCGTGAGAACAAGGTTGGCCGACTGATGGCTTACTACTTCTTTTACTTCTTCTGGGGTCCATACGCGACGGGTAGATATCACTCCAATCATTCGCGCTTCCAAGCTGACCATGTTCATAGCCATCTCCCTACCTATGGGCAACGTATCTGGGCACACCAAGAAGTTGACGGTCAATGCCAGCATTTTCGTTGCATATTGCGCTGCAAATATGATAGGGCCCCAAGTCTTTTTCATTCGCGAAGCACCCAACTACCCAACAGGGTATAATACTTTGTTGGGATTCGAGGTTGTGGCTATCTGCTGCATAACGGCGTATGCAGTGGGTTGTTTCGTGGAGAATAGGAAGAGAGATGGAAAGGAGGGGGCCAACGTTTCCGTGGGAGCGGATGAACAATTTGGAGACTTGACTGACTATGAGAAGAGGGGATTTCGATATCTCTACTGAATGTAACATTAACAATGGTTGAAAAGTTGGTTGCGACTCATGCGCATTGCATCCGAGATGGAGCAGAAGTTCAGACTGCGCCCAGATTGCGCGGCATCGATAGACGGCCAAGTACAACAGTGACAGCAGGCATGTCATTATCCTACAAATTGAGAACCCCCTTCAAGGACCTCTGTCTCTAATCTTTTATGAAACTATGAGAACCACCTAGGATACTGCTTTTGGGTTGCAGGGAAGAATCAGCGCGAGACAAGTTGGTTGTTACCCTAGGCTGCCCATAAACACCTGTTTTGTCGAGGAACCAAGAACGGGAAGTAACTAGGCGAAGCAATAATACAAGGTATAAAGAATTAATTGTTCAAGCCAGAGATGAGAATTAAATGTATTAGGTATCAGGCCAAGCCTCCATGCATCGCGCACGCCTTCATCACTCCTCTCAACACTCCATCCAATCCACATAATCCAACACAACACCCATTCCTTGAAACCCCCCCCCTTATCCAGTTCCCAGTGGCCCATTGAATCCTCGCTATCGCTAAATGCAAATAAATAAAATAAAACGTAAATAAAACAAGCAAATAAATGCGGTATAAATGTCAAAAAAAAAAAAGTGTCGGGAAAATTTTTCTGCCAAACGCCATGCCGCTTCAATGTCCATAAGCCCTTGGTATCTTCAACACGACCAAAAAAACGCGCCAAACCAATACCTCTTTGGATACCCGCGCTCAGTTCAGATCTTTGAACGTCGCCTTCGTTTTGTTAGTTTTGCTAGATTTGTTAGGAGATTTTTTTTTTATCGTTGTTGCTGAAATCGTCATGGCCATATCAATCACTTCATCCTCCTCTTTGCATGCGTCTGGTCACCGTCGACAGTCACTGTCTGTAAAGCGACTCTTTAAACCTCCTTACCCAGTGCTGACGCACGCGGCCTGGCATCTTACAAAAGACCATGGCCTTGCACTCGTTGATGAGCACACTCTCCGAGATCTTGACCTGTAAATCGAGGTCTTCGTCGGCAAAGTCGCGGAAGAAGACATCGAGAGCTTCCTCCTGCCAGCGCAGACTGCTTCGCGAGCGCACTGCTTCGACGAGCTCCTCGATGACAGGCGCATGCGACAGGAGCTGGCTATCGGTCTGCGAAGGAGATGCGACACTGGGACCATCCCGAACCGCGAGAGGCAGCATAGACGAGTTAAGCACGGCAGAGGTCAGCGCGCGGGAGCCATCGTTAGAGGAAGTCCGGCGCCGCTTGCCAGGCGACTCGGGAGCTTGACCCAGGGGCATGTTCGAAGCTGGGGGTGACTCGAAGGTAGCGGGTGTGCTTGTCGTGGGAAGCTGGCGCTTGCGGCTCTGAGTGATGGTCTCGTCCGGCGGGGTCAGCGCGCTGGCATTAATGGTCGGCGGGCCGCGAGGAGGGATCGTAGTAGACGTCGGCCGTTGCTGGGTCGAGCCCGTGGAGGAGGTGGTCGGGGTCTGGGTCAAAACAGGCCGAGAATTGGGACTCTCCAAACCGGGAGGCCGGGGAGGGGGCTCGCTCTGGAGGTTCAAAATCCCTGTGCCGGGCATCTCGGGGTCTTCAGCGATAGGACCGTCTGTTCGTCGTCGAGGCTTCATGATCCGCTTAGGAGCACCCCCCGAGCCGATAACGTCGGGGTACAAGATCTCCATGTAATCTTCGTGGTCAAAGGGTCGGCCGCGGAGCGCCCTGGACAGAGGTTCCCTCTGGTGCGAATTAGCAATGCTGTCTCGGGTCTCGCGCCTACACCTGGGATCGCAGCTCGCGTGGTTGACCATAGCGGTGAAGCCTCGGCACTTGCGTGATCGCAACCTCGTCCGATATCGTCAAAGGAATGTTTACCTCGATGTGTGCGGTCCACGCCTCTTCGGTGGCAGTGACTGTCCTCGTCACTGGGTTATACAAAAATTCGGCATCCTCACGAAGGCCTCTCCATAATCGAAAGCGCTTCCTAGCATTGTCGCTTTTGTTGATCAGGTGGCTCTTTGTTGGATAGGCACCGTGACTCTCCTGCAAGGCCTGGGCGGCACGTTCCCAAGCTTCAGCTTTGAAGGAAGAGTTCTCGCGAAGGCCTAGCTGGACGCTCTCACAGAGGCTTCGGAAGAAGGTAGCTTCGTAGGCAGGAGTCCAGCTAAAGCGCGGAGCTCTTCGATCTCGGTCTACTCGGGTAGGTACTTGGCCGTCGGGGCCGAGCACAACATCGCCGTCGTCTTCGGACATGGGATGAGCGGAGCGATTGGAGCCAAAGAGGCGTCGTGTCAAGGGCGACCGAGTCGAGTCGTCTTGGGGTACGGTACTTTCGACAGAGAGGAACAAAAAACCAAGCCACAAAAAACAATGGATGACGAGATATGTCCCCGTGACAGGAACGAGGCTGAAGCCGAAGCGAATGCTTCTCTGGAGTCTGTCGCTTTCACTGGCACTGGCAATGGGACGGGATTTCCCTGGATCCAATCGCCCAGTCGGGACTCGGCCGGGCGGTGAGTGGAGACCAAAAAAGAGGTCACCTGGGCTGCCGGGAATTTCATTTTGCGTCACGTGCATCCAACAGAGTCCAATCGCAGCCGTTGAAATCGGCGGTGCGTGGAATTGAAGGGGAATTTGATGGGGACCGTGAAAGGATCAACATTGTCGCTGGGGAATTGCCTTTGTAAGGCTGTCTTTTTTTCCCTTTCTTGATGTAGAAATCCGAGGATGCATTCGATGCACTATATGCCCTTTTAGAGTTGATCCAGGACCATGGACGAGGATCTAGAGCTTCTTTCTAGAGCCTGAGGGAGCTTTATTGACTCCTGGACCAATCTCCACGTGGTGCTGCAATTTGACGACAGACGCCTCGTGGTCCAAGAAAAAAATGGCACACTTTCCTATCACTCCTGTTTAATCTACAAATTAAAGCATATAGGCAAAGCTTATGATTATAAAATGAAACTTTTATGTAGAATTTAGAGTGTCTTTTATTTATTCTACACTTTTATTTATTTATTTTACTCTAAATTATGCCTCTATGGCCCGACAAAGCTATCGCTCACGTACCTCTTGTCTGCCATTTTTTTTCTTGGTCTGGGTGGACGCCAAAACACCACACGCGGTGCAGGGATGATGCCACCTGCAGACCTCACCGATTGGATTGAGGTACTTTTGCAGTTGCGTTGCAGTTGCACTCGGTCTTGTCGCCGAAGACTCCGTTTCTTTTCAATGACGAAACGAGATGCATGCACTCGAGGAAAGAAGCTTTCTAGACGACGCAAATGCAAACCGCAGGCCTCGGCGTCTCTGACCAGTCAGTCTGCGGTGTCGACTTGCTTGCAGCAGAGTTGCATAACCGCCGCTGCCGCTTCTTTCTCGCCTCGTTTTTTTTCGCCTCGTTTTTGACCGTGTTTCGTCTTGACTGTGTCAGCAATGCCAAGTCATCTTTGTTCAAAGAGTTTCGGCACTCGAGCAGCAAACCTCTACCGTCTTGGCCCACAATGCGTGGTGTCGGTGAACCCCATTGACAACAGCAGCTGTCGTCGAGCAGGACATGACCACAGCATATGAGTCGCGGTTTGAAAGAGACGAGTTTTGGTAGGACGAGCGTTTACTTGGAATTACCCTCCAATGGCCAAGACTCGGTAAATCTTCTCGCCGATGGATCCTGTCCATACAATGCCAACAGGCAGACAGATGGATCTCTTAAGATGGATCCAAGCACTGCTGGGTCTTCATCCAGCCGAGCTGCCGTATCCAGGGCCTTGAGTTCGCCGACGTCGGTAAACTTGTATATAGTCTTTGGTGTTTCTATTAGATGCATCCCCCAATTCCCATGCTCATCGCATCGTCGGCCGATTGCGTCTCAAACACACACCCGACAATATGACCGTGCAAGCCTGGAGATCAAATATCGCGTAGTCAAACGGCTTGCCCTTCTAAGCTTCGCATTTTTTTTTTTTCTTTCTCAATGACTCGGTCGTTCGGCATCTTCCCAAAGATCATCACATCCCATCACTCTCCAAACGAGGTGGAGTCCCCATCCCCAACATCCATCCCGCAACCGCAAAGAGCGAACAGCCCGGTCCCCGAGAGCACTCCAGATCCCCCCCCCCCCCCCCCATCTCGGCATACGAGTCTACTGACTTGGCAACCCATCACGAGGAAGAACCACGATGGAACTTATCTTATCTGATTGATCTATCCTACAGGGGATGAACCAACACGTCCAATTTTCTTCTCCCGCTACCGCTGAACGAACCCCCCCCCCCCCGGTTAATGGCGCGGTTTTCTGTCAGGGAACGGAGCCGGAGCGGACCATCGGGCTAATCCCCAGGAGCCAAGGGTCCGGTGCACCCCTGGCTAACGAGTGCTAAAGTGCGGAAAGCTTATTGCCACACCGGCCGAATATGGGGGCCAAGTTGCGATTTCGCCGGTGAATGTCACTGGATGACCACGTCGATGTCCCTGATCACTCAGGTCGACTTTTAGTGACAGGGGCCCGTCAGGTGAGATTCAAGAGCTCTTTCACGTGTTCTACAGTCGACAGGGCAAATGAATGAACTCTTGCGATAGTACGTGGACAGAGCTTGCAGCCCAAGTCGACTCTCGAGATGTTTTGTTCAGTGCGCCGCCTGCTCAGGTAAACACCGCAATTCAATGCCCAAGTCTGAACAAGATCTTGGCGCATCTGACCAAGCCAAGCGGTATTGGCAACGGGTCACGTTCATTCACATGTGCGGCTGTGTCAAGGAGTCACCGGAACCTATAAGAAACGATCGTCCCTGTTAGGCAATCCAAGAGTCAAGGGTCAATGACAAGGCATCGAGCGTTTAACTCATCCGATGATCCGATTAGACGGCCCGTAATTGATCTCGGAGATGGCTCAGCTTGGCCTCGGATCGTGGGGTTGCTGTTCTACTTGGTATTCTTGGCCACTCCATTATTGTCTAGTCAAGTCTTGAGGCCCCTCGCAGGAAAGGAAGAATCTCGAGTCGTGGGCAGTTGTGTCAGTTGTGGTTTGTCGGAACCGAGAATTTCAAAGTTGTCCCGCGCAATCTCCCCTCTATCCGCTCTCAGACTTTTGGCGCTCCTTTAGTCTAGGAGACCAGAGGCAAGTGTTTCTCCAGTTAGACGTTAACAATGACAAACAGACAGAGCACCTGATTATAAGAGGCTTAGCTCTTGGAAAGCGAAAACAGTGAACTCGATCAGTGCTAGCCTGCAGGGGATCCTCGAGCCCATGTCAAGAGGCACACACACAAGTTCCCGTTTACTAAAGCCGACGATGGTGCTAGGGTTGATGGCGGCTTTGGCGCGATCATGGCCCGATGGTTCCGATGTGTAGGGGTCTTTGTGATGCCAATGCCGTACTGAAAGCGATATCGCAGCTTGACGAGTTGACCAGAATGTTGTGGGTAGTTCTCCCCACGCTCCTCGGGATATCGGCAACCAGAGACTGTCTAGGTTTTGTTAAAAACTTCACGATGAACCAAGTTTGTGCAAAGACGCGATTCATCGAATCATCAACAGTGGAAGCGGTCTGTTCCTGTTGCAGTGCGGTGACAGGCATCTTGGGCTGAGTTGCTTCGTGTAGCGTCGATCATCAAGAAGACGTTTGGTATTAGTGGGGAAATCGACGATCAGTTTCGTTATATGATGGTTTAGATGGACAATGCTGGCTTAGATCCGAGTAAAACCGAGTGAAAAGGGTCGATATATCCAAGGATGCATGCCACGATGACATGGTTCTACCGCGCAGGTCCCTGGGCGTTTAGCCACGGGAGCAAAAGGATGTACATGGTAAACCTGACAAACCCACGTCAGAGAGTGGGATGGAAGAATGAGATCGTGCGTTGGTTTGCGATTGCTGATTCGGAAAACTCGTGTGCCATTTGCGGCTTTTGACCAGGCATCGGAGCATCGCGACTAAAGAGCGTGGAGGTGCATTCAAGCAAAAAATGGAGTCTGCCCATGGGCATTTCAGCTGGAAAATGCATGGGACGAACACACGCAGGGTTGCTTTGACCAGCCTTGGCTCGATCGGGAGCGGCGTATCCCAGGCGGGAGAAGCGAATGTCTCGAGCGTCAGTTTTGGGCAGGCCGTATTCACTGACACGGCCCTCATCTTGAACGGCAACCAACAGCTACAACCATGTTGACCAAATAAAGTGCGGCCCTGAGGGGACCTTTTTTTCTGGGGAGCAACGCCACTAAGCCAGGGTGTCCTGGGCGTGGCATGACAGCCGGCTCTGCGCCGAAATCGCTCACCTTGAGATGAATTGGCTTCCCGATTAGATCTCACGCATAACGGTCCCTGGGTCAAACCGAGAGTCCGGTCTAAGGACAACTTGTCGATGAGAGACAAGACAAGCTACGACCAAACTAGAAAACCAAATCTTGGGACAGAATAAAAAGGTTAGGCGACGCCAGGGGCAGTGGCCATGATGATTGGTCAGGGTGGAGTCATGATCAGATAAAAAAAATTATCTGATCATCAGATAAGATGCGCCATTGGTTTGCCAAGTCCGAAGCATTCGCTCTGTCCGCTGAGCCTAACCGCACACGACCACACCTATTCGGTCTTGACTCCATCCAGGGCCCCTGTAGGTTTGGCTGGGGTGTTGAGGCCCTTGTCGCGAGCTTTCCGTCGAGTTTGCCCTGGTGGTTTGCCTTCGCACCTGCCCATGAAAGCCCAGGCCCGCGCCCACCGCAGCGGGGTCATTTTGGGAAAGTACCCCGTCACCCGAGGCCGGCCAGATCGGCTGCCCCCATGTGCAGATTTTTGGACCGAGCCAAAATGAATCGGATTCAGATGTCTTGGGACCTTTGAGAGACCCAGAATGCGTAGACGAGGTGCTGTACCGGGTACCTCGGCTCGGTGAGGGACGGAGCAGGTGTTGCTTGGTATTATCTTGGCTGTCCATTCTGGTACAAGCTCGACACACCTGTGCGCCCAACTAAACTTGAGTACTTTCCGTCGATAGCCTGATAAGCTCTAGAAAAGCTCCATGATCGTTCATGGCCGGTTCATGAACCAGGATTCGTAGCTGCAGAGACGTTCAGCCGCGTGGGATGACCTGGAGATCCACGCCCACGCCCATGACAAGCCCATCGCGTGGGTTTACCGGACGGACCTGCCATTTGATCCATGCCATGCCACACCTTAAACCTTGCAGGTACGGTTTCCGCTTTCGAGCAGCTGAGATGGGAGAAAGGCACCTACGCTAATTCTCTCGTACCTTCCCTTGGCTAACCCACCTTCTTCTCAACCCTTGCCCGCCTTACCGTCTGCTAAAGAGTAGTGCCACTCCCACTCCCTGCACTCAACCCTGTCTTTCCTCTTGACTACCTACCTATATTAAGAGACTCACGGCCGGGCCATCTGATTATCTCCCTCCCGGTTCTTTTTTGGTCTTCACTTTCGACAAGTCTCATCTGGATCGCACACAACACTCGTTCGCCCTGTTGTGCAAACGCGACCAGCCCGTCAAGTCACAAAAACCGCTACTCAGCAATCGACAAGAACATCCCGAGAAAGCCGCCAAGGTCGACCGCCGTGGGGTCGCAGCAACCATGGGTATCAATCCCTTCAAGAAGAGCAAGCCGGACGAGGATACCGCCGAGGGAGTGACTCAGGCCCCCGAGCCCGCCGTCGACAGCAACAGCAAGGAGATAGGCGTCGAGGGCAAGATTCACGATGGCGACCATGAGCTTCCTGAGGTTACCAGCACCTACCAAGCTGGTGTGCGAAACATCGAGGCCATGACCACGGTATGGACCAAGAAGGATATGTGTTTGGCCTATGGCAAGTGAGTATCAACTCTGGATCATCTGCAACAGACGGTAATGGGGATGCCTTGTGTTGGATCACAGCAACTGACAAGTCGTCCAGTATCTGGCTCATCTACTTCATCCTGTCCATTCAGGAAGTTGTCGTCCGAAGTCTTAACCCCTTCGTCGTCAGTGCCTTTGCGGCACACTCACTCACTGCCGTTGTTGGTATCATTGCCAGTTTGTTTTCCGGTCTGGCCAAGATTGTCTTTGCCAAGTTGATGGATACTTGGGGACGTCCTCAAACTCTGCTCATTACTATGCTTCTCTGGACTGTTGGCTTCATTATGATGGCCGGCTGCAAGAACGTCGAAACCTATGCTGCTGCTCAGGTCTTTTACCTCACTGGGTATGTAGCCAAATTCTACATGACAATTTCAGCAACTAACAACCATGTACAGCGCCCAGGGTGTGAGTTACTGTATCACCGTCTTCATTTCTGATACCTCGTCTCTGCTCAACCGTCCCCTGATGCTCACATTCGCCACCTCCCCATACATTGTCACCACTTGGATTGGTGGCCCCATGGCCGACTCGATTATCAGCGGCATCGGGTGGAGATGGGGTCTCGGTGTCTGGGCTATCGTCATTCCCATCGTCGTCAGCCCGCTTTCCATCATCTTCCTCTACAACCAGAACAAGGCCAAGAAGATGGGACTGTACCATCCTCACAAGGTCGACATCTCAATCAAGGGCGTCTACAGTTGGTGCAAGGATGTTGATTTGGTCGGCATCATCATGCTTATCGCTGGCATGGCTCTGTTCCTCCTGCCCATGTCTATCTACTCCCGTCAGGCTGATGGCTGGAGGTCGCCCATGATTATTGCCATGATTGTCATCGGTGGTCTTCTTCTCATTGCCTTTGTCATCTGGGAGAGGTTCTTCGCTCCGGTCACCTTTATCCCGTATAAGCTGCTCTCGGACCGAACTGTATTCTTCGCCGGTCTTATGTTCACCTTCGTCTTCTGGAACTCGGCTATCTGGGGCAGCTACTTCACGTCCATGCTTATGATCACCTGGAACACTGGTGTCACCAAGGCTACCTACATCAGCAACATCTACCGAGTTGGCTCTTGCTTTACCGCCATCATCCTGGCCTACTTCATGCGTGTCACTGGTCGCTTCAAGTGGGTTAACCTCTACTACTCCCTCCCACTTATGCTCCTTGGTGTTGGCCTCATGATTCACTTCCGTCAACCTGATCAGAATATTGGCTACGTTATCATGACCCAGATCTTTGTTGCATTTGCCGGTGGTCCCATCGTGGTTGCCGGTGAGATGGCTATGATGGCCCCCTCCGACCATCAGCACGTTGCCGTCATGATTGCCATCCTGGACCTGTTCGGTAGCATCGGTACTGCTGTGGGTTCTACTGTCTCCGCCGCCATCTGGACCGGAACCTTCAAGGATCGTCTATATGCTCGCCTTCCCGAGGGTGCCGATGTTGAGAACATTTATGGCAGCATCTATAGCCAACTGGCCTACAAATGGGGCACCCCTATCCGCTATGGAATCGCTCTTGCGTACGGTGACAGCCAGAAATACATGCTCATCACCAGCGTGTGCATCTTGTCTCTCGGATGGTTCTGCGTCTTTGCTTGGAGAGATATCAAGGTCACCAACATCAAGCAGGTCCGCGGAAACGTCGCTTAAAGGCGGCAACGGCATTTCCCTCTCGTCTGCCTGCAATTGTAGGACGGACCAGAGGTTGCTGGCTTCAACACACCATTTAATAGATCTTTTCAAATATTCCAGCATGTATTTAGCCGAGGACCTGGGCATAGTCCTCTGGACTCGCTCACTAATGCGCCTCTGCACATCTTGGACAGGCTCAAAGGGACTTTGGGAATGGCTCGGTGCTGGCTACACGAAGAAACGAAGTACTCGATCATGTCCTATGTATATACTCTTTTGAATAAAGGCACCGAACTAGAACCAGGTATCCAAATTTGATCTTCAATTCGACAGGTTTGAAATAGCCGCCTAACTTTGAATCTCTTTGTAAATGAACTTTTCAGCGAGCGTCGATGGGCCTTGGAAACTACGTTGGTAAATGAGTTACGCCATGCATCATATTTAAACGACTTCGAAGATCACTGGCTTATGCCTTCAGATTATCCGTTGATAGTATTAGGAAGATCTTTACTTTATTTACGGGCTTTAATTCATATTACCGGGCTTCTTTGCTTCAGAATTTAGCAGCCAACAGGCAGAGCACCAACATCAGTGGGCGTCTTGAAGAGGTCAACCTCGGCAGCTCGGCGTCGGGTAAGACCTGCGATAGGCTGGCCATTGCCCTTGTTCCACTTGGGCAACTCCTCACTGGCAACCGTGTTGGCATCCTCTCCGTCGTTGAGGCGGCGGATGAGAGTGGAATCCCCAGAAGCACCGCAGCCAACGTTGAAGGCCCAGCTGACCAGGGCTCCATACTGGTTGGCGTTGAGGACGACCTCGGAGGTGGTGTCAAGGGTGATGCACTGCTGAGCGATCTGAAAGAAAGTTAGTGTTTGTTGAGCGTTTGATTTTAGTACGGCTTGGCTCACTTTGATGTCGTCTTGCAGAAGCTTCTGTCCATCGGCCTCAGAAAGGGGAATGGGGTAGGGAACATCGGAGCAGCCAGATTGCTTGCAAAGGTGTCCATAGCCTACAGTGGGGTTTCCGGTAGCGTCAATGTCTGGATGAATGGTTAGAGCAGCTCTTGACTTGAGAAGAATGATGGAGGGACTCGCAAACATCTGCCCGGAAACCCTCGAATTCCTCGACTAGGCTCAAGGTAGCTTGGTTGACAGCGGGGCCAATGCAAGCCGCTCGAACGCCTGCAAGGGCGCTGAGAGTGTGTAGGAGAGTGAAAGAAGACGTAATCTGGACCATGGCTACGGTGAGCTATCGTTAAAGGAGGAAGGGTTGTGTTTGTCGATGAGAGATGCCTTGGTTCTTTAAGAATTGGGCAAAGTAATTGAGGAGATCCCCTGGCCTCTTATACTTGGATCTTGACATGACCCCTGACCCTCTTCCCCAGACACCTACGTCAGGTTCATTTTCCGAGTGTAAGACACCCTCGGCCATGTCCTGCAGAATGGGCTATTACAGGATCACAGCTGAATCTCAAGAATGCGAGACCCCTGCTGATCGACATGTGGAACCTGTCCAAACACTCGTCGATCTTTGCCTCCTACCAGGGGGGAGGATCTAATGTTCCGATAGACGACTTGACAAATCTGGCCCGATGTGCATTTACTTGACGCTGTAGATGAAACGAGCTGAGATTGTCGACCATATAATCCCTGACCTGGACTACACGTGTGCATTATTATTGGCCACCTTGGGCAGGTCAAGATCGAAACATGACCTGATGGTTGAAGATCAAGTAGATCGTCGCCGTTAAACTCTACCGAAAAAGAACGCACATTAGACATTCGTGCAAGGCAGAATTACACGTTTTGACTCTCCAGAGTTTGATTGCATGTATTCAGGGTTGAACCCTGCTTAGTTTTAAACCGCTGATCCACTCGTTGATTGAAACTGGGTTGATCAAAAAGACGACTATGATGTCAGGCTTGGGCCATAACTTGGAATTGTCTCAGACATTTTTTAAAGCATGAAACGAAATAAGTAATCGCCGGACGCCTGTTCTCCCGTGATGACGGGTCTCAATGAGCTGTCGCGAAGTAGACAAGGAATGTAATCATCTTGAGCATGGTGATAAACGTGTTGCTCATCTATCTGGGGACTCTTGAAACAGAAAAGGATGCTGGTTTCTATGCAGGTGGTGGGATATTGAGCCGTATTATTGGTCCAGGATAAGAAAACGTTTGTGTAACTGTAAAACCAAGCTCAGCCACTTTACTGATTAACATCATGTTTCACGTATTCATCGTATTTAAACCTACACCAAGTTACGAATATCGTAGATTGTTGTTTTTTTACTGACACTGTTTCAGCCCGCCAATTCACGACGTTTCGTCCAAGAAGGAGTCATATCGACAACTTCTCCAACTGGCTTTGTTTACAGTACAAATTCAAAAGACACCTTATTTCCTTATGCCAACGCCCAAAATGGCGGGTATCAAGTTATATCCAGTATCAAAAGACCACCACACCCAATACTAGAAGAAATCATTGAAAACGTGAATCATGTCTATAACCCATGCAAAGCCGGACCCAAGTGCAGCAAAAAGAAAAGAAGGGAAAGGGGGAGAAGAAGAAGAGCACACCAAGCGAATGACTATGTTGAGCTTTGAATAAAGTCCAGGTTTAAACTTCTCCAATCCCATAATTGAGAAAAGTCTCCAAGTTCGGCATCTGTGATGTTTTCGAGCCCGTAGTTCATCTCCAACATTGGTGGGTGGAAGTCGGCAAAGGAGGCTTGGGGTACCATGCCGCTAGAGGTCGGAGGCATCATGTTAGCCATGTTGGGGTCTGGCTGTGGCATTCCGTGGATACCACCTCCTTCGATAACGGCATCGATACCGGCACTCGGGGATGGTATTTGATCCTGCATCACACCGCCATCATATACAAGAGGCGGTCTCATGTAGTTTTCAGTAGGCGCAGGGCCGGCTGTCTGAGTAAGTCCAGGTTGGTCGCTGTGGTCATAGTACGAGTAGCTGCTTTGGGGAGTTGAACCAGCTCCCACGCTTGGCGAGCTTGCCCAGTTGCTTGGCGAGCTGTGCTGTGACTGTGACTCGAAGCCCTGGACGTACGAGGGGTGGCTGCTGGGTGATGGATTGTTCACACCCTCGTTGCCCGTGAGGTTTGGAGGTGATGGTTCAGCCACAGGGGCCATCCGCTGTTTCTTCCGGTAGTTGTCACGCACAGGCGCTGACCGTCGAGGCATTCTCTGCATCATCCTGATAAGGATGTCGTGGGATGTCTTGGCCGTGCTTGATATCGTCTTGATGCGTTTAAGGAGTCTAACCGAGTTGTCCACGGCGTCGATGATTTCGTCCCTTCTTGGGATGGTATGGTCCTGGTCCTTAATAATAGCTGTAGAGAGAACGGCTGCCGTGTCAAAGAGGGAAAAGATGATGAAGTGGAATCTGCCATCTCGGTGCGAGACATGATCAACCCATCTGGTAGTCGTGTCAAGGTTTTTGAGAGAGTAGTGAACCGCATCCGCTCGAACCTCCAATAGATCCTCCGTGGTCGACTTGGTGTACGTTTGTGCCATGAAGGAGCGCATAGGGTTGAGGATCATGAGGTATGCCATGGTGTGGATGTAGAACCGATGAAAGGTGATCCAGGAGTGCTTGTAGTCCTTGGATGTGTCCGGTTGATCGACATCGTAGACTGCAGGGAAAGCACGGATCCAATCCTCGAGCATCCGCTTGTACTCTTGAACCTCACTTGCCGTGTTGATGTTTTTGGGTGCGGTCCAACGCTGGGCGAGCTGAGTGACTAGCTCTGATTGCAATTTCATGTGAAGTAGTGGCGATGGTGACAAGTTTTCAAGGGTGAGACTTGGTGGTTCAACGTCGATGTCCGTATGATCAATAATTGTCGGCCGACCCAGGCCGGAAGCAAATTGCCTGTCGTTTCATCAGCATACTTCAAGTTGATCGAGAGCCTTTCAACTTACCAGTCCCAACAATCCAGAACACACCACACTCTACGGCGCATCTCACGTTCAAATTCGGTCAAACCCTCAGCAATAGCAACCCGATGGAGGCCTTGACATGTCATGTTAACCAATGTGATCTGTCACAGCAGGGGTAGATCAGCTTACCTAGCTCGTGCGCCTCCCGGACGGCTGCACCAATGACGTGCCAGGCTTCGACGAATCTCGCTTCAGCCTTGTACCAGTAGATCGAATGCAACATCCACTGGACGTTGAGAAGATGACAGTGGCCAACGGGAACAACTCTACCGAGATCAGTGCCAGCTTTGTGATACTCCTTGGTTAACGTGTCGGCTGCCTCGGCCAGCTCAACCTCGACGATGGGTTTCATCTCGACGTCGAGGTGCTGCGTGGCGCAAGCGCACACCATGACCAAGAGGATGGTCCATTGGAGTGAGACGGTTTGGTTGCTGTTTATCCGTTCCCACCACTTCTGATACTCCTGCAGAAAAATGGGCGGGTAGATGATGTAGTAATGGTAGTTGACATTGTTAAAAAAGCTCTGAACAAGGGCATCTGAGTGAGTTGTCAGTTTGCAAGCCCTGGTCATCATCAGATGGAGGATCAGTGGCGACTCACCCATCTGAGGTCGAGAAGGGAGAACATCAAGAGCATGCTTAAGCTGAGGGCAAGTGTCGGGGTGGACCCAAGTTAATTCGCCCATGGGATTCCTCTGAGAAAGAGTTAGCTCTCCATTCCCTGGTGAGGGCTGGCTGAAGACTTGCCTTGGAGGCAATGGTGAGAGACTCAAACAGGGGTCCAGCGGCGTAGCCCATGGCCTCGAGACCGAGGTCATCCTGGTCGCCACCAGCAGGCTCATCAGGCTCAGGCTCGCCGTCATCATCACGACTACGAGAGCGCTTCTTGTCGCTTCCCGAGGTTAAGCTGTCTGATGGCGAGCTGGCCGAGTTGGGCTGAAGGAAGCGGCATTTGTCGGCGACCTTGCGCTTCTGGCAATGGTTGCAGGGCCATTCGCGATTGCACTACGGGTGGTAAGCACTTGTCTCCAAAGCCTGGTCAAGCGACCAGGGGCAGCGCAGCTTCGGGAAACGCGCAGGCAGGGACAGGCAGGGCATGCGACGCACCTTTTGCTTCCTGCGATGGCACTCGGCGCAGGCAGAGCGATACTGACCAGTGTGCGTGCTGTTATCCTCCATGTTATGGTGGAGTTGAATGTGTGGAGAACGACAGGGAGCGACGCGAGGAGTCAAGGACGGGGCCTATTGGGGGCAGGAAAAACTTTGACGCGCCTTGTCGGGTCCTAATTCCGATCCGGCGCCACGCCCACGTCGGTCTAGAACCATCAGGGCTTGGCCGAAACATGGGCTTGACCTGAAAGGGCAGTATGTGTCTCGGATGGGATACTTGGATCTTGTGGCTGTTGTGATCAAGGGGGAAAGACTGTTGATTGCAGGGGTCAAGAGTTGAAGATTGAATTAAAAAAAGGTCATCCTATTATTGGAGTATTTCACGTTTCAAATATGAGCTAGTTGGCTACTACAAGAAAAAGGAAATGGACAAGGTCAGCAGCGCTAGACACAGACACTCACTATACCTAGGTAGGTCGACAATACCACGTAGTAGTGATTCGCTTCAGGGATCACAATAAAGAAATGCATTCATACCAACCAAACAAGACTTTTGCTTTTACAAAAACAACTCCTGCCAGACCACTTCCATACTGACAAATCCCCTCCTGGCTAACCATCTCGTCCCAAATCAGTTCCTGTCAAGCCACCCCCAATCCATCACCTCCTGACAAACTACCACTTGCCAACAAGACTCTAAACAATGATCAACACTCACTCCTCGCGACTCTTAACTTCAGACAAGTTAACCAAATGGTATTGATAGAATCCGTACGGCACTGGTGGAGCCATGTACGGGTTGTATGTTTGGTACTGTTGCATTTGGCTGCCATACCAAGGCTGCGCTGAAATGTGCGACGCCATCAGCCACGGAGCTTGGCCCAACTCCTGGCCTTGCCACTCAAAGCCGTGGTAGCCGGCGTACCCCTCATGGAAAGATGTGGGATAGGCATTCAAAGTCATAGACTGATATGATGGGCTTTCATACTCATTCACGAAATGACTTATAAATGCACGCTGGTATCCTCTAGGACGATAATTCGCTAGTTTGAAATCTCTTCGGGATTTTCTCGGATGATAGATAACGTCTAAGCCTGTAAAATCATACACACTGACAACTACCCGAGCCGGACCAGGCTCGCCGGAAATGTACCGTCCAGTGGCGAGTAAAGGATACTCCAAACAAGGCGCGGAGGCTCGGAGTGGAAGTTGTTCGTGGTTCTGGAATAATTCTGGGTAGTGACACCCTAGCTTAGGCTGGGGAGGAAACGCGAGAGCTTGCCGGCGTACTTCCACAGCTGCCACTCGCCTGACAGGGTCGGTCTCCGATAGTTCGGAAAGGGAGTAGTATGACGCGCAGTCATTGAAGCGGGTTTCCCCGGAGTCTGGGCGACGTAGGCCAGGAAGTGATGCTAGCGACATCGTCTCGGTCGGGTGTGTCGTGTCTAATTTGTGGTCGTTGTTGATAGATTGTGACATATCTAGTAGTCGGGGTCTCGCGATCGAGATTACCCAGTGCCAAACGCAAGACGTCCATAGCTGTCTCCGATGCTGAGGTGTGTGGGGATCGTCGGGGGTCGTGGAGGAAGAAGCGTCTCCAACACGCTTTGTTCAGTGAGTCTGTGCTGACGCCGTGCTGCCGCCGCGCTGCTGAGGGGGTGTGAGGTTGAGTCTCTGAAGAGATAGCCGTTAACTAACCTTGATAAGGGAAAGAAAGGCGTAGAATGATCACCGCGGTGAGTGAAAAGGCTGCCGCTGTCCGGGGCCCACAGAGTGAGGCTCGCGAAACGGGGAAGGGATTGTATTCCGATGAAAAGGAAGAATAGCGAGAAAGGGCGCGCGCAAGAAGAAGAGAGCCGCAGCTGATGACGACGAGAAATTGTGTAGAGGAAGAAGAGTATCATCAGCTTCTTTCGATGGAAAGCCGTCGCGAAGGCTCTAGGAATGATGGATGAGTTGTGTGTTGAAGAAAGAAGAAGAGGAAGAAGAAGGAAGAGAAGGAGGGAGGGTAAGAAGAAGAAGAAGCGCGGCAGAATGACCGCGGTGAATGACGAAGAGCGACGCCGAAGGGGAAGAGGAAGCGTAGGCGGTGCGTTATCGTGAGAGTCGCGATAGAGGAATACCCTTATCAAGGCTATAGTGGATGAAGAGGAAGATTCCAGTGGATGATAAGCGTGATTGATGCCTCAGGGTCGAAGTATGAGTGGTGTCAAGAAGAACTAGGCAAGCAGTTCTGTCGAGAGGAAGTCTAAGTGGTGCTTTAGAGTCGAAGTATGAGCGATGAGAAGAAGGACAAGATGAGCAGTTCTGATGACAGAAGAGCTAAGTGATGTCGTAGAAGAGCTAATAGGAGCAGGTTGAAGTAGGCAAGGGGAGTAGTTTCGTCAAGAGTAAGCCTGACCGATGCTTTAGAGCCAGAGTATGAGTAATACTTGGAAAAGCGACGCGGGTAGTTCTGTGAAGAGAAAGACTGAGCGATGCTATAGAATGGCTGAGCATAACAAGGTGAAGAAGAGCAATGGTAGAATTTATAGTAGGTAAATCCAGAGAGCTCGTGTGTGTGTGTGTGTGTGTGTGTGTGTGTATGTGTAGAGGGAGAAGAATCGAGGGGGAATCAAAAGGCGAAGAGGGGCCATTGTAAAGTAATTCCTAGGATTTATGATCAAAGAGAATCTTCTTGGCAAAATTATTGTTTCTAAATCAACTCAAATTCTATCATGTTGTTTCAATGCTGTTGACAGTTGTTTTCAGGGGTTCAACAATTGTTGAGCTGTCATCCCAAACCCTGTATAGGCAGTTTCCATGAAAATGCGGGGGAGAACACTCAAGAGTCCCACACAATACTAGAATACCCCTAATGTGATCTATTTTAATCCACAGATGAAAGAAAACCGAAAAAGAACATGCTCGTGTTGAGCCGTGTTGAGCGACAGTGTCAGGGGGGGTGTCAAAGGGGGGCCAACATAGCCCCAAGACTATTATCGTCTATTACACCTAGTAACCTGGTACTGACGTTGAACACACTTAGCCTACAGGGCTTGAACAAAGAATCATGCAGGGTTCTAGGTAAATTATGACTCAATGGTGACCCCTGGGGTTGGTAAAGTGATATATCATATGTGAGGCTAGGCACTAAGGGGAGAATGGAGGAAGATGATAGGCCAAAGTTTCAGGTAGGATAGCCTTATGAATTACAGTTTCAGTTCGTCTTTGTTCAATAGACTTTAGTTAGGAGTCATGTGTTCCACGCGATTGCAAACAAATTCCTTGAGTATTTGCACTTCTGCCCAGGCCAAGCGCGGTCGGTCAGCAGGAGGAGGATTCTACGTTTTCATACATGATCAAGTTTTAGTTTCAGGTGCAGACCTAGTTTTGGATTGATTTATGTTGGTGCCTTTCATTTCGCTCTCTTATTGAAACAAAGTTTCGAAACAGCAGGGTATGTAACGCGCTTGTCTTGTTAGGCACAGTGAAGCCGAATAGAGATAAGTTGACATATCTTATTGCAAAGTTCAAAATAATACATGACTCATACAAGAAAAACAAAGAACATTTAGTCCATCCTTCGATCATCCTGGTCTCTCTCCCTCTTCTCCTCCGCAATCGGTGCAGGTGTCATCATATCCGGTCGCAACGAGTACCGCCTGTTAGAAGGCGACACGGACAAGATACTTCTCGGCCTCTCAATCTCCGGAGGAGAGTACTGTGGCATTTCTGGATTATTCCCCGTCTCGAGCCAGGCGCTGACACGTTGGTACATGTTTTCGACAATTTGGATTTCCTCCTGGATGTTGAGGGGACAGTCCGCCAGACAAAACTCTCGTTCGCGCTGCTCGATGTACTCTCTGACTTTCTTCCACTCGTCTTTTTTAGTTTTGAGCTTTGTGGGTAGTCCTGATCCTTTGAGGTATGTCAGGAGACCTGCGATGATGGTGTTGATTGCTCCGAAAGCTGTGACAGCCTTGTGGGAACCATTGGCAGCACCGAGAGCAGTAAGCGTGGCGGCTACTATGATTTGAGCCGCAAGACAGGTGCTAACGAGGATTCTGAAGCCCTTGTGTCGGAATGAGGCCTTCCTCTCGTTGCGAACGACACGGGTGTAAATGCCAATGTTTGGCGCGGAACGGACCGAGTGACCGTTGGCCCGCAATGCCGGGACGGTATCAATACCTGTCAGGGATCGGAAGAGGAGAAGCTTATCCCCGGAGGGAACAAGAGCTGCGACATCTGTGGTGGCAACGGAGAAGGATCTGTTAATGCCTGGACCTTCAGGTGGGACAATCCCCGGGTTTGTCACTGGAGGAGGATATCCCCGCTCCTCTCGGTCATATATAGAGACCACTTTTCGCAGAAAATCAACAACCGATTTCGTGGTAGGCATCTTGCTGACACTGGGACCGGCAGAACAAGAGAGAAAGGATGGACACGACGAACTGGCACTCTTGGCTGTCTGAGTCTGCTGCATCATCCCTTTTAATACCATATCTACAATCACATCTCTGAACTGATCTCATCTTGCAGATATCAGATGTCTCTAATCAAGACCTCACAAACCATGCCCAAAATAAAGAATGATCGCCCCGTGTTTGACCTCAGCTGTGTTGCGGCGGTGAACTGTCATCCGCAACGGGACGGCGATCGACATTGCAGTGAGATCTGTTGTCATCCTCTCCGATCGATTGGATGATCTTGGATCTAAAATGAAACATATTCCACTCGGAAACTAGCCGGGCCGTCACCCGTCGCCGGCGCCACGGGATGCCAACCCCCTCTCCATGTGGAAGGGGAGGAGATATGTTTTGACGATGTCATCAGAAACAGTATAGGAACGAGCTGCCTCGGTTGGTGATCTACTGGTCCCATATGAAAATTCAGGCTTTCTCCCTCTAAAATACATTCCAGAGCTGTTCGTCCCGTGGCTCATGGCAACGTTCTAACGATCTGATCTACCCGTCAATGGTTCTTAGGCAAATATCTCACTACGGCAGCCATTCTAATTACGTCCTAGATTTCATCAGTATGTGGAGACTTTTCTTTTTCAGCCAGCCAACCGCTTTGCCGATCTTCACCTCCTCCCTTCACCACTTGACAAGCCTCTGTCTCACTCGCGTAGCCTAACCTCGAAATGGGAAATCCGGGGCCAGCCGGATTCAAGCTTTTTAGCCTTCTGAATGTGAATGGTTTTCAGGTAGTCCCCCCTTTTTTTTGGATTAGAAATCATTAATGTTTAGCTTGGTCTGGGGAGATCTGTGATCGCCTCGATGAGGGCGCCATGGTTGACGCCTTGGTCCGTATTTGTCTTAAACTGATAACCCCATGACTCGTCCCAAGCCTGTGGCGTCACTGCTGAGCCGATTGTCTCGGACATGCCGTGGTTACCGCGGCTGGGACTTTTCTGGCTGGTCCTTGGTCAGCACGCAGGAAGAACTGAGGAATGCTGACTCCGATGGTGCTCGTGAGTAAGAGCACAGAGCCGCTCGAGATGGACAAGGCTGGGGAGCCGGGTTTTTAACTACTGAATCTTGTGAAATGAGGCCTATTACATGTGCTCACGTTGGGGCTTGGACATTCCTCCCTTCGAGTTTCCAAACCCCTGAAACAACGGGCTCTCCGTGAATGAATCCGGAACTTTTAGCTCATTTGTGCCAGAGTCCTGGCTCCTCAACGAGAAAAACGGGGCCTCCTTCATTTCCATTGTGTTCTAGACTATCGTTAGCACAACGTAGATTCCTTGTAATCCAGGGGCCAAAGTTAAAAAAAAAAAAAAAAAAGAGATAGTGCAGATGTTCTAACAGCGAACTAAGATAAAGATTTATTTAATTTATCTCGAATAAAAAATGAGGAAGGGAAAAAGTCGCACTAGTGTTGTTTGCGATGAGAGCCGCAAGACAACGGCGGGATGCTTTGTGACGTAGGACGGGCCTTGACAACGAGAGCATAGCGGTTTAGAGACCCCAAGTTCTCTATGAGCAGAAGAATTGACAAATGTAAAAAGGAACAATACCTGGTCAGTCCGCAGTGGTGCACGGCACACCAGTAGGGCATCGGGATGAACTCGAACATCGGTTAAATAGGATCTAATTGCTTGATGATTCACCGGCTACAACTGAACATTTATCCATGGTTCCCTTTCTATCATTCTCCAACTTCTATCTTCATACCGTAGATTCTATGTTTATCAGTTCTGTTCTTCCTGCAGGGCTTGCCTGATGCTCTTGAGTGCCTTGATCTGCTTGCCATTCTCATCAAAGTTGTCTTCACTCAGCCACACCTTAAAAGCCTTCTTGACAATCGGCCACTCATCATCCGTAATACTAAACCAAGCTGTATCTCGGCGTCTACCCTTAAGAACCATGTGCTTCCTGCTCAACGTTAGTATCAGCACAAGAGAGATTTTTCTGTGGGAAATCACCTAAAGATTCCCTCAAAGACAAATCCAAGTCGCTCAGCTGCTGACAAACTCGGCTTGTTAAGGTGGTTGGCTTTCCACTCAACTCTCAGATATCCGAGATCTTCGAATGCGTGCTTGATGAGGAGGTAAAATGCCTCAGTTGCAGCCCGAGTCTGCTTCAATTTCCCGCCAAGAATGACACTGCCGATCTCGATCCGTCGTTGATCGGGCACAATGTTGAGATAGGACATTTGTCCAACTGGTTCAGAATCGGCTTCTCCTCGTGGACCAGAGAGGACTGTGAAGAAGATTGTGTCTTCTCTCTTACTCCAGACCTCTTGAGTCTCTCTCCATTCATCCTGGTCGAGGTATGGGCCTCCGAACATGTAAGTCCAAAGATGTCCGTGCTTCTCACCACCGAGATGTTTGAAGAGCGCATCGGCGTGGGATACATCAAGAGGGACCAAAGATGTGTACTTTCCGTCGAGGGGCACGCGAGAGGGTGGCGATGCCGCACCCGATGGAGTAAGGGGGCCAACAGGTTGTTCGCTCATTGCGAAATCACTTGAGATGGAATTTGTGAGGTGTGACTGAGATGGTTGTAAAGTAGAGGCTGTTGGCTATTGTACAAAGTCCAACATGAGTCACTATTTGGATCGGTCCGTCGTTAGTAAGCTGCGCCCTTTTTACGACAAGCCTAGCAACGGAAGACTTCAGCTCACACTATAGAGCTGAGTTGAGAATAATTCTCAGAATGGCAATGAGGATAAATACTTGTAGAAATGACTTTTAAACCAGTTTTGATACGACGTGTAATTGTGAGGGAGACCCAAATATTTCAAGGATGCTCCCTCAGCGTACCTCCCTATTCCTAGCATGCATTATTCTAAATATGATAGTTTAGTCATACCTATACTAGGTACCTACGGAGAACTCAAATAGGATTTGATTGTACATGTGTTCCGCCTATTTCTTGAACCTGGTTGTGACAAAATTGCCAATTTGTTCACCGTGTCACCGAGTTGTTCGACGTACCTACTTCAGGTCCCGTCACAGGACCCGGAACTTTTGTGCGGCGGAAAGGCTAAAGAAAAATAGAACATCCCGGTTTCTGAGGATCTATATTTTCATTAACAGTTCCTTAATATATCACACACTACGGTATCGTTGTTGATCGACGAGCAAGGTGACAACTGTCCAACTCTAGGGTTGGTAGATGCTCCTCAGTAAGGTTTGCTTTTGACGACTAGCGCAGAGACACACCAACCAACGCCAACACCAGCCAGCGCACGTTGCCAGACGTGCCAGGCATCCATCCATCGCACGTGATAAAGACGTGAAACAAGTCAGTCATCTTGACACCAACGCCAAGGCAGAATTGCCGTTACCCCTGTAACCCACGACGCGAGTGCCGTGTCTTGCACTCCACCAGCATCTCCAACACGATCGACATTCTCCTCTCGATCAAACACAGCATGCTGACTTACGATACACAAGTCCTATTTTGAGGCCTCATCATGCGTGATCTAGAATCCGTCGAGTCGCGTCCCGTGTCATCATCCGACACACCCAACCAAGTCATCCTCGCACGACAACAACCATCCCGAAGAGGTCATTCTAAATCCCGACTCGGGTGCTTCAACTGCAAACGAAGGAGAGTCAAATGTGATGAACGTCAACCGGGATGCGCGCGATGTGCACGGCTAGGATTACGGTGTCAATATCCACCGTTAGCATGCCAAGCCTTGCCCGAAGCACCAAGAGCTCCGCTGACGAGCTTGGCCCTGGATGATCTGAGATTCCATTATCAGTTTCTCACGGTTGCATATCCGAGTTTGCCGCTAAGGGGGGATCATATCTGGTCGCAGTGTGCGGCCATGACACACGGCGTGAGAACTTCACTGGTTGATTTGACTGTGCAAATAACTAATACGGCTTCAGTATAATTACTTGGCTCATGCTGCACTAGGTCTTGGCGCTTCTCATCTATCGCAAAATGGCAATGTTAATTACAATGCCCAGGCGCTCCAGCACAGGGTCACAGCCATCAACCTCATCAATCAGCAGATCGCCGACACTTCACACAAGAGTATTGCCGACAGAGATGCTCTGTTTGCGGCACTCATGTGCATCGCTGCGCAATCTTGTCTCATGCCACACGGGATGACCGAGTATCTGGTCATGTCGAGAGGAGCCACGCTTGTCTCGACTTCTATGATGCCTGAATATCATCGGTCTGTGTTCAGGAGCTGGACTCCAGATGCACATATCGACAATATCCGGGATATCATCACTGATCAACCCAAGGACATGAAGATGATTGAGGGATTCAAAAGCTCTGCTTTAGCTCTTGAGCCTCGCTGTCGGACAGAATGTGAAAAGATATACTGCGAATCCATGCTCAAGGCCATATCCTGGCTGCCAACCTCTTCAGTAGAGGGTGAGTGGAGTAGAAATTGATTCGGTATCACTACTGACCAGACACACCAGCTTGGAAGGAATTCGTCACCCTTTTCATGATACCCAGCTATTTAAGCACCGAAACCTTCCAGTCATTTGTCAACCCAAACAACCACGTTGGCCAGCTCCTCATCATCCACATGTTTCTGCTCGACTACATCATTGGCAGGTCTGTCCTCGCACTATCAGACGAGCCAAAGTGTCCGGGCCGCAAGAATATGGTAATCTCCTGGACTGAAGATGTGGTGGACAGACTTCCAGAGGATTACAAAGAGCATGGAGTCTGGTTGAAAGAGTTTTGTCGGGTCCTTGCTAGACAGGATGCGCGATATCTACTCAGTCCTTGATGACTCACTGCCAAGTATTTCAACTCTCGGATTACTCCTTTTGGTCAAAATAGGAGACCATTCTGGCTTCTCGTCTCATCTTGCGGATCCCCTGAAAATCCACTCTTTGGTGGCCATGACATGGCCCCTTGCTAATGGCAAAATAAAGTTTCAAGCTTTTCTATTAGCTTATTCTCGGCTTCACGCCATGTCAATGATTGTCTGACCATGTACGGGTTCATCAGGGTTGGACCGGGATCGGAGCCGGCCTGAGTGACATGTTGATGTTGTTCTACGACTGGTCCAGACGTGGGCCAGTCCCAGCTCCTCTGCAGTCAATTTCTGATTGAGACAATGATTCCAATACGAGTTTTCTTAAGTAACGGTGTTGTCGTTAGTTGTGGTGTAGTTCATTAGTTCTCAGCCCAGTTCAACCATCAAGCTTCCAGCCAGCTTCTAGCCATGAGCACGCAATATTCCATCCATCCAAGAGGACAGAATCTCTCTCACTAACGCAGCCGGTCTCTTTCCGATGGAGCTTGTTCAACCGGGCCCACTGTGAACTGGGTACGGGTAGATAAAGTCGGAGCCGCACAAGTTTTGTCGCGGCCGCGGAGCCGCATCCACTCTGGAACTGATAGCTGATCTGTCCACTGCGGCGTCAGTCATAGGTTGTCTTTGGGTATTTCTCGTGCGTGTGACGGGAAGCTTGGTCGATATAGACTCTTTAGATTAGCTTGCATCAGATAACCTTGCGATGATGCAATCGATCTGTAGCAAGACTGGCATGGGTTCAACGTTTAGATAGTCTATAGTATGCTTCTGGTTCGATCTAGAACGCCAATTCACGTAAATAACTGCCCCAGGGCCGTGGTAATGGAAGTCAACTGAGGGTCAGGTACAATCTGCCAGAGGGTACTTAAATGCTTCCATCCTGGGTCTTCTGCCCTTTCAGTGTCCAGCCCACGTTTTGTATTCATCTGTACCAGTCACATTTTCAACATGGCCAACGAATCTCGGGGCAGCTGGTTCAGATGGTTCGCCGATGGCGATAGCCCACGGGAGCGAAAGCTGATCACCAAGCTCGATCTCCTCATCGTGCCCTACGCTGTCTTGGCATACTGGGTCAAGTACATGGATCAGTCCAACTTGAGTGAGTAACCATCACTGTCTTCCTGAACCCGACTAACGTTTGTAGACAATGCCTACGTCTCAGGGATGAAAGAGGATCTCAAGTTTGAGGGAAATGAACTAGTCAAGCTACAAACCTTTTATGTCGTCGGCGCTGTCACTGGACAGATTCCTTTGATGTTCTTGCTCACTTATATCCCTATGCATTGGTTGATCCCGGCTCTCGATATTCTTTGGGGCGTTTTTACGCTTCTACAATATAGAGTCACTGGGTTTGCCGAGCTCGCTGCCTACCGGTTCCTTGTTGGATGGTTCGAGGTTCGTTGTTGCGCTCTCTTGCACTTGATCCAAACTAATGCGAGGGCAGGCTGCTTTCTTTCCTGCTGTCAACTATCTTCTTGGTAGGTCACCCGACATAGTGGTCCATCTTCTCATACTCATGTCATATAGGAGCCTGGTACCGTGGAGATGAACTAGCCAGACGTGGAGGTATCTTTTACATTGGTCTGTATCTAGGAACCCTCACTGCAGGTCTCATCCAGGCCGGTGCATCAGCCCAGCTGGACGGCGTTCACGGTCTTGCCGGTTGGCGCTGGATGTACATCATCTGCGCCATCATCACCATCCCAATCGGCATTCTCGGATATTTCGTCATCCCAGGTACTCCCGAGCAGCCTAACCGAGTATGCCTGTCCCAAGAAGACATCGACCTCAGTACTGAGCGACTGTCTCGTGCTGGCCATCAGTCCCACGGCAAGCTTAGCTTAAACACCCTCAAGCGGATTGCCATGAAGCCGCAGTTCTGGACCATAATCCTTCTCGACGTCCTTTTCTGGAACTCTCAGTTGCATACTAGCTCTGGAAGTTTCCTGCTCTGGATCAAGTCTCTTGAGCGCTATACCAAGGCCCGCATTAACGAACTCGGCACGATTGCCCCGGCGTTGGGTATCTTCTACGTCCTGCTCGTGTCTTTTGCCTCTGATTTATATCTTGGACCTGCTTGGGCTATCACGGCTGCGTATACCTGGAACATCATCGGTCTCATCATTCTCATCGTCTGGAACGTTCCCGAAGCAGCGAAATGGTTTGCCTTCTCGACTATCTACTCCGCCAACGCTATGGCACCAGCACTTCACGGCTGGGTCAATACGCAGCTAAGAACATCTCCTGCCGAGCGATCCTTTGCGCTCGTTCTTATTACTGCTATCGCTCAGTCATCAACAGCATGGACCCCGTTGCTGGTTTACAAAACCGTCGAGGCTCCTCATTTCGTCAAGGGCTTCTCCTTTTCGCTTGGATGTTCTGTCACTCTGGTCATTGCGACGCATCTATTAAACCAGTACCTCAAGCGACGAGAGTAAGTGATGAGGATCGTATTGCCGTACACATACGCTAACTTCATCTAGTCCTCAAACTGTGGATCCGGCTGCTCAGGTTGCTGTCGAAGAAGCGGCTGTCAGCCCCAATCTTAAGAGCGCCGACGCCAAGGAGACAGAAAGAGATGGACTCAGCTCATGAGATGGATAGGGCATGCAATATCATGTGATAGACACCCATCGCTGAGAGTCGTATTCTATTCTACAGTTGAGCCCTTCTAAAGCCAACCGCCTGGGCGTGCTATATAATACACTCCCTTGCCCTTAACCAACTCCTGGTTTCCACACTTCTATAAACAAAATGAAAGGCATTAATAATCCGAAAACCTCTTGACAATGTTGGATATCTTGGCGCCCTCTTTCCTCCTTTTCTCGAGTTCTTCTGTAGCTTGAGCCAGCTCTTCGTCCGTTGGCAAATTGACTACCATCAAGTAGAGGATATTCTAATTCGGTGTTAGCTTATGACGCTTCTGACATCAAGACACTTGACTGACCTTCTTCACGACCTTCTTCACCATCGCTCCTGGTGATGGAACTGAAAGCGGTCCTACTTGCATCTTGTCTCGGTCTCCACTCATGCGTGATCCAAGACCCGGCCTCATACCCAAAGCTGGCTCAGCTGGTTGTCCACCATATGGAGCATGCTCACCCCTCGGTGCCCCTAGTGACATCATGCCTCTTGTCCGAGACACATGATCCTTCAGAGTATATTTGGCGGCCGGTTGTCTTGCATCATAACTCGAGCACCAGTTACCCATAGCACCCGCCATACGCTCTTGTCGAGACATTGGAGGAGGATTGATATGACCTCCCGTAATCAGTGATCGGAAAGAGCCGCTACTTGCGGGATGAGTAGGATCGGCGTATCGAGAGGTGAACTTGGGTGTTTGACCCTGTACCAGAGAACTCCCATCGTTCTTTGCAGCGAACTTTGCTTGTGCCCTCTTGTCAAAGTATTCTCTCACGTAGTTTTGAGTACCTTCCAACTTTTCCTTGGTCGACTTTGGTGCATCGCTTACTGAAGCCGGGTCTTCAAGAATTGGAAATACAAGAGGTGCAGCTTCTGGCAGCTCGATTTCTCCATACGTCTTGCCCTTTGACTCCTTGAGTTTTCCAAACATCTTCTGACTTGTCGAGGGGTTCTGGGAGGCAGCAATCGTGGAAGGGACGTCTGCAGATTCATGGGGCTTGTCTGTCTCAGGGCTATATGTCATGATGAGGCAGTATAGCCCACGAGGTCCGAAAAATTCATTGTTCGCCTTGTCCAAGAATGCATTCGTCCTCGTCCTGGTTTGGATGTCCTTTGCTACCATGAGCGTGGCCTGGATCGCTAATCCGACAACCATTGGGAAATGAGGTATGAGTGAAAGAGGCATGGCGGCATAGTTGATGGCATCGATCCACGGTGATGCTTGAGTGGACTTGTGGAACGTCTCAAGAAAATCGAGAAACATTTCTTGGGTTATGCCAGTGTCGTCCAAGGCCGGGGCGTATGCTCTGATGAAACCTCTTCTGCGTGTCTTTGGTCTGCGTTGAGGAAGAATGACGGGCTGGGATAGCTTCCCCCGGGTCTCGGTGAATGCAGGCGCAGGATACCTGTTGATGAGATCTTGGCCTAGATCAGAGGTAGAACCCGTCTCTTGTTGTTGTTCATACTGTGGCAGCAGTTCATCCTGCGCCTCGTCAAGTTCCCACTGAGCATCCTCTTCTTGTCGGGCCTTGGAATCCCCAGGAAGTTCATAGACGCTAGTAGCTGTGGTGTCGGTTGAAGTTGGCAAGGATCGAATTGAGACTGCATCATTTTCCGAGTTTGACGGTGATGATGAAGCCTTGCGACGTTCCTTGTAAGAAGTTATGCTCTCGGATGCTAAGCCAACGCCGGCGGCTATGCCCTTGACAATGTATCGCTTGAGAGGATCGAGACCTTCTCCAGACATGATGTTTCGCAGCAATAACGAAAAGAAGTGTCGGTATGAAATAGGTAGTATAGGAGGATTAAGAGATTAAATAGTGATGGACGGAATGGCTCTGGATTGGACGAGTTGATCATGTTGAAACTGCCAAGCTATATAGTCATTTCTCATCGTATATATCCAAACAAAGTATTTTTCCGTTCAACGTTGCAACATAGCCACTCAATCCCTGCATGAACGATAACGACCGAAACAAAAACCCTCGTCACCGACAACCAAGCGAGGACACTAATTGCCGTAAAAGCCGTTTACCGTCCCATCAGCGAATCAGTTTATAGGATCAAAGCTCAGTCAGCACTATTCCCGTCCGGAAATCGGCACCTCGCTGACGACGATCACTCGTTCTCGTTTAACTTTTCTTTTGGTTCCCTCTTGAACGATCGTTATCGTTTAAACTTCCCTTTGTTTCTTCTCAACGTGGCTTTGCGTGACAATCCTTGGAATTGCATGCGTCTGTCATCATGGATCCAAGCGGTATGGCCAATCTCAGCATTCGGCAATCGAAGCCACCCGTCAAGAAACGCCCTGCGAAACTGTTTCATAAGAAATCACGGACTGGTTGTCAGCGGTGCAGAGCCCGCCGCGTCAAGGCAAGTGCGCCAAATTATAGTGATTGGATCCCTATGTTCGCTAACAGTCACCAGTGTGATGAGGCCAAGCCGATATGTTCCAACTGTACTCGGCTGGAGCTAGACTGCGTCTACGATCGCGCCAAGTCCCCTAGCTCTCAAGCCTCTGATGGATCTACACGGCCATTTCTTTCAGATGACAAGATCGTGGATCCTCCCGAGTCTGCAGAGCGGAGAAAGCTCGAACACCGGCTGTTCTACCAATACATCACCGACACTGGTCCATCCACTTCCATGGACGATATCGCCTATGGATTTTGGGTGACCAGTCTCTGCAAGAGGGCATTAACTTCGGATTCCATTCTCTATGCCATGTTCATGGTGGTTTCTCTTCACAATGAACATCGCAGCAAATACACCGACAAGGAAGCCGCTGAGACATGTCGCACATATCTCAACATGGCCCTCCGCGAACATCATAAAGATATTGAGACTATGAGCCCGGAGAACGTAGATTCCGTCTGCTTAGTCTCAAGTATGCTACGTCTATACGGCTTCGTCAAAATCCAGCAACGAGTTCTGGATCCTTACGTCCCGCCTATCAACTGGCTACGCATCAGCGGGAGTAGTACGGCCGTTTATCGGAAAGCCTGGGATCTCATCAAAAACAAACCCGATTCTGTGGCCTTTAAAATGATCGGCGCCGTGTCGGATTTTCTTGGCGATAACAAGAATGAAGAACTACGACGGGACTTGATGCATTTGATGCGTCGTGAGGAACCGCATGAGCTGGAGGAGAGTTGGGATTCCGAGATAGAAGCAGCGTATGGAGGAGCACTGAGTTTCATCGGGGGTATCTGGAAGGCCATGAATGAGCGGCAACCTGCAGCGACAGTGGGAAGAAGGGTAGTCGTCTTCCCCATGATGGTCCACAAGCGCTATGTAGACCTGGTCGAGGAGCAACGTCCTCGGGCGCTTGTCATCCTGGCTAATTATTTTGCTCTATTGGCTATGCTGCGCAGCTTTTGGTGGATTGGAGATTCCGGACCTCGTGAGCTGCAGGCAATCATTGAGGTGGTGCCGGAGGAATGGCAGGGGTCACTTCGTTGGCCGAAGCAGGTGTTGGAAGAGCAAGTAGTTTTTGCTGATGACGACTGAATAAACGACGAGATTACGCAGCTCATGAAACAGCCCTATCACTTTGCTTGTTTGAGAGGTCTGAATGGAATGAACAGCCCACCGCGCTAAGGGCCCTGCCATTCTCGCTATCGTTTAACTCTTTGGGTGTGGGTGGCGCAGCCCTACGACTGCAGATCCTCAGAACCATCCCCCGAATTAATGAAGCTGGGGGCAAGAATGCAAGGAAGAGGGAGCCAAGAGATTAACTATATATGAGAGCTGTGTATACGGGATGTTTATAGATAGTATCCTCCAAGACATTCTCTGCTTCGAACAGCATCTCAGTGTCACTCTTCACATCCCCACCTTTCCAACATGACAGACTCCATCTCAGCGGCCAAGCTCGCCATCTACATCATCTTTGCGCAACCTGCCTTGTACTGTCTTTTCAAGCATGGAAAAGTTGGGTTTCTGGGCTGGTTCTACGTCCAGACCTTTTGCGTCCTTAGGATCGTTACTGGAGGCATCGGTCTTCATGGCTCCAACACCTCCACCGGGTCGATCATTCTCAGCAGTATTGGTCTGTCTCCTTTGCTTTTGGCAGCATCAGGTGTTCTACATGAGGCGTAAGTATTTCTATTCCGAACCAAGAAAGCTTGTCTAACTTTCCATACCAGACGACGAGCAACGAACCCTCGACTCAACCGAAAGCTAGACGTGCTACTCGAAGTCCAATACCATACTCTTGTTGGAATCGCCATGGTCCTGATCATTGTTTCCGTCATCAATCTGCAAAAGGGGGAGTCTATTTCAACAATGAAGATACTCCTCAAGGTTGCATCCGCTCTGGTCGCTCTATCTTGGGTGTTGCTTGTGGGTTGGGCCTTGTGGTCTCTTGCAAAGTCAAGATCCACGTCGACGGTTGGACCTGTTCCCTCAATGTCGGGAGGCAGACTGGTAAGAACATCTTATCATGTGATCTATATGGATATACTAACTGGTCGTCTCCTTTAGCTTTTGAACGGTGCCTTGTTGACAATGCCAATCACCGGACTTCGACTTGGTTACGCCATCGCGTTTCTCCAGCTCAGGATCTCAGACCCAACTTCGGGCTTCCTGACCTCCAAGGCAGTCGAGGTGTGCCTCAATGTTGTACCTGAGATGCTGGTCACTCTGATCCTGCTTGTCGTTGGTATCAAGACCAGGTCTTTGAAGCGCGAGATCCACAAGTTGGACACTACCTTTTCTGCTGAGCAAGGTTACGAGATGCCCAGTCAGCAAGAGAGATATACAGTGGTTAGAGGATCATCATGAACCTTGATCCTCTATTAGGGTTCGAACTTGTTTTTGTTTCATTTCATATCGGTGTTTTTTTTTTTGCTCAGAACAGGGAGGTTGCCAAGATGCGAGGTAACGAGTTTTGATTTGTATGATGTTGGAAATGTATGTAGACGATGGACACTCATGAATGTCCCCCTAAATTAACTATCTTGAAAAATGCAATGGGTACACGCGAAGTAAGAGTTACATGCAGTGCCATATAGCCGAATAATGTTCGAATAGGCAAATAAAACGATCGACTGTCTTGCCCGGACCGACTCGAGTCGGAGGAAGGACATCATCACTCAGGGCTTTTGAGTAATCGCGGAGGGAGCACCCGAGCAGATAGGATGTCTAACAACAGCTTACAAATGTAGAGAAAAGGGTGGCTATCTTGGAGTTTATGAAAAAGGTAACCAATTCCGGTAATAGAATGTGATAATCAGCACTGGATGGTACAGGCATGTCTCCGCGAGAAGTGCAGATGGCACAATTCTACCGTCGTAGCGAACATATTTATATAGCTTTTGGACACTTAATCAATTATACATTCCACTTTGAAGGTATTCAGAAAATGTTAAACAACGTCTCCCTCCAATCTCAGCAGATCCAAAAAATCGGCCCCATGTGCCGACATTCCATAGCATTTCCCCGCCCAAACATGGATTCTGACATGACGCTTATCGGTAAAGCCGACACAGCCCGAGTCCGATGCCGGAATGTCCTGCCTCATCGATAAAGGCCTTGGTTTTATTGGACGTCTTTATAGACCTGGTGCTAGCCAACCTTTCCACAGTAATCATCCATCTTAGCAGCAACACAGACATCATGGCTTTTACTGTTCTTTCTGATAACAACGTTAACCACATCCTCGACAACTTGTCGTCTTCTGATGTGGTTGATCTTGCCAATGCTCTCGAACGAGCTCTCATTCAGTACTCTTGCAACAATGAACAGCAGTATCAACCCCATCGCGCCGTCGTCAGCCGAGATGACCAAGTCAGCTTATTCATGCCTGGAACCACGGACCAGCTTCTGGGTGTCAAGATTGTCGGCATCACACCAGCTGAGAAGCTCAAGCCTTCGGAGCCCGGTCTGAAGAGTGTTCTTACTCTGTGCGATGCTAGGGGCCAGGCTATCGGTACTTTGAACGCTGCTGCTCTTACCGCTTTCCGCACAGCTCTGGGCTCCATGCTTCCCTATCGATTCCGCAAAAACACTGAGAACATTGTTGTTTTTGGTGCGGGCAAGCAGGCCCTCTGGCATATCCGCTTGGCCCTCCTTCTCAAGGAAAAGGATATCAAGAGCGTCACCATCGTCAATCGATCGGCCCAGCGAACACAAGAGCTGATTGAGTCGCTCAAGTCTAACAAGAACTCGCCATGGCCTTCTCATATCGACCTTAAGGCCTTCGATCCCCAAGGAGACCGTGACGCAGCCTTGGAGTCGTTGGTGGTCGATGCCGACGTCCTCTTCTTCACCACTCCCAGCACACAACCTTTGTTCCCAGCCAAGTACCTCACTTCCGAGAAGGCCCTGAGCAAGACACGATTCTTCGCAGCCATCGGCTCCTACAGACTGGACATGCAAGAAATCGACCCAGAGCTCTTGAAGCAAGTAGTGGATCCCTCTGGCGTGTTCGCCTCTTCTGGATACCAAGGAGGTTCTGTCGCTGTCGACAGCCGTGATGGATGTCTGCAAGAAGCTGGTGAGCTAGTGAAGGCTGAGATTCCAACAGAGAAGATGCTTGAGATTGGCCAGCTTCTTCAGACCAAGAACACTGAGAATCCAGCTGATCTATCAAAGTGGCTCGAGACTGGTTTCGTCATCTACAAGAGCGTCGGAACGGGTGTTATGGATTTGGCTATCGGTCAACAGCTTCTGAGTCTCGCCAAGGAGCGAAATGTTGGATTGACTGCAGAGGAGTTTTAGATCAAGTAGCAGCAAAAGTAAATAGAAGAATTCATTTAGTGTAAGGAGATTACTTTCTTATCATGAAAGAACGCTACACTATGCGCACTCTAAAGGTACTCCCATCAAGTCCAAACTTCTTAAAAACCTCATTAAGCTCCAAATGCGTCCCGCCTCGGAAGTGGTCCTCCTCAACTGGCCCGGTCATGATGCGCTCTCCAACATCCTCACCCTCGAGTCTGTCTACCAGACCGTCCAACAGCGTCACCAAGTCATTTGAGGCCCTCGAGTTAGAAACCATGGCCATCAGCTCTAGTCTGATGTCGCTCATGTTGCGCCTAAGCACAACTCTGCTCAGGTCGTCCTTGGCTGGCCCCTTGATCAGCCAGCCTTTCGTCTCAATGCCGCCATGTGCGTAGGAGCCTACGAGGTTATCAATCTCCCGCTTGTCCTGCGCGTCGAGGGACAATTCGCAAATGTCGTTGAACACGCGTGGCTGGAACTCGGGGTCGATCAATTCCAGATATACCTCCTGGAAGCTCTTCCACGACTTGAGCTTGTGCTCATGATCGTCTTTTGCAATTCCCAACAGGAGAGACAGCAATTCTCTGGACGTAACCCGTCCGCGCCTCCCTGGGAAGAGAAACTGCTTTCGGCGGAAATCATCGAACGACCTATCAACCCCTTTTTCGAATTCTTCGTAATATTCGTAGTCTCCGTGGTCTTCGTAGTCTTTGTAGTATTCGTAGCCCAGGAGGTCGCAGAGGTCGTGCAGGCGCTTGAGGTCTGCGTATAGGCTCGCCTGGAGGTCATCCAGGGGGAAGGGTCCCCAATGCTGGGCGGAATCGACGTTGGATCCCGTAAACAAAAAGGCCAGCTGAGAACAGACTGCTATCAGACGGAACTCTCCGGGGTTGTCCGTCTTGCGCAGGATCAGATAGATGGGCGCCCGGACATTGGTATCGAGGAGAAAGATATCATCTCCAGCCTCGACCACCTCCTCCAGCTGGCTTTGACTCGTGACGTATATATAGTTCGCAATTTGGCGGTAAAAAGTACTGTAGTAGATCCTGTACCATCCTTTCTTGCCAGTAAAATCTTTGGTCGGGCGGTTCTTGATCGATAGTAGCCTCGTCAGGTTGAGAGACATGGCCCCATTGTCGGCGTCCACTGTCGCATCCTGATGCCAAGGCCTTCTATCAAAGACGGTTTTTTCTAGCTTCCTTTCTTCCTTGAAGAGAGATCTGGGAATGAACCGCACCATATTGTATACATCCCTCTGCCAAAAGCCCCCTGCTTCGAGCATGCGACTCTTCTCTTCGAGGAGCCAATCCTCCACCTTTCTCCAGGTCGGATTCTCTTCGCCATAGCTACTAAACAGCTCTTGCCAATCGTCTCCCTTCCAAAGGGGCATCCAAGAGGGCATTCCGGCTTCAGCTGATACCCCCGCTGCCTTGACGAGCAACTCAGGTGTGTCTCCGATGATGATGCAGTGGGCGAAGAAGCCAATTAGGAGATGCTGGAGAGATATTCCATAGTCGGGACGGATCTTGATGCCCGCCTTTATAGAAGAGAGACCCATTACTCCGTAGACTTTGTCCCGGATGTCTGACGACTGGCTCTTCCAGGTGAGCGTCAATAGCTCGGAGAGACTTTCTTGCATGAGGGAGCCTCGAGTTGCATGCTGGAACCACGGTGCTTTGGTCTGCTCCCATGCCCAGTCACGGCTCGATAGACGCTCAAAGTGCGTCGGCGTAGAAGGGTCAGCCCAGAAAATCTTGTCGCCGATAGGGATGGCGATGCGTGGTGGAAGGATGAGTTCTTGGATGATCCACACCCTGTTGAAATACCTTCTCTCCAAAAGCTTTCGGATGTCGACTCGCTCTTTTTTGCTTGGAAGTTGCAGCTCCTCCAGGTTTTCGAGCTCGTGAAGAGGGAGGCGTGGGGGATGAACACCCGTGTTCCTGAATGCTATGTCATCACCGAGCCAGAGAAAGACTTGAGAGCACCCCGTGTAGAGCTGGCCCATCTTGGCGACCTGGTCACCTCTCTCCTGCATATCTTCCTGATTGATGCATATAGCATCAACCCAGACCATCCGTATTCCTCTCGAGGGACGGAGGTAGCGGAGCATTGCGCAGCAGTTGCGGGTCTGGAGGAGAATATCCCAGTGCTCTCCGATGTAAATTGGGTGACGCCTAGAGAAGGTTTGAGATATGTAAGCTGTTCAGTGTTTGGCTGTACACTCACAATGTGCCGTCTCCATCTTCGCCTCCCCAGGTATAAGAGACAGCCTCATAGTCAGGGAAATTGCCATCGTTATACGTCTCCAATGACAAGTGAATCACATCCGCTGGTAAATCCTTCTCCTCGGTGAGGCATATAAGCCGAAACTCATCTTTGGCCAGAGTGAACCCATGGATGAGAGACTTTTGCATCCTTGAAGTCGTATTGGAAATTTGAAGAGAGTTATGAATCTCTCCTGCTAACAAGGAAGTCTGCTCTCGTGTATAGGATACGCTCGATGGCCAGTAGAGACTCAGCTGCCCGGGCTTTTCATCGGGCGGCAACGGAGGAACCGGGTTGGAAGGATGCTCCCTCAACCGCTGGAGATGCTCGCGAGCGGAAGCACCACAGGATTTGCATGCGGGGACGGAATCATCACCGACCCAGACGAGAGGGGATTGACATGATGGGGAATGCCAGCGGGTCATGGTAAAGTTTGAGTATCTATGGATGCTGATGTGAGAGGCATCCATGATAACCCCGCCAGCAATGCGTGCGGCTGAGGTACCTTGCTCGGATAGTTGAATTTGATTGCATTATTCCATACTATTCAAGACCAATGAGAGAAATCAACCTTGTTTCTGCCTAACCTGAAACTCGGACTGCTCGGAACAGCAAGAGTTCAGCTCTCAAAACGAGAATGGATTTTAGTTGCTGGAGTTTCATCTCAGAGTTTTCAAGTATAACATCGGGCCGGGGTTACAGTTCTCGGGCCGGGTGCACAAATTCATCGGGCCGGCATCGGAGGCATCGGTAGGTAGTTGATAGAGTCTTGGAGGGTACGAAGAATGGTTAAACATAGTATTTAGTAATCAAGGCATAGTAAGAAGGCATATAGCTTGACTGGTTGAGATCTATGTTGAGTTTTTCTGCCATCTAGGGAACAGCTCATTCAATGTTATGGAGGAGCGGCAACACTCAAATCCCCTAGGCAGCCTTTTGACTGAGATCATTTCCCCTAGATAGGATAGACCTTTAAGCAAGCTCCGAATTCATTTTGCATCCTACTTAGGACAGGAAACCATATATTGCTTGTCCCAAAGGACGATTGCTATTTGACAGAAATAGGAACAGACCATCTTAGGTCTGGCCAGTCAGTCAGGCATAGCTAGGTAGACAAACTTATCTCAAAAATCATGGAATCAAATAATGAAGAGAGTGTATTAATTCAATATTGAACCATCCAAACTAAACTCATTCCATACGATCACCATGCCAAGAATTATTAAGAAGAAATATCATTACCAGACAAGTCCTCCACAAACATCTTTGTATTCTCGCAATATGTCTCTATCATGTTTAATCCCATTCGATTACACGAGACACAAAACCCGAGTTAATCATCTCCGCGGCCAACTGAACTGGTAGGCATAAAAGACGGTGACATGTCAGAGGCAGGATCAATGCCAAGACATGGAGATTTTTGAGCTCGCTTGCACAGAGCCATACAGCTTACCCGGGCGTCAACCGCAGCACGAAGTTTGAGGCTTTTACACGCCTTGCCAAGACGCCATGACTGGAAGGTCGTTTAAATGCGACCATAGAGCGCTGGGATTAACCAAACTCGGACAATCTCATGACCTTGGACTTATTCAGACCCATTTGGATTTCAGGCTGTTATTTCCAACACAAGTGTATATATACGTCATCGCTTTCTCGTAAAACGTTTGCATCGAGCTTACTTGCACTACATCCAACTTTATGATTTTTGTTTACATCTAAATTCACTCATCAATACGCGCCTTTATCGGCTAGACAGAAATCATGGAAAAGGAAAACCTCAAGATGGCTGAGAACTCTACAGAGGTTGAGCAGCAACCTGTCGAGCAACAGCAACCTCCATCCTATGATGCAACCCATCAGCAAGAACCATCTGCACCCGAAGACCTACCCATTCTCGTCCTTGATGACAGTCGCATCTATTCCGCATACGCTCCCTCTCGCACACTATACGAACTCAACAGTCCCCCAGCCTACAACATGACCGAAGTCTACGGCATCGAAAAGATGCGATATCGCGTCGCCAACTCAGACACAGAACCAAATCTCAAGTCTCGTCTTGATCACATATACGACTTTAAAGCCGAGTTTGTGAGCAAAGGTGAATACGGGTCTGGACACGGAAAGAATGTCGTTCTTACGGGGCAGACCAGCCAGAGGCGGACATTTCCTAAAGTTACCATGTCGCAGGGCTTGTCTACAAGTTCTTTCAAGGTTGAAGGGCTCCTCAAGGCAGACACCGATCTACGAGGACGAATTAGTCGAGGACGGGCAAACACGATAATTTGGAAGGATGAGCAAGGAAGGGTGATTGCTGAGGAAACACGCCCACAACGCGACAAAGAAGGTAAAATTGAAGAACCGCCTCGACTTTCGATCAAGGCTACGGTTGAAGAGAAGTTGTTTGATCTACTTGTCGCTTGCTGGTGCGCTCGCGTGTGGAGGGATGCTGTCAAAGACCTTAAGGAACCTCTCACGTGGGAAAAATGTTTGTATTCCAAGTTGCATTTGTGAAAAACTCGTGCTGACCTTTTCGTCGCAGTTAAACGGATCGCTTCTGCAAAGACTCCCGGGGCAACGGGTATCTATGGTGGTGCACGTACGGGGAGGTAGGCACTCATAGTTTGGAGGAAGCGTTGAGCGACCGCTGCGATTAGAATGACTTCCGTACTGATCACGTTCTTGAAAGAGTCTAATAAACTGGGGGCCAAGACATTTCTTGTGTTTTGAAGTAAATAATAGACGTATAGGCGAATGGAAATGGCCTATTAATGCCCTTTTCTTCCCTCGGACATCTCCTTCACGTTTGGGTAGCCTTGCAAGGTGTCTCCGCAGCCGAGAGAAGCTCATTTCGGCCAACAAGTTGGTAGCGAAAGCAGTTTGTCGGCCGGAAAGGTTAGATCCGTTGGGCCGCTTTGAATTCAGCCGAGAGAGATGCTGATCAGCGACAAATGACAATGAGATTTGTTGAAACGATTCATCTCATCGCAAACTTGTCAGCCAGATCGACGGGCAGTATCCACCTCTCTCCCTCAAGTGCCGGCGTAAGGCTGCAAGAAGGTGATGAAGTCTTGATCACAGAAGCATGCGCTCTCGTTTACAGCCTGCAAGCCTACTACCAATCGTTTGCTCCCCCTACGGATCACTGGAAACTCTCTTCACACCTCAGGAACCATTCACGTTCTCCATCACGTTTCTTATGGTTTCAGAATGTCTAAAAATAAGCGTGCATAATCCTCCGTCAAAAGCTGGGGCTGTCGCATAAAACATGGCGGATGACCAATACGTATCTCGCTCAATGCCGTTACAGTGCTCATTTCCACTGCATCAGCCAAGAAGGCCGCTAACGGCAGCTAGAAGCAATGTTTCAACAATCGAACTTCCCCAAACACCTTCAATACCGAGATGATGCGCTCATAATCAACACCGTCTCCAGCCACCCCGTTCATTAGACCTGTCTCGTCTTCTCTCGTCTCTCCTCGTCAAGAGCGCTTGGTCTGAACGTTCGGGTATTGCTCCCAATACGAACCAGTCCGGTTTCCCCTTGGCGTCGTCTTGGTCGCTCTCACCGGAGGGGACCCCTTTTTAGCGTCGCATCGTGGCGTGAGCTAATTTACCCTGCTGCCTCAAATGGCCGTGCCGGGACCAGGGGGTTAGCTTTTAGGCGAGATGAATAAAAGAAAGCTGCTCCTCCCCTCCCGGCCAGTGGTCTGGTCTCTTGTCAACTGGCCGAGTCTCTGGAATAACTTCATTGTAGACTTCCAGGGAGTCACATCGGAGGGCAAAGGGTCTATCATGGCTCCGACAAGTCGCATCGCCTTCGTGGCGATGTCATTCCTCCTTTCAGGACGTTTCGCAGCAGCTGGTGAGTTTGACTAACATGCTCTGGAGGTATTGTCTAGGCTGACACGGTATCGACGCGTCTAGACTGCGACATTTCTGGCAACTATACCATTATCGATTCACCCGACGATACCAAAGGGGTTTCCTCCTGTACCGATATCGACGGCTCATTGTCTCTCCTTTTCGATAGCGATCCATCCGCCTGGCCATCCGACAAGGCCACAGTCGACCTTGGCGATATTAGCTCCCTCACTGGCGACCTTGTCATCTACCCTCACAAGCATTCCAAGAAGACGGTGGTCACGGCATCCGACCTCAAGACTGTTGATGGCGAGTTCTCGATATGGAACACGGGTTCGGGCAGCACAATCGACGAGTTTGACCTGTCTTTTAAGGCGTTGGAGGAAGTGGGCAAGAACTATGTCATTACTGGAGGATTTGCAAAGCTCTCCATTGAGCACGACAAGGACGTGACGGTGGGCTCTATGATGAGAGTCACTGACACGCAAGTGGAGGAGCTGGAGTTGAATGGGATTCACACCGTGGATGGTGACTTTTCCATCGATGCGAACGGTGATATGAAGGAGCTTGTGGCTGGTGCTCTCACAACAGCAAACAAGGGCTTTGCCATTTCGCAAAACTCTGCTCTGGAGAAGATTTCCTTCCCAAAGCTCAAGACTGTCAAGGGAGACGTCACCATCTACAAGAACAGCGCGTTCGCCAAGATTAGCCTCTCGGCTCTCGAGTTTGCGGGAACCATCTCGGTCACTGCCAACGGAGACAAGCCCGTTGTCATGTTCCCCAGGCTTTCATCTCTCGGAAACGGAAACACCACCGCGACATCGACGTTTGAGGATGTGAGCAAGATTGGATTTGCGTCGTTGAGCAAGGTCAAGGGTTCTCTCGCGTTCCAGTCGACAGCGCTCAAGGATCTCACGATTCCCCTCGTCAAGAACCTCGAAGGCACCATCACCGTCGAGGACAACCCATCCCTCACGACATTTGCTCTTCCCAGAGTGACTTATGTGCAGGAGATGGACATTAGCGGCAACGATGAACTCACCAACATCACGGCCAACGCTCTCAAGACCGCCGGCACCATCTCGATCAAGGGTTCCTTTACCAACGTCGAGTTCTTCAACCTGGAGAAGGTCGAGGGCGACTTCAAGGTCCAAGGTGACAAGTCCATGGACTGCAGCTGGTTTGATGAGAACATCAAGAAGATTGTTGAGGGAAAATACACATGCGTTGGAGACCACGAGAAGAAGGAGAGAAAGTCAAGCACCGGTGGCATTGAGAACACTGAGGGAAACCCAGAGGATTATATCAACAACGAGGACAATGACGACGACAGCGACGGAAGCAGTGGAAGTGGAAGCGACAAGAGCTCGGGCAAGGAGGGATCCGACAGCAGCGAAGGAAGCTCTGGCAGCAAGGGCGGGCTCTCCACGGGCGCAAAGGCTGGCATCGCAGTCGGCGTCATACTAGGAGTTCTCCTCGCCCTCACCGTAGCCTTCTTCCTCTGGCGCCGACGACGAACATCCGAAGACCAACCACGCCTCGGCAGCAGCTCCAGCAGCGCGACACGCACAAACCCCTTTGACGGACAACAGCTAGGCGTGCACACCAAGATCGAGGCCAACAACCCTAGCCCATCTCCTAGTCTGGGCACGCTCAACTTTGGGCGCAACTCGCTCATCGAGTCTACGGGTGGTCTGTCTGATGCGTGGAAGACGATCCGAAGAGTGAGCGACTCTTCGGGCGGGTCGACTACCAAGGAGGGGGCGAGCATCCTCAAGGAGTGAAAGAAAGGCCAAGCGTTTTGTTTGAAGTTTTAACCAAGTGATACCAAAGTCAAGTCAAGCAAGAAAGTCATTACATTTACATATCTATACTGTAGTTAGACGTGGGCAGGAAGCGTACTGCATCTCATAGTGTTAATTTCGTAATTTGGGGAACAATCAGACACTCAAAGTCTGCTCTCTCCCGATTAATTTATCACACACAATCCCTTATCACAATCTGTCTCTTAGAATGTCAGAGAACCGCTGAACCACTTTAAAGTCCACCAGGCTAAGACATCCTTGTGGAGAATGGCCTGAAGATCCCTCAACTGCTGTCGCTCACCACCACCAACTGAAGCATCTTACAGGAAGATGCAGCCCCACAGCATGATTACGAGAGGTGGTTCCTTTGCGTGTAACCCCCTCATCAGCCATCAATCAATCAACAAACTTGACCTGATCGACGCGCGGCGAAACGGTCGGTGAATTTTCTCGAGATACAAAAAAGCTGTCCTTTCTTGACACGTTCGTTAGATCTTTTGACAGCTCTTCTTTAAATCCTCCTTTTGAATTGACATCTTCTTGTGCTCTTCTACCCCTCCAAGATGACGTCGTATCCTCGCCCAGACTTTGAACGCAACCCACTTCGTTGGGAGACCCTCAACGGACAATGGGACTTTCTCTTTGACGACGCCGACACTGGTCTCGCTGAGAACTGGCAGCGCACTAGCCTTCCTGAAAAGGTCAGCGTCACCACCTCCAACACTCGCGAGGGTGCATCGGCGGAGAGCGACAGCGTCGTTCAGAAGATCGTGGGCGACACCCAGGCCCTGATCCAGAACAACGTGTTTTCCGCCTCATCTCAGACGACAAACTCCAAGACCAAGATCAAGGTTCCCTTCGTGTTCCAGTCTCCTGCCTCGGGTATCAATGACCGAGGTGTTCACGAGGTGCTGTGGTACGAGCGTGCCATCTCTGACCTGCGAACTGCGCAGGAGAAGGAGCAAGGACATCGGCTTGTCTTGAGGTTCGGTGCTGTCGACTATGAGGCCACTATCTGGCTGAATGGAGAGTACATTGGCGGTCATCGTGGTGGACACGTTCCCTTCGAGATTGATGCCACTGACGCTGTGAACGCTGCTGGACAGTCGTCTGCTCACCGTCTCACTATTCGTGTCTACGACTCGGCCTATGACTTGACTCAACCTCGAGGCAAGCAGTACTGGGGTGCTAAGCCTGAGAGTATCTTCTACACGCCCTCTGGTGGTATCTGGCAGTCGGTCTGGCTGGAGGTTGTCCCCTCGGCCCGCATCGCTGATAGCTCTTCGGGCACTGTTATCAAGTCCAACGACATTCACGGAGGTCAACTCCGCAGTACCATTGTTACCAAGGGTAGACGAGTTGGCAAGAGCTACAATGTTGAGCTCGAGGCTAGCTTTGCTGGTGTTCCGGTGGCCAAGTCAGACAAGAAGGCTCTCCCTAGGGAGACTGACACCGTTGCCGTTGATTTGAACGTGCGGCTATCTGAAGAGCAGAGATCCAAGCTGCCTCAGTCTATTCTCCAAGATGCTCCTCTTGATAATGATACCTGCTGGCGGGATGGTGTTGCTCTCTGGTCTCCTGAACACCCTCAGCTATACGACCTCGTCATTCGACTCTACGACAGCTCTGACAAGGTCATTGACGAAGTAAAGACTACTACTGGCATGCGGTCTATCGACTGGACCAAGGGCGATGGTCTCTGGCGACTCAACGACAAGCCTTACTTCCAGGCTCTATGCTTGGACCAGGGCTACTGGCCTGACACATTCATGACGCCTCCAACTCCAGAGAGCCTCAAGACGGATATTGAACTCGCCAAGAAGATGGGTCTCAACGGTTGCAGAAAGCACCAGAAGGTTGAGGATCCCCTCTTTTACTACTGGGCTGACAAACTTGGCTACCTCGTCTGGGGTGAGATGGCCAATGCCTATCAGTTCAGCCAGGAGTACGTGGAGCGCTTCAACGCCGAGTGGACTGAGGCTGTGAAGCTTGTTATCAACCATCCATCGGTCGTGACCTGGACTCCCGTGAATGAGAGCTGGGGTTATGGTTCTCTGAAGGACAACGTCGATCAGCGTAACCACATCCGACAACTCTACTACCTGACCAAGTAAGAAACCCACAGGTATCTTTAGAATTTCACTCACACATAAACAGGAGTCTTGACAACACTCGAAGCATCAATGACAACTGCGGCTGGGAGCACGTCATCACCGACCTCACAACCTTCCACGACTACAGCGACGGCCCGGAGCTCGAAAAGACATGCGCCAGCCTGGACCTCATCACAGGCCAAAAAGCCGGCCGAGACATGTTTGTACCTGCCATCCCGGGCGTTGAAGAGGGCGCAAAGCACAAGCCCGGCGCACCAGTCATGAACACCGAGTTTGGCGGAGTCAACATTGCCCCCGCCAAGAAGGAAGACGGAGAAGAGAACCGTGACTGGGGATACACGACGGCGACTAACCCTGATGACCTGGTCAAGAGGATTGACAGACTTGTTAGGGGTACGATCGAGGGTGGACATTGTTGCGCCTTTGTCTACACGCAACTGTGAGTACCTGTGTCGAAAGCTGGTCATGTTTGGATTTACTAACCGTTCAAGTGCCGATATCGAGCAAGAAGTCAACGGTCTATACACCTTTGACCGTGAGGAAAAGTTGGACTCGACCAAGGTCAAGGCGCTCATCACGGATGCGATCCAGACTTTTTACAACAGGGTCAACAAGGCTTGAGTGCTAGGCTCAACAGAAGTAGACATGGGGTCGTAATGAGAGAAAGACCTCTGTTAACTACGATGACCAGCCATTCGATACTCAGAACTGCCGATTGAATAAAGAGTCTTCTTGAGTCCTTGTCATCATATCCCGTTATGATTTTGGATCATGTTGTGTGTTTGCTCCGCATGAGACGAGAGGCATGTGCAAACGAATATGAAAATCTACTCACAATCGATCCGATCTTTTATTCAAGTACCAATTGGGAAGACAAACTCTTATCAAATTATCCTCCCAGGGTCACCATGGTGGAACGTTAGTTCAATTTTACTGCCTGCTCAATGGCTTCATGTTTGTAGCTTCTGTGGTAAAGGATAAGTTGCACCCACAGCCACCAGCTACTCACTCCTCTTCATCCAAGATCTTTACTCGAGTGGTAACTCTAAGGATTGTTATCATCAACGAAGTGAGGGTATCGGAACAAGTTGTGCCTGGATACTCAGGTTGAGATCTATGAGATCCAAGTTACAAGCTGAAAGATGGCTCAACTTGGTAATTCCAGGATTCGAACCAACAACTCGTACCTCATCCCTTGAGAATCAGAGCCAACCAAAGACTCTTTAATGTGACAATAACAATAAAATCTCTTCCTGCTGTCCAACGCGGCAGCCATCACGCGTCGCTGGACGCCACCTCGCTAAGGTCTCAAAAGTGCATAGTGCATGGGTGTAGCACACTGTACCCTCAGTCCACGACAATGCAGTTTGTATGACTGTTTGAGATTCATGAGCTTCATTCTTGGAGAGAATACAGTCCAATCAAGGTTAAATTTCTCGTCTAGTCATCTCTCTCCCTCCTCCTCAATGCTCAATGTCCAGGTCCTCTCCTCAACCCCAACCAATCCCCAAGCACCCATGTTTGCTTTTTCCGCACGGTGCTACTTCTCGCGTAGCAAACAAGCAAGTCTCTTTCTCTGCAATTCACCACAAAACAGCAGAGACAAGTCGAAAAGCGTAGTAAAAAGGTCAATGAGGTATCGCATAGCCTCTCCATGGTTTCAGACACGTCTACAACCTCGATACAAGTCGCCCATTGCCGTCAAACACTATCATGAGTTCATGACTGCGGGGAGAGCTTGTGGTAGTCACGTGATCTTGCATGAGATGATGTTCTCGCGAAAGGCGCCCAGTCACACGCCCCATGATGATGCGTGGCTGGGGAATCGAGGAGTCAACAACTTGTTCACCACCACCCGCCAGCCCGGCTTTTGCCCGCGGTTGGGATTTCTGTATCGGCTTTCTCTGCCATCTGCGATATCATACCCCCAGGACGTCCAATTGAATGCCATAGACCTTCCTCCCGCGACCATCTCGCGCCATGCCGACCACCAAACCCAACGCGCCGTCCTCCGACGCTGATGGTCCCCACGATAACATCGACACGATCCGCATCCCAGAGCCCCATGGGGGATATCTTCAGACCCGTGGCGCAAGAGCTGCTCGTCGCATATACAAGGCCATGGGTGTCTGGCCCTGGGACATAGTCCCCGAGGCTCCCCCCAAGATGTGGGCCATCAACCTGCTCGAGGACCTGGCGCTGGTCGCGGATCATGTCGCGAGGAATCCAGGAGACACCTTGGAGGATCTCCAGGGGGAGCTGCGAAAGTCACTGGCGCGCGATCGGAAACCTTCCTATGCTGGTAAATTGATGGCACAGGATGTCCATGCAGCCAAGAAGCGTTTCGTGCGAACACTTCCACAATCGCCAACTCGAGATCTTCAAGATGATGGAACTGGCGATGATAGCGGTACCGTCGAGCGGCGATCAGGACGAAGACGAAGAACGACAAACTATAGCGCTCCAGACTCGCCGACAGATCCATCTCGATCGCGTCGTCACACTTCTTCGGAGGAGAGCGAAGAGCACATGGCTTCATCCATTACTGTTGCCTCCGAGTTTCCTCCATCTCCTCCTCTTCCTCGGAGTGTCAGAACGCTCAAGCGACCGGCTACCACAATACCCAGTCCGATAGAGAAGCGCATCCGCCACAGTTCGCCTGAAGGCTCGCGCTTGTCTGCTGCGCAGAGTTTGATGATGTTCAGTTCTCCAATGGCTACTTACCAAATGGCTACATCTTTTGGCCCGAACGCTACAGTAAGTTACTCCTATAAATTGTCATTGCGACAATCAGGCCACTAACACAGACAGTCTAATGCGACTCGGTCCCTCGATGCCAGCAATCTATACGAGCCCCTCCAGTCCGCGACAAATGTCTTTACCTCGGCCATCGATGGTTATGTCCGGTCAATACGCGCTAACCTCGTTGTTGCCCAAAAGGAGATATTCCCACATCGAACCACACACCAGGAGGCTATGAGTAAACTTCGCGCGGCTCAAGATCGGGTGCAGGATATACAGAACGACATCGCAGACTCGCAAGAGAAGCTGCGCAGACTCCTCGAGGAAACTGCTCAGCAAGACGCGATTGCGCCCCAACTCCACGCCCTCCAGGAGAACAACATGTCTCTGCCGCCCGAGATCGCACAGGCGATACAGAGCTACGACTCAAGGAGGGCAGCTAAGAACGAGGAGGTCAAGAAGCAAGAGGCGACGATAGGAGCGCAGCAGGCGGAGCTAAAACGGGCGGCGGAAGATCTAGATGCAGCAGAGAAGAACTCGACTGGCCTAGAGACGGATATCCAGGATCTCCAGGCGGCCGTGACACGCGGCACCGAGGCAGCAAGACTAGCCAACATGTTTGGAGTAGTGGTCCAGTTGGGACCAGAGGGCTTGGCGGCCATCGAGCGGATATACCCCGAGATTGGTTCACTGCTTGACTCGCTACTGGCTTCAAAGAGTAATGGTCAGCAGCAGCAGAACCATCAGGTGCAGGAGATTATGGACAGGGAGCGGACTAATGGACTGTGAGAAATGTGCTTGGGATTATGTGTGTTTCAGGGTTTTGTTGCAAGGCGAGCGAGGTTGGAAGAGGTTTCCATAGCGGGATTTGTATGTATCGGTAATCATGAATTTGTATGGGTTCAATTGTAAGACATCCGGGGTCTAAGCCAGTGAACAAAGCCTTGTTGCTCAAATGATTACTGTAAGGTGGTCCACAAGGTTATTACACGATTATCAAGGATTAAAGAGAATAAATAAAGGCCAAACTCAAGCTCCAGGCTTGAGATAAGGAGTTTACTTGTTCTTGTCTAGGGTAGTCATGAAGCAAAGGTTTGGAGTCGTGACCCACTACTGCTGGCACGTATTACCCCTACTACTGCCGCCCTCAACATCCAATCACCACGGTTCCGTGGTCTAGTTGGTTATGGCATCTCGTTAACACCGAGAAGGTCCCCGGTTCGATCCCGGGCGGAACCACCATTCTTTTTGCACCTTTTGCCTTCTTTTTGCCCCGTGTCGATGATAGAAAAAGACACGTTCAACATCAACAACACCAAGGGCACTCGACTCAGACACTTTTTTTTTTTTTTTACACACTCTTACATTTCCCTCCGATCTATGTTGACTCGTACAACTCGTAACTCTGACATGAAGCTCGTCCAAGATACCCTGCCAAAAGTCTTCCAAGTCCGCTGCCCTCGTGCAAACCACATGACCCGTCCAGAATCCCACTGTCAAGAGCCTCCAATGTCCGTTGCTCCGGTGCAGAGCCACATGAAACTCGTACAATATCCCATCATCAAGATCCTTCAACGTCCGTTCCTCAGTTGCAAACCCCTCGAAATCCCTGACATCCTGTTTGCTGCACATGATTGCGTCCTTCATCTGCTGGCTGAAGTTCACCTTAAGACATCTGACCAGTCCGTTTCTTCCTTCTCACCACCAAGCAGCCGACGAACACCATCACACTGTCGGACATGGTCTTTGAAATCTTTCCATCCTCGGAGCCGAACGGCCATCGCCCTGAATACGGTCCCTGGAGCTACGCCCTCCGGAAAATCGTACCCCTGGGTCGGAAGCTGCACAACTCTGAGAGAGTAGTACTTGTACATAGCATGGCGGCAGCCTCGGCATTGGTATCCACCCTCGAGGCGGCCGGATCTGGTGACATGAGGGACATGAATGGACGCCATCCCGGGGTACTTGTCGTACACCAGGTAGTTGAACTTGAGTTTGGATAGGTCGCGTCCTGGTGGCTCCAAGGGGGCTTTGTGGAACTCCTCAAGAAGTTCCCACTCTCCGTAAGACAGATCCGCGCCCATTTCTTCATCGTAAACCGTCATGGAGCTTCGGGGTGGCAGGAGCTCGGCTACCTTCTCAGGAGATCCATGGACCTTGATTGCCAACTGCAAGAGCTGTTTGATGCTGACAAGCTGATGCGACTCAAAGTGCTCGGCGTGGCATCTCAACCGGTACTCCCCGGGGATGCTTCGCATGATTGGGATTCTTTGTAGCTGTTCGTTGGTGAGGGAGAACCACTCCTCTGCATAGGCGACATCGGTCAGGTGGTATGCGTAGTTCTTCTCGAGACAGTCGCGGCAGATTCTCTCGCAGGTGGGTAGGAAGAGAATGCCCCCGTACCCAAAGCAAGAGGCGCATTTCTGCTCTGAGAGGACTTGGCGAACAAGAACACACGAGTGGTGTCGGAGTAGATCAGTCTTTCCCAGAGCAGCCAGGATTCTCGGGTAGTATCTCATCACCTCGCGATACACTCGCAGTGCTTCCACGACGAACTGTCCTCTGAGGGAGGTCCGCGAGAGTCGAGAGAGAGACTGGAAGTCGAGGAGCTTGAGCACCTGGACTAGAACGTCGAAGGGTAGGCGGTTGAGAAGACCAAGTGTTGACTTGATCGAGATACGTTTCATAGTTGACCGCTGTGGGAGAGGGAGCTTTGGAATCATTTTGTCGAATGTAATCTTTGGGATGGTGCAGAAGCTTGCAACGAGCTCATCCGAGAACTCTTGTGCGGACGGCATTGTGAGATGTCATTCAAGGTGCCTCTGGGAGAATGGGAGATGACTGCTCAGTAGGAGATGGTTGCTCAGCAGAGATAGACTCCGGTGGGAGATGGCCGCCCGGTGGGAGATGATTTCTCAGTAGGCGATGGTTGCTCAGCGGAGATGGCGCTCCAGTGGAGATGGAGCTCCAGTGCCCTGAACTGGTTTGATGATTGAAAGGGCTAGAAAGAGAAAGGAAAGAGAATACGCTCGGTAAGAACGAAAGGTGCGTGGTGGTAGAGGTTGTAGTGGTGATGAGTGCGAGGTGGTGAAGAGAGGTTCTGATTCACCAGTGTTGTTTTTCCTGAACTTAGGCCTTTGAAAATAAAGGCCCAGGCACTGTGCAAAGAACGGGGTTTGTGTGTTATGAAAAAGGATGCGCACTGTAGCAGAAGCCTGCCGATGTTTGTCAGTGCCTATCGGCGCTTGACCTCACTCGTCTTTGACCTGGAAACGTACCACTGTAAAGGGGCATCGTTTTGCTCTATTACGTACCCTCTAATGCTGCACCTATTCCATAAGGGAATCACTGCCCCCCTTATACAGATAATTTCAGTGCAGCTTGGGCCCGTTTATCACTGACTATCTCTCCGCCTAATCCTGATCTTCCACCTTCTCTTCGTTTCTGTTTCTTCACCAACACATTCTGCGAAATGAGTGGCGAAGAGTGTTGCTGCGCCATATGCGGCGTCATTCTGAATGACGAAGTCAACATTGGGAGTCGTCAGCAGAGCGCTTTAAGGAGACGTCGAGAACTTGTTCGCAGAAGACGCGAAGGGCTTCCCCCTACTGACGACTCGACAAACGGCGATGATCCGGCCATCGACCCTTTCGACGACGAGCCTCGCGATTGGCACCCGTATCAGGAGGATCAGAGCTACGATCCTGACCTTGTTAGCGAAGAGAGTTTGGAATGGCTGGCTAATGTCGCCTGTGTGGGCTACAATCCAGGTGTCCCTGGGGAGCACAGGTACGCTTTGAACAAGTCTACTGATCGAGCGCATACTAAGACTATCAGATCCTTTCTTTCTGAGACAGAGCCCTACGAAGAACCCGTGAGTCTTGTTTCCCGTTCCATGGACCGGACTGAATCTCAACCATTAGGGTGAACTTACCCTTCGTCCGGGTGGTGAACTGGCAATGATTCGAGCTGAAAACCAGCCAGAGGAGACAGAAATTCACTGGCAAGTCCTTCCCACACATTTTCAACCTCTGTGCTAACACCTCTTAGCTACCATTCAGTTGAGGAGCCCAACAAACCGGTCGCATTTCCTTTCCACAGAGAATGCTACATCATGCTCAACAGAGTTCAGTCTGCCACCAAACATGATTCTCAGGTGGATCCTGATCTGCTTTATGACATTATGGCTGGTCTATCAAGCCGAGACTGGTATCGCCTTGAGATCGACTATGGCCCAGTTTCCTGGGACCCTTGGGGCTGGGCCACTGTTCCAGGCGAGGAGGTGAGTTGCAAAATGCAAGGTCTGTCAATGAGGTGCTGATGGAATCGCTAGTTCGTTGTCACTAACCCAACCGATGTTGTCGACTTCTACAATCACCTTCGTGAGAAGCTGGTGTCGGGTGACTTCCCACCCTCCCCCGAGAAAGTGCTCCCAGGACCTGCCAGCCTTGACGCGGACCCTTTCTACAAGCTATCCGGCGAACTCATTTGCGAGATCGCACTCACGGTGCCATACGACGAGTTACTGTCTCTGAGAAGCGCATCGAGGGCATTCTACAATGCCACACAAAGCAACGGCTTTTGGAGATCACGCATTACTGTCGACATGCCTTGGCTCTGGGAGTTGGAAACGACTCTCAAGACTTTGACTGATCAGATCGACTACAAGAAGCTCTACGCTTAGCTTAAGGTTACAACGACGCCCAAGTTCGGAATCCAAGCTCCCTTTCTGGCCATTGTAAACAGGAGACGTGTCTGGCAATGTTGTCGTGAGATTCTAAGTCACATCCAGGATGTCATGGGACTGGAGTATGCTACGGAACCTGACCTAGACATGGTTGCAAAGGCTCAACGATCAGCCTTGTTCAAGGTGGCCCCCACTCAAGCATTGCCACAAGACAACATTAGCCAAACGTTTTGGCTTTGCTCGGAGAAAGAGTTGCCGGGAAGTCGATTCGCAACCCCCCTCTTCGAAACCTTTTGGAATGAAGATGGCCTCCTTTCTGGTGTTGGTGTCATCTTGGGAAACTCCCCAAGGTTCTTTGGCACAAGATCTGGAAGGGTGGAGAGGGCACGACTGATTCCTGGGGACTGGATAACTGAGATAACGCTTGAATTTGGTTGGAACAGGGGAGCAGCCGGCAACCTGATTACCGGGATCAAGGGTATCACCGTGAGTTTTGCCACATCTTGACAAGGTAACATATTCTGGGTTTCAGTGGACTAACTACCATCAGCTCCAACGTCGATCAGGGCACCAATTCAGCCTCGGTGAGGCAACCTTCAGTGGGGATCGCAGAATGCTCTGTGTATCAGAGGGCAAGTGGCTGGTGGGAGTTGAGGGACAGATTCGCTCGGTAAGTGTTGATCATTCAGGACTTGATGGTGCTCAGCTCAGTATCATATAGGACGGTGTTATCTCGCGAATCGGTATTCTAGAGGCACCAATCTGGGAGCAGAACCCTTCTTCGCGCCTTGAAACCCCCGGACCTCTGGCCCAGAGGATTCTCTGGGCAGGCGACAGCTCGCCTCTCCTCATCTGGTATCGTCCATACACCAAGATAACTCCGATCTTTCCCCCCAGACTGCCTGAAGGATTCCTCGAAGACAGCATCACTCCATACCATATGCTTCTGTGGGCAGAAGAGCAGCGAGATTTGGGAGGACCATCACGAGTCGTGGCCTATACGCCCCAAGATCCCACCGATGCGACGGGGAAACTGGTTCTTGGCCTTAGGGTTGAGTTTGTGAAAAGCCATGGGGAGACTAAGCGATGCATTGGTCATGGAGGAGACTGGCCTGAGGATGAAACGACCAACTTCGACTTGTATTGTCCTCTTGAGGAGCGCATCATCGAGATTGGGGTATCCAAGTCTGAAACTCTGAAGGGTATCATGGTATGTGTTGTTTTCCCCATGCTTCAGATGGAGTGAACTAACAAGGAGGAATAGTTGAAAACGGATTGGCTTCGATCTGTAATCTTTGGTCAAGGAGAGCCAGAGCCAGAGAACTGGACAATGATTCGGGTTCCGGATGGAGACTTTATCAACGGCATCGCAGCAACGTTTGAGACTGATCCCACCACTGGAGTGAGTCGGAGCCCAAAGCCTGTTATCATGGTACTTACTAACTATTAATTCAGGCCAAGGGAACCATCTCTTCGATTGTGATGCTTCATACGCGTTTATGGAGAAGCTGGGACTAGGTTTTGCCTGACAACGCCGATCCGCCTTTAGTCTGGGTTTATCATGTCTAGCTGATGAGGCCTTTTTTGGTCACTTGCTTTACGCTTCTTGCTTCTGGGGAAGCCTTCATGTAACATATGCATAGATTTGGTTGGGTGTACGAGCTGAGTAGGAGCATTATCAATGTCAGAGTTATGTCAATCAATTCTTTCCTGTGAATAGTTATTCTTTGACCCATGGGCCTTGGATCAATAACCTTCCCGCCGAGACTCTGTCCATGTCATGCCTTTATGTACAGCAATCGAATCCAACGGTATCGCCTCTGGCCCAACATCTTTCGCATAAACTGTCCTCTCCACCACGGTGCTCTGCTCATTGATATAAGACTCGGGCCACAGGACCGGTTCCTCAGCCGAGTCATTATCGTGTAGCCTCTTGAATGGTCCGTCTTTTGCCTGTACCTTGTTCTTGGTGGTCGACTTTGACCCTGTTCCGCCGATCGTCACAAGACCGGAAGAGGTGTTTTCTCGTTCTTTCGAGGATCCGCCGATGAAGCGACCGAAGAGGAGGTGCATGACGGGTTGCATCGTGGGGAGGCTCGCGCATAGTAATCCGATCGTAGGTTCGACTGTCGTCCATATCCAACAGGGTCCGATGAGTTCTGGCTGGCGTTAGCAGGTGAGGAGAATGGGTTGGTGTGCAGTTGCTCACGAGTAAAGTCTGCGTCAACCCCGGCGTTGACGAGGTCAATGACGACCTTGAGGCGAATGCAGCTGATCACGACGACACTATCGCAAGTTAATACTCGTAGAGCCTTGCCTAAAGAGCGAGAGGGAGACGCACATCCCTCCGAGGAGAAAGATTCCAATGATGGCGAGCTTTTGCGACCGGCGAACCTGCAGTTTCGAGACCTCGTACACAGGCAAGCAGAGAATCAAAGCGTCGGTAATAATATTAGGAATCGAGTTGCCGAGAAAGAACTGGTTCTTATCCAAGCAATGTCCTCCCTCCATGAAGGGGTGCCATGTCTTTTGAACGGGCACGCATTGGAAGATGGAGACGAAGACCACAGCTACCCACCAAGCAAAGGTCATGCCGCCGAGGACATATCCACCGAGTTTCATGAATCGGGTCGGGAAGATGCGGTAGTACATTAGGAGGATTGCTGCTTTGATGGTGCAGAGGACGGTGCCGTAGGTGAACTCGCCGATAAAGAGGCACTGGAGATGCTTCTTAGATGGATTGTTAATGGAAGAGGAGGGCATCACTCACCAGCATTGATTGGCCAAAGATATCTTGATCCTCCATTAGCACCACGGCCAAATGCCTCCCGACACCTCCATAATGAACCGCTAGCGCCTTGATCAGTCTTATCTTCTCACGTTGATCCAACAAGGTGCTCACCACAGATGCCTAAAATTGCCACAGACCAAAGCAAAGGCTGTCAAACATTAACGATCGAAAGAGCAAACACGCCGCTGAACGTACAAGCGATATCAATATCAACCAGTCATCGATCCCAATGTGTATCCGTTTCCTCCACCTCGACCAGAACCGAACAGCAACAATGATGGTTGCGACCGGAATCATGGCAGCGCAAACGCCCACAACCCGTGCCCCTTCATCGTACGCTAAAAACTCAGGGGGAAAGTCGGAGGGGCTCGTCATGACGGTTGTGAAAAGAATGTGCGACGATGGAAAGAAAGCTCCCAGAAACACGTCGACCAAGATATCGGCAGCACCAAACACCTTCAAGGTACTGGCTTCGTTACCACGGACTCGGGCACTCCCACATCCAAGATCGAGTTTGTGCCCAATAAATGAAAAACCCATCTCAAGGAACCCCTTAACCGAGGGAGGAACCATTATGGGTCGAGTGCAAGGGGGATTTGAGTTCAGCTGTGACTGGACCTTGCATATCGTAGAACCAACAGCGCTTGGCAGAACCAACAACAATCTGCAGGAACAGAATCCTTGGCACCCATTCCAAAGAGGTCCCACATCTCGCATAGACAGGGCCTCATCACAATGGAAAGTTTTACCAGAAACGTGGTGACCGGCATCTCCTAATACAGGGTCTGTGGGTAAGACAAGGAAGGATTCGTCGTATGATAGCCCCGTACTTGAGGCTATATCCGCCCCATGTGGAACCTGCAGCAACAAAATGTCAATGCCTGATCCTTAGCCGGAACTGTTTCGGTGTTTTTGAGGCTGAAAATGCCCGGATCGCCGGATATAACTACCCGCAGTGCGCCACCACTGTCCACTCCCATTCAAACAGTTACTTTTCTTCTTCCCACCTCGCTTACATCCCGCAGATCGTAAACAAAGATGGGCTCGGTTAATGATAAACCTGTTTTCCTTGTTGTCACTGGGGCATGGCATCCACCCGTTTGCTACGACTCCCTCAAGAACGAGCTCGACCGTCTTGGCTACGAATGCACAATCCCCCATATGCCCTCGATGGGCCATGGAACACACGGAGTAACCTGGGAAGCCGACAAAGCAAAGGTTCTAGAGACAGCTGGCCCTTACTTTGACGAGGGAAGAGAGGTGGTGCTCGTCGGCCACTCGTATGGAGGCATCCCCGCCACAGTCGCCACAGAGGGACAGGGGGTCCATGAGCGAGCCGAGCGAGGGCTGAAGGGTGGATTCCGCTCCATCGTGTTTCTTGCGGCTTTTGCGGTTCCCGTCAAGGGTTGGGATTTGTTGACGACTTTTGGTGGAGTTTGGCCTGATTGGCAAAACACCCAAGAGGCTTACACAAAGGTGAGCAATCACGGCTACATTTTCATCGTTGATTCTAACGTGATCGTTATAGAACAAGCAGTCTACGATTAATGAAAAGGGATTTCGGATGCTCTATAACGATACCACAGAGGAAGAAGCAAGAAAAGTATACGCAAACGTGCTCCCGCACTCCCAAGACGCATTCGAGACAGGCGTCGACTTTATCGCGACCGACATTACCATCCCAAAGACTTATCTAATCTGCGAGAACGACCTTATTTTCCCTCTGGCTCTTCAGGAGCAGCTGGTCAAGTTGACGCCGGGAATGAAGGAGAGGAGGATAGCTGCTGGCCACAGTCCGTTCCTGGGCAAGGCTCCTGAGACTTGCAAGATCTTGGTTGAGATTGCTGAGGGCCAGTGAGTTTAGACGGATATTGTTGGGTAACACTGCTTTATGCGGGACAAGATGAGATGCGCTCGCCATGAGGGGTGTGTCCTGTGGCGGCTAGACATTGACTAGATCTAGATAGACACTGATAGATAAGATGCGCCCGCTTAGATATAAACACAGGCAAGCTATTATAGGCAAGCAATTTGACATAACTTATTCTTAGAAACACCTAAAGTTGAGTAATAGCACGGGTCAATAGGGTCAAAGAAGAACAGAAGCGTGGCTAATATTGAAGGTTCCGGGCCATCATTAACATCCGGCTTCGGTGTCACTGGCTCCGGAATCAGGGCGCAACATTATGGATGATTTTTCATAGAGACAATCTCGGGAGAAAATCAAGAAACATGGAAGTTCGCATCTTTGTCCGCATACCCGCACCTGGGTTGATGATTGAACTCAAGTTTGCGACTTGGTAAAATGCAAACAATGGCAGTTTGTATTCAATCTCTGCCACAATAGTACTACAGACACGCTGTTGAAGTTCTTGGCCGCTCATTACACACATATGCTCCCTTCTCGTGTCATACCTAATCAATCAATGCTTCATCCGTACGCTGGCCACTCGTCAGACCAGTAGTCACTGCCTGAAGAGAAATTTGCTGGTTCCTCGGACTCGGAGTAAGTGCTGAACATTGACTGTTCCTTTTCCTTGGAACTTTTCTCGCCGACATCTACGTTATCGAGCCCATTCCAGTACTCCTGTCGTATATAGGAAAGATGCCTCAAGTCCCTTGACGCGCCGATGTAGCCTACTTTGACATTGGGAACACCCCAAATTCGAACTGACAGGCGCAAGTCTTCATCTCGGCCTTCCTGAAGGCACTGCTCCAACTCGTCGCCTGCCCATGTCGAAAACCGTTCCCGAATTGCATGGGGTTCAAGTAGATTTGATGCGATAATGAACTTGCTGAGATCTCTACAAGCAGAGATTTGCCGAACTTCTTCAATGTGGTAATCTGCAGCGTCGCAGTCGATCCAGTCCAAGGGTTGTGTTTCGGCTCCAGGACCAAAGATACCATTGGCTAGGAACAGTGTCGTAAGGTGAGGAATGACTCGTAGAGCCCCCATTATTTTTACCAGCAGTTCTGGGGAAGCAGGGTCCATCAAGTCGATCGCTCGATCGAAAGGAAGGGCAAGTCTTCTGACACTGAGTAGATCCACAGGCATAAACTGGGCCAGGTTGTATGGGAGGGCCAACAACATGTCGTCAAAGTAGCGGCCTTGGACGTCAATTTTGTACCTCTGGAAGTGGGCTATCTCAGGATCTCTGAGAAAGAGTGTATCGCGTCCAAAGTTGAACCAAGTCTGGGGCTTAGAGGTGCGGGTCGAGAATGCAAGTTCATATCCAAGTCGTCTTAATCGGCTTCGAGAGTCGCGGCATGTGTGCAGTAGAGGCGGTATGGGAGCTTTGGAGTAAAGGCTTGAGCTTCGACATAGATTCCATGCGAGCTCGGGTCGATGAGCAAGCCAGACGGGATCGAGGCGAGGGCAACTCTCGGAAGGCTTCCATGGATCTGGCTGAGCAGGCGACTGGCCGATTGGTTCATGCGGCTCCTCGATCTGCAGATACCATCCTGATAGCCCCAGGACGTAAGGCCGCCAGTAAGGAGCAAAGTATGCCAAAGAGGGATGTATGAAAGGCCGTTTGCCTGTGTATTGGAGCTGGTATAGAAATGCGAGAACCTCAGAGGCGGAGACCTCAGGGCTCTCCTCGACTCTGACAATCCGTGGTGGGGTCGCAAGAAGATAGATTCGGTCTCGAATATCGTCGGGAAGACTGAAAAATGGATGAAAAGTACTTGAATTCATTGTTACTGTATTTTTGTGCGAGGGCATGATGCTGGGGCGGAGATGAGGAGGGTTTCGATGGAACCCAGGTTGGGTTACATGACCGTTGCTTGGTTTGGCGCTCGTTCCAGATCTGAGGGCTCTTTCCCAAAGCAGCGTAAGAGATCATCGAGAAGTTGAAGGGAAAGTTGAATGGGAAAAGAGGGGGAAGCAGGAGCTATTGATGAAGGAGTTGTTGTGGCAGTTGGCAACAAATGAAAATTGACTGCGGAGGACTCTGTTCCACTTACGCAAGTGATGAAAGCTGTTGTGGGTGAACCAGATCCTCAAAAGGGATCCCAAACTATGCAGGAGGCACTGCAATAGAGACTAGCTTGATGGTGAATTGGCGATACTGCTGATGAGTGTGACACTTCCTTCTCATAATCAGAGGGTGCCGGAGCAAGGGGGCAGGTTTTGGCTGAGGCACCGTGATTAGGTAGGGATCAGTAGATGCGGTAGAGCTGCCTTTCATCTGGGAAAAGTAGGCACCGCCTCGTTTAGGACTACAACACGTTGCTTATGCAGGAACAGGGCATGTGAGACAATTCAGCAACATATTCAACTCTTTCAATAATGGTATCTCTCGAACAATACGCTATAGTGATTCTGTAATTGTACACCCGACCTTCTCGACATCTTCATCCTCTAGCTAGAGTCCTTCTCTTGCATCTCGCCTGCCGCATCATTGGCAGCCCTACCTCCCTCGCCGCTCAGAACCTTGACACCAGGCTCAAAGACCTCGCTTCTGTTGATGGGAGGTCCTTTGAAGTGCTTTCGGGCATAGGCAAAGTACCAGATAAAGGCGATGGCAGCAAATCCGGCCCAGACGACGGAAGCATAGTTCATGGTGCCTGCATCGACGGGAAGCGACACGGGCATGCAGAAGATGACGACAGAGAAGCAGATCCAAACAACGCAGATTCCGTTGATGATTGGGCCAAACTTTCCAAGAGGGTAGGGCGAGTGCTGGACAATCTTGCGTCGGCGGATGAGGTTGACCAGAACGGGTACACCATACGAGGTGGACAGGCAAATGGTGGCAACGCCAGTGAAAGAGTTGAAGGCAGCCGAAGAGCCAAAGTAGATGCAGCCGAGAATGCAATCAATGACAGTGGACAGGATGAGAGCCCAGACAGGCATGTCAAGTTTATGGTTGACACGAGACCACAGCTTGTGTCCTGGAATAGCTCCATCACGGGCAAAGGCGTAGGTGCACCGGGAAGCGGCAGTGAGGGCTCCGATACCGGCAAACATGAGGATTCCGAGGATGAGGAAGAGAAGACCAAAGCCACCGGCGGCAGATCCCGTCACGACCTTGAACAAGGTGCCAATTGGCTGCGAGTTGGCCACAGCAAGAAGCATCTGGACGTCGGGGAGGACAAAGAGGATGGGCACCAGGTAGATGACGCCAGTGATTCCAGCGGCGGCGACGGAGAGGACGATAGCCTTGGGAACTTCACGCTCGGGGTTCTGAACCTCCTCGCACATGGCAGCAACCATACCATAGCCAGTGAGGACGTAGGCACCTATTCATGTTAGTATCGGAAGTGAATATGGGTGTTGACGTTGTTACCTTGCAACAGACCAACAAAGAACGACCATCCTCCAGGCCAGCCACTCGCCGAAGCATCATAATGGCCAAAGACAAACTCACCAGACCGGCGAGTATCAGCCATGGTCAACAAGGTGACGATGATGATGATGACACTTGCACCGGTCCAGTAAATGCAGACCTTGTTGATAAGATCCAGATATCGAGAGCCAAATGCATTCACCAACGCACACACGAGCATAACAGCCCAGAAGCACAACACCGTCTGCCACTCATTGGCCACGAAATCCTCGTTAAAGATTGTGATGGCGCTAAGGATGAGTTGCGCTCCCGAGAAGTTGATGGACAAGGTGACGGTCCAGTTACCGACAAGAGTGAGCCAACCATCGACAAAGCTGACCATGGGCGCATAACGTTCTGTACTGAGCATGGCACTCCAATAGTAAACACCTCCGGATGTGGGGAAGACGGCACAGATCTCGGCGAGTGAGGCGGCGATGCATAGCGAGATGAGCGACACGAGAACCCAGCCCCAGATAACGGTGACGGCCTGGCCGTTGGTCAGGGTGATGTACATTGTCGTCGAGAGACCGAATGGAACGGCCATGATGGCGAATGAGAGGCCCAGCACGCTGAGCATGCTCAGGTTTCGCGGCAACTCCGCCTTGTAGCCCAGGCGAGCGAGCGCCTGGTCGGCGTCGTTACTCGTACCGTGCTCCATTGACGGACGCGATTTTTGCTGTCACGTGATGGTGAGAATCTGTGGATGGCGGCACGCTGGCCCTGGGATGGGATGGGAGAGAAGGGTTGTAGTCGCAGTTGAGAAACGACAAGGAATTGTCGCGGGGGGTATCACAAACAAACAAGAAACAGAAGATGGGAAAAGGGAGGTTGAAGTTTATGTCAAGGAGAGAAAGAGGAGACCCTTTTCGCGAAATCAAGGCAGGGCCTGGATACGAACGGCCCGTCGCTGAGCTGAGGCCGGTCGGCAAGGTTCACGGCGTGTGGAGGAGGGGCCTGGCTCCGCTCCTCCACGATTTATCTCGTGCCTGATCAGGCTAGAAGGTCCGGGGTACACGACAGGTGGCTTGGCCTTTGGGGTTCGCATGTGTTTCTTCATCATCGCGGCTAGGGATTCCGCGCGGTCCGCCGATGACCAAGAGCGCGCTGTCTTGGCCAACACATAGAGTCCCTGGAAGCCGCTGCTTCTTTTCCTTCTCGAAGATCCTGCCTTAGGCCTTGGCGGACTCCTGGACAGATCATGTCCCTTTACGAGATTACAAGGTCCACCTGATAAGGGTTCCCCGGACGCTCAAGCATCGATACAGGTATTTATTGATAATGGGCTCCACTGAAAGGAGATAACCGCGCACCGCGAGCGGAATTGGCCTTTGCCACACGCGTCGAGGGGCCGAGGCCGCACGATGGAAGCACAGGCAAGCTGGTGAAGAGATAATGAGACACGAGAGCTTCAACGTCATTAACGCGCCTCAACGAGCTTTGCTTTATTATGACAATTGATACAAAATTATGGTAATAAGATATCTATTTAAATATCGATTCAATATTTCCATGACTTAATCTTATCTGATTTTTATTTAATCTTCATCACGATTCATCCATCCATATCTTGAGTGGAGGTCCAGCTAACATCGCGTTCCGTTTCCCCTCCCCCGCGCACCCACCACAACCACAGGCACACTCACTTGATGGTGGTGGTTGTCTGACAGTAATTACCACTTGCCTATTCAAGGATCATGCCTCGGGTGGCATGACTCGTACCACACCTGTCATGACCTCCATTTCCCCGCTGATGGTGTCGTTGGAGATATTGTGGCTGTCTCCATGATCTGAGTCACAACCGTCATACAGAGTTTCAGGTGACGAAACAGTCTCACTCTGTGTTGCAAAAAGTCAATTCATAACTTAATTTTCGCTTTGCATCTTTTGTTCTACGTTCCACCTGTCTTTTTCTGTGGCTTTCTGGACATTCGTTGTTATCACAGCCGGGAGGTCTCGATTTACCCTACAGTCTTCTCCGGTCAACTGACGTCATCACGCGTTGAGATGCACATTGACTGACAGGTGGCGTAGAACAAGAAAAAAGAACGTGGAAGTGCAGACATGAAAACAAGGATTTGAAAAAAGAATCAAAGAAAGAACCCGGAGAATAAAGCAGCATGCATTATGCGGTATGAGGATCAATCCTAATGTTATGTCGACAGCCACATATACCGATCCTCTTCATTGTTTGAAGGAGAGAAGAGTGATTGTACAAACGAAAGAATATATATTAATTAACAAGTGATATAGAAGTAACTATAACCTAGTCTTCTTCCACCCCCACTGTCCGCCTCGTCCATTTTCGGCTTTGATCCGAAAAATACAGTCACTGTAACACACCAGTCGGGAGTGATACCAGCGATCCAACATCCACTCGTATTCCCTCTTCCCCCTGCTTTCAATCCCTGTCAACTACCCAAGAGATATCCTGCATGAACTTATTCTAGGGTGCTCGGCAGTCACGACAAGTGCCGATCCGATCAAACAACGCCTGCCTCCTGTTGTCTGACCAATCTCTCTGAAGCCCTGTTCATCTCGACGTCTGCACTTCCAACCTTGATCTGCGGCAGCGGGATCGCATCCTTGCTGAACCATCCTCCAGCAATAATAACCAGAACGATGCATAGCTGTGTTCCAAACATCAACACCAGTCTTGTGGCGAAGCTACCGGTGACTGGATCCAAGCTTGGGATGCGGTTGAAGGCGTAAGTGATACTGTAGCTCAGACGGATAAGCTGAAGGACGATTCCAGGTCCAGCAGCCATCACTAGTGCCTTGGACTCCTTGTAGTTGGCTTCTTGTCGGGATGAGAGAACTCGCTTGGTCGCCGGCCACAACCAGAACAAGACCACGACCATGACCAAAAACATGAGCATGTTGCCAATCTTGTTGAGGGCCTCGCTCTTCACGCCGCCGGGGGCATCGTCGTCTGGCTTTCCTGCGTATGCTGCCATGCCAATACCGATCGTGTTGCCAAGATGAGTGGCACCAAGCATTATCTTTCGACCCCAGCGCTTGGAGTGAGACGGGATAAGGTTGACACTGTTGTTGAATGTTAGTACGCTGTCACTGAGCTGTTTGATGAATATTCCTCACGCTTCGTAGATCATCCCGATCAGAGTCAGCGACAAGCATACAATGCCTCCAGCATTGGTCATCATGGTGACAGTAGTTGGCTCTTCCGGGTCATTTTTGCGCATGATGAGATACGCATCCGACGTAAAGCGAAGACCAAAGTAGGACACGAATATGGGCCAGCAGATGATGCCAGGCTTTCCATGCTTGTAGGCGATGTACACGCTAGGGAGAAGGAGGACACCGAAAATGCCCAAAGCTGCATAGGCGAGATTCAGGGTATTGTTTGACGGGAGGTTGTTTGTGGTGGCCATGACTGAGCTTGAAGCCAAACAATGGGATATTGACACAAAGAAATAATGGAATTGAGGACTGTTGAGAGAGTTTGATCAGAAGTTGTTGATGGTGATGAGATTGAAGTTGGGACAGAAGGGAACTTCCACGGCAATTATATATGACTCTTGACAAGGCATGAAGATCCTCAAGGGAAGTGCCGATGCTACGATGAAGCTTTGGGGCTACTAGATATCGAGGATAGTATCTTGATGGCCGCGCACTTCGATCAGCCTTGTGGGCCTGGAACAACAGGGTCTCCCGAGTATTGACAAGTCTTGGAAAGGAAGCTATCCCCAAACCGATCAAATAGGGCAATCTATCTGGGATAGCTGACGAGGCTCAAACGACGTAAAACACTACAGACGTCGTTGCTTTACGCGTCAAAGAGGCTTTTCCCTGCTTCTCGAAGCACGAGTGCGGCCGTTTCGACAAGTTCTCGGAACAACGACAACCTGTTCACATGGGTGGACATAGGGCAAACAGGGGAGATATTCGCTTACTTCAACTTTAACCTTCTGAGCTAAAATTCATGCGGTTGTGAATTGAGACACGCCATAGGTCAATTCAGAGCGACCCTGCGAAACCGAGACCGAGACCGAGGCTGTCACAGCCCCCGGATCCCCGGCAGTGCTGATGGAGCCCTATGCAACCGAGTTAAAGATAGCCTTGCTCTAGAAGCTTAACTTGTTGCATACAATATCTCATGATATTTTGGAAAGAGGTGACGTTGCGCTTGCGTGGCAGACAGGGAGTCGGTACTTCTGTAACGAGGTCAAATTGTCTTAAAAGACGACACATCCGGGCCTGCCGATCTTGTTTTCTTCTTTTATATACGACACTTTCGACCATGAGCTACGACAGTACCTGTCTCAGGCCCACAATCGATCATTATCAAGCCGGTCTCATTGACACGGTGTATTTTTCCCTACCTCATTCAGATCGACAAAGATCATTAAAACCTCGAACTTAGTAAGAGCGAGCTCCTCCTCTTATCCTGGGAAGATCAAGGCTAATTCGGAATTTCGGCATTCCCCCTCGTCGCCTGGGATAATGCAGGGCCCGCTGATGTTGAAGTTCTTGATCGGCACTGTTTCATGAACTTGAATATCAACAGAAGGATGCCAGAGCTCAATGTCGAAGAGACGCATAGAGGCTTGCCTTGCTCTTCCCCTGGAGCGGAGAAGGGACGTTTCAAGGACTAAGGAGAAGAGACACGGGAGAATCCGTCGTTATCTGAGCAGGTGAGTGACGAATGAAACCGAGGGATGAAAATGCTAAACTTGATGAGTCTGCCGGTACTGGATCTGCTGCTTGTGTTCTTTGATGTTGTGCCCTTTGACTTCTCTTGAAGGCATCATTGCCACCAACAACAATAATACGGGATCGTCTATTATTCAGTAAAGCACGCACCGCGATGGTCCGGTGGAAAGGGACATGGGTGTTGGAGAAGAGAGCTTGTGACTAGGCCTAGCTGAAGATGTGTTTGTGGAAGCCTTGCAGTGCATACCATGTTGCCCGGAAACTGGGCTGCCTTTGATAAAATACTGTTAATAGGTTCATTTTGGTTGATAATTGTTTCTGAGGCATACGTTTATTTCTGCCCATCGTCTTGATCACCTCTACTCAAGGGACCGACATGCATTAGCAGTGATTTCGAGAGTCAAGGTTCTCAAGAAACCCAATTTCACGGCGATGATATCTCAAGTCGATTTAAAGGGCAGGAGAAGCTTGGGATATAGCATTGGAAAGTTATGCCTGGATATGTTCTGCGCATGGTACGTAGAGAAGCAAAGTTGTAATTCGCATCAGTGCACATGTGTTCATCTTGGTTCGGGGGTTGGTACTAGACGGCTGATTCGAGTGAAGCGGCTAGTCAAAGGAGACAAACCCCTTTGTAGACATGAATGAATGCCGAATTTGTATTATCGAGGTTTGTCGTGAATCTGTGGTTGGAATAGATGTTAATGACGGCATAGGACTGTGAACTGGGTTTGTTGGTGATGGTGACTTCCGCCGGCTAAGCTAATCCAATCGATGGCTGAGTAAATTATTGGAGACTAGATAAACTAAAGTCAACAATAAAAAATGAACTCGAGAACACTTGACCACTTCATCCATAGATGCGAGCTCTATGATTCGTGCAGACCAACCTGGACAAACTAGTAATGCCTCCCAACCACCCAGCCACTACCTCGGGATTTGTACGTAAGCGCTCCATTGCCGGCTAGGCCATTGGCTATAACAAATGTTTCAAAGTGATCAGTGGTAGTCCAATATGCCAAGCTCGGTTTGCCGATTGCGGCGTACCACCCGCTCGGCTCGTGGTTATCTCGACGCCCATCGCTGATGCCAGATTGTACCCGACAAGAGCGATCTGCATCTAAACAGGGGATAATAAGCCACTCGAACACCTCACTGGCTGCTAGAACCCATGTCCCTTGTCAAGGAGCTGTTGCGAGTGGTGGGGCCGTGATGGTGAAAGACCGTGGGGCGGGTGCGTGATTGAGGGGTGTTGACATGGTGACAGAAGGACGAGAATTGCATCAGCGAATGGGCCTGCGAGGTGAGTATTTGGAGGGGAATGATGTCACGGACCAACGGGTTAACGTGCTCAGTGCAAGTCACGATAAAGGAAAAAGAAAGTCGTAGTAACCGTCGACTCGACTTCTTATAGGGACCATAGTTGAACCTCCAACAACAGACGAGAACAAGGTCATACCTCTTGTCTTGAAGAACAAGTAGTACCCTCTCTTTACCCCGCGAATATGGCGACAGCAGCTGTCATCAATGCCTCGGCCAATCCCCTGACTGCCGAGAAGCCCGGTTTATCGCACGACGCACCGGGGAGCTTGCCCATTGAGAAGCCAGCCCCGGCCAACGGAGCCGCTCCCGTGCTTGATGGTCCAAACGTCGATGCCACTTCTCCCTACCACAATCCCAGCCTTACCCTGATCGACAGATTTGTCGATGAGCCTCGTCCCTTGAGGGTTGGTGTTATCGGTGGCGGGTTGGCTGGCATCTTGGCAGGGGTCCTTCTACCGAAGAAGGTGCCGGGGATTCAGCTCACCATTTATGAGAAGAATGCCGATGTGGTATGTGTGAGCAATCAGTCAATCATGACAGTTTACTAACAAGACACTAGGGAGGAACGTGGTTTGAGAATGTGTATCCTGGCGTGAGGTGTGACATTGCCTCTCACGTCTATCAGTCGACATTTACACCAAAGACAGACTGGTCGGACAAGTACGCCCCGGGACATGAGATCAGAGACTATTGGCAGTCTGTCGCGCGGAAATATGACGTCTACAAGTATGTCAAGCTTAACCGCAAGGTTGAAGATATTTCGTGGGATGATGCCGAGGGCGTTTGGGTCACGACGGTGCGAAATGTGCAGACGGACGAGGTGACGGTTGAGAAGAACGACTTCATTTTGACGTCTGTTGGACGATTCAACGCATGGAAATTGCCCGACTATCCCGGAATTTCCGATTACAAAGGCCATCTTCGACATGCCTCCAATTGGAGCACAGATTTCGACCCCAAGGGCAAGAAGGTGGCGGTTATTGGCAACGGAGCCAGTGGCATCCAGGTCGTGGCGAATTTGCAGCCGGTGGTGAGCCAATTGGACCATTATGCCCGGAATAAGACGTGGATTGCTGCGTCTTGGGCTGGAGAGGAGCGCAAGCTTGAGCCCCAGCCGTACACAGAAGAGGAGAAGAAGAAGTGGGCAGAGGATCCCGATGCGTACTTGGCCTTCAGAAAAGATCTCGAGGGAATTTACTGGCGACGCTTTGGGACATTCTTTCGGAACAGCGAGCTAAACAATGAGCTGCGAGAGCAGTTCATCAACATCATGAAGAAGCGCCTGGCCAAGAAGCCCGAGCTGCTTGAACACATCGTCCCCGACTTCTCTCCCAATTGTCGACGACTCACTCCTGGACCGGGATACCTGGAGGCCATCACAGAAGACAATGTGGAATACATCCAGACGCGTATCAAGCGCTTCACAGAGACTGGTATCGAGACTGAGAATGGCGTGAAGAGGGATGTCGACGCCGTCATTTGCGCTACGGGCGCAAACGTCGACATGGTCCCTCCCTTTCCCATCAAAGCTCACGGGCAGAAGCTCAGCGACCTATGGAAGGCCGATGGTGTATATGGCTTCCCTTATACCTACTTTGGACTAGCAACACCCGGGTTCCCAAACCTTCTCTTCGTCCACGGCCCTCAAGCGACAGGGCCGTCTGGAACAGTTCCGCACAGCGTCGAGACTCAATTGACCTACTTTGCCAAGCTCCTCCGAAAGGCGTCGCGGGAGGGAATCAAGTCAATCACACCGTCTTCAAAGGCTGCCGATGACTTTACCGAGTTCTCGGACGCCTTCTTCGCCAAGACCGTGCTTACGGACAAGTGCAGCTCTTGGTACAATGGCGGGAGACCGGGGGCTAGGATCCACGGTCTCTGGCCGGGGAGCGCTGGGCACATCACGGCTATTCGGAGGGAGCCGAGGTGGGAGGACTGGGAGTACAAGTATCTCGGGGATTCGAAGAACAGGTTCGCTTGGTATCTTGGGAATGGGTGGACGAGGAAGGAGACGGATCCAGAGGCGGACTTGACTCCGTATCTGAAACGACCGGATGAGATAGACTTGCGAGACGTGCATGAGAGCTGGTGGAGTATTCCGTAGCTAAGAGCTTGCATAGAATAGAATTGTCAATAACATGGTTCTTTGCACGCCATATGTCCTCGGGCTCGCGCAAGCCACCAAGTCGGCCGCGACTCCACGTGGAGCAGGGATGCAACGAGACTAACACTCGGAACCGACTTTTGCCAAGTGAGAAACCTCTAGGTCCAATGGAATGAGATCAAAGAGATAGTGACCGACATGTGCAGAAGAAGACATCCCTGAGAGGATAGGGCATCCGAGAAGCTGGTAAAATACGCAATCCCGCAGCCGGCACGCGTTCGCGCTAGAATTGGGGGGCTAGGCTTCGAGGTTCGGCAGTCGAGCCTGTCCATGTAAAGTGCCCAGGGATGGTATTGCGTGCTGCCTTATCGAGGAGAAACGGTTCCTAGGTTTGGAAGGGAAATATAAATGATGATCTTTGACACCCTTTTTCTTCTTTTCTTGCCAGGGTCCTGCGTCTCACTAGATATTCCAGTCGGTCTCATCTTTTCTCTTCTCTCAGGATCTTCTTGTTATCTACCACTGCAAGAGAGATAGACAGAATGGCTTCCAAGTCTCGTCATGAAGAGAGCGATGTTGCTCCTCCCAAGGATCAACTCCACCCTGGTGAGTCTCTGCAACGGAGATCAGATCCATCATGCACGATCTACTGCTGACACAGGAAAAAAACAAAAGTGAGGTGGCACCGCTCCACATTCTTCAACATCACCATCCTGGGTCTCTGCAACTTTGCAGCTCCAGGTATCTGGACGGCCATGAACTCGCTGGGCGCTGGTGGTGCTGCCTCGCCTAAGCTGGTCAACGCCGCCAACGCCTTGACTTTTTGTCTCATGGTTTTGTCGTGCTACTTTTCGAGTACGCTGGTTCGGTACATTGGTATCAAGGGAGCCTTGATCTTTGGAACGTATGTTTTAGAGATGGTGTTATAGGTTCACCGCTGACGATATTGTAGAATTGGATATGCACCTTATGCAGCTGGCTTGTACACCAACAACAGGTTCGGAACAGAGTGGTTGACACTGCTCGGTGCTGCACTCTGTGGTATCTCTGCTGGAGTCTTTTGGATGGCTGAAGCTGCTATTGCCATCGCATACCCCGAGCCATGGAACCGCGGAAAGGCTCTCGGCTACTGGCTCACCTACCGTCTCGCGGGTCAGATTCTAGGTGGCGCTATCAACCTCGGTGTGAACGCTGACCGCAACGAGGCTGGCAAGGTCTCGTACACTGTGTTCCTCATCTTCATCGCCATCCAAGCTGCTGGTCCTTTTGTTGCTTTCCTTCTTAATAAGCCTCACCAAGTGGAGAGGACTGATGGCAAGAAGGTGGACTTGTCGATTGAGGAGAGTCCCGTGTTTGAGCTCAAGGAGACTGGAAGGCTCTTCTTTACTAAGAAGTTTCTCTTGATTGTTCTCTTTATTGGTCAGGCTGTTTTTGCCGAGGCTGTCTTTTTTACCTACCTTTCATGTAAGGATGACTTGATTTTCAAGACCATGATATATACTGACGGTTTCAGTGTGGTTCTCTGTGCGAGCTCGTGCTCTCGGATCCTTCCTTGGTGGTTTGATTGCCGTCATTGCTGGCAACATTCTAGGAGTAAGTCTCCCGTGCAAGCTGATATAAATCTTGGACTAACAAAATATTTAGACTTGGCTTGATCGAGTTACGGTCTCATTGAAGACCAGAACCCGCTCCTCTTTCGCCGTCATCGCTACTCTTCAGGGAGGCTGGTGGATCTGGGTCACGATCCTTGCGACTAGGTTCCGCCAGACGAGACCTACCTACGACTGGACCAGCGATGGATTCGGCGCGGCATTTGCTGTCTTTGTCTTCCTAACCTTGGGCTTCCAGCTGAACTACCTCTTCCTGTAAGGAGACTCAAAGAATTTCATGTGAATGTATATCATCTAATGCACGTATCTTAGGTACTTTATCATCCACAACTTGGCCGACACACAAGACGAAATCATCCGCTACTCTGCTCTTCTCCGAGGTACAGAGTCAGCTTGGCAGGCCGTCAGCTACGGTATCACTTCTCTGCCGCTGTTTGCCGAGGTTGGAGGTATCTATTTCAACTTTCTACTCTGGGGCCTTTCGCTGTTCCCTGCGTGGTTGGTGCTGAAGCACTTTGGCTCATCCGCCCGCTCGTCGGAGGAAGCTCCCATTCCCCAAGTTGTTGATAGCCAGAATGATTATTCTGGTTCTGGTGAGGAGACTGAGCAGGTCAAGAAGGAATAGATTGGATAGTTCAAACTGGGTTGGGGTGGTTAAATGGGGGGTTACTATCATCTAGAACGTATAGAATATTACGTAGAACGATAGACTCTACAAATTAAGATGATACTATCATAATATCTACCGAGAAGAACTTTCGCAAGCGTGCAAAAAATAATCTACAAGCAAACCTCCAAGACGTTACATTTCAAAGGAGTCATTCGCATCTCTGCCGCTTCACGTTCCGGAGCATCTCTTCCCAGCATCTGTCAAGCCAAGACCAGCTATTGATAAACTAAGACGCACCGTCATGCTAGCTAAAATGTTTCCAATCTTTTCTCTTTTCGGAAAATCCCCGAGAACGCCAAGCAGCTGTCAAGATCTCACCACACTTCAACGGAGCGAGTCCGGCGCCTGTCAGGCAGACGCCAAAAAAGCCCAAAAGTCGGAAAAGTGACGTGAAAATCCCGAGATAACGGACAAAGAAAACCACTAACCCTCTCCAGAAGCACTCCGAAAAGTTCCAGACGTGATGGCGCGGGGTTGATCAGCATGAGCAAGACGCGTCGATAATTGCGCCATCGCCTCGTGGTCCCCCCGCCTGAAGAAACACTCGTCGACCCCGTCAAGTGCCGAGGAGAACCCTGTTGGAGGGGCTTCGTCTTGCATTACGGCGAGGAACTTGCAGGATTTACCATGATGACGAGAATCACGCAATAGTTACCTACATCGGAGCCCGCGTCGTCGGTGACCGGGATATCATAAAAGACCGGCAAGTTTGACAGTGTCTTAAGGAAAACATCTGTGAATTTTGCACAGTCCAATCGGAGTTTGATATTACCTCGGAAAACAGAAACAATGGCGTCCCAAGATGAGAGCCGGAAGGGCAAGAAGAACCTCATTGTCAATGCGTTTGTGATGATGTGTTTGTTCCCCCGGTCCCGCAGAGCTGATGTGATGCTGATATGTTTGGAATCATAGGCAGTGGTCATCAATCGCCAGGACTATGGAGACATCCCGATGATGAGTCGTGGAAGTTCAAGGATACTGAGCACTGGGTTGAGCTGGCCAAGCTTCTCGAAGAAGCCAAGTTCCACGGCATCTTTATTGCGGATGTCCTAGGTATGAGCTGGGAGTCTTATGCTCGAAGTTACAAACTCACAAGATACTGCAGGAGGCTATGATGTCTACAAGAAGTCTTTGGACCCAGCCATCATCTCTGGAGCCCAATGGCCACTTACCGAGCCCCTGGTTACAGTCCCTGCCATGGCTGCAGCGACAAAGAACATTGGATTTGGTGTGACGGTTTCTACAACCTATGAGCAACCTTTCCATCTTGCTCGACGCCTGTCAACTGTTGATCATCTGACCAAGGGAAGGTGAGTAGCTCACTAAGTTGAAAGCGGCCCATGCTAACATCTCATAGACTGGGATGGAATGTAGGAAGCCATATACGAGCCGATGTTCTTTGCTGACCCTGGTGTAGATTGTCACAAGTTACCTAGACTCAGCCGCTAGAAACCTCGGCAGAACTGAACAACTGGATGTAAGGCAATACTACCTCGACATTGACCTACTGCTGACCTATTAGCACGACGAACGATACGCCCAAGCCGAAGAGTACATGGAAGTCATGTACAAGCTCTTCCAATCATCCTGGAGAGACGACGCAGTCAAGCTAGACCGCGAGAAGGGCATCTATACTGATCCCGAACTCGTCCGCCAGATCAACCACCAAGGAAAGTACTTCAACGTTCCAGGACCTCATCTCGTGGACCCCAGCCCTCAAAGAACTCCTCTTCTTCTTCAAGCCGGAGCATCTCGAGCTGGAAAGGCCTTTGCGGCTCAGCACGCAGAGGCCATCTTCACATCCGCTCATGCCCCTTCGGTGTGCAAGAAGAACATTGCCGAGATTCGACAACTGGCTCGGGATCAGTTTGGGAGAGATCCCAGCAAGATCAAGGTTCTCGCTCTGGTAACTCCCATTATCGGAAAGACTGAGGAAGAGGCTTTGGCCAAGTACAACGAGTATAAGAAGTTTGCTTCTCATGAGGGTGCATTGTCCTTGATTGGTGGTTGGACTGGTATCGACTTGAACCAGTATGGGGATGATGAAGAGCTTCGACAAGTTGAGAGCAACGCTGTACGGTTAGTATATGCCTCAATTCTCGCGAAATTCGTTTGCTGACATTTGCATTGTTTAGATCAACTGTTGAAGGATATGCCAAGTTCTCACCTCCTAACTCCAAGTGGACTAAGCACACCGTAGCTGAGCACATCAGCCTCGGAGGAAACGGCCCTCTTCTGGTTGGCACACCCTCACAGGTGGCTGATGGTCTCCAAGAATGGATCGACGAGGCTGACGTCGATGGTTTCAACTTTGTAAGCAAACCATACTCTGCAGCTAAACACGACTAACCCTTCTTTAGGCCTATGTTCTCTTCCCTCAGTCTTTCAAGGACATTATCGACCTTTTGCTTCCAGAGCTGCGGGCAAGAGGGCTATTCTGGGATGACTATGCTGTTCCAGGAGGTTCTTATCGCGAGAATTTCTATGGACTGGAGGGTCAGAAGCATCCTTTGCCAGAGCACGCAGCTTCAAAGTATCAATGGACAGCTGGTGTTCCTGCCAAGGACCATCAGATCCCTTAGCAGGCTAGATAGGCACATAGCAAGCTAGCTGTAAATAATCAAATCAACCAACATAAACAAGCTCCTATTTGATGCCCCTTGGTCCCTGTACCACTCTTATAGATATATCATTGAGGCAACAAAGTCCAAGCCCATTCTTAACAATCTTATCGAACCTCGGGCCCCATTGATATTCCCTTCACTCTGCAGCCCAATGATGTCGTCATCTCCTCAATCTTGCTCTATCTGGTTGATTGACATCTGGGAATGCTAATCATGATAGGTAAACAAGATGAAATGATCCGAAGAGTTCTAATTTATCAAGAGTATGTCAACAATCCTAGATAAACCAACGAGTTTCAAGGCAGGGTATCCCAAAGTCCATGCAATTTCCCTTCAAAAACGCCGCCAAAAATATATCTGTCCTAAATCCCTTAAAAAAGAGCAATCTCAACTCCCTTTTGACGTGCCGCCTGTTCAATGTCAAATGTCGATGTCCCAGTCTGCCACGCTTCGTCTAACATGTCGAATATCACATTGATCAGGTTAAAGGTATCCCTCTCGCGAAAAGTGGCCCGCACACTGTCGAGAGTGTGTTTCCAGTCTGGATGGTCTTGTAGAAGGGGCACCTCGAGGCTGACGGTGACTAGAGGGTACATGAGTCCATTGTGAACGAGGAGATGTTGGTTCTGAGGCAGCTCGAATGCTCGATGGAGGGCGTCCATTGATGACATGAGTCGACAGAGGATCAGCTCTGTGTTGGGGACCGCCGCAGAGCCTTGGTCTTTGTTGACCTCGACTCCCTTCTGCTTCCGATCTATCCTGTATCGACGTCGGACTTCGAGGATAGCGGAGAATCTCCAACAGTCCCACAGATGGCACTGTAAATACTCGCCAAGCTGCCCTGCCCAGGTCCATAGCCTGTTCTCGGTGTATTCGACGTCATTGTCGAGGATGCTGGCGAATATATCGAGTAGAGACATGGGCATGCCTGAAGCAATCTCGATCCCATCGACTCTCCCCTCCTTCCGGGTATCTTGGAGATTGCGGAGGAGCTTCCAAACTCCCACAGATTGGCCCGTCCGACCAATAGCCATCGATGGGAGATCCATGACACCCATCACTTCCAAGACATGACGTGTGTATAAGTCTTCTATCGGTATTAGGCCGGGGACGGTCAGCTTATGTCGTAGGTTGTAGACGTTCACCATCAAATCGATATACATGGTCCATGGGTGGGCTTGAAAGAGCTGCATAGGTGCCACTATCAGCCAAGGTGCAATTTATAGGACAGGGAATAGTCTAGGCAGGACAGGGCAGACACTGGGAACCTACACATATGGTACACACCAGCAGACCAGCACAGACGGTCGCGGTATGCATCCTCTCATGACGGTCATTGAGTTCTTGTCGGAAGGTTTGTAGGGCAAGGTCGACTCGTTCCATGGATGCCACCGACAGGCCCCGGCAACGGTCATCAAGGCAGCCCTGGATGGCAACCGAGATAACGACCAGAGCAGGGCTCTGTCTACCCATCTCCTCAAAGAAGGGTTGGATCCAGCAGTGCTGCTCCGTGGTGTACAGCCGATGTAGTCCAGAATGGAGAACTAGCCAAACCTTAGCAAGCATTTACCTCGAGAGGGCAAGGGAGGCCCAACACTTCTTGAACACCTGCTCCTGCGTATCGGACACGGTGGAGGTCGAGGTAGGTGATAGGTCAGAGCGAGCGGCGACGGAGCCGGCATGGCCAGGGGTAGAGGTTGAGTTTGGGGAAGACTGGCCGGCACTGTCTCCATCATCTGCCGGAGCCTTGCTAGCCCCGGCGAGAGGATCCGGGGCCGACGCGCCTGCGAACCGGCCCCTCGAGGCGATGCCATTCGCCCAACGCAAGGGCGTGGCATAGCCTTCGCAGAGGATCCCCCGCTTCTCGCACGCCTGACAGCCTGGGCGCGTCTCGTCGCATTTCCGTTTACGCCGTTTACAGTTGAGACATCCCCCGCGGGAACGGGCCATCATTTCCTCTGGGGGGGGCAA